>JARHVA010000288.1:4640000-5030000 GCA_037957365.1 Torreya grandis
ACTACAGATCGATCGACGACGGTAGCATAACCGACGTCGGTGACTGTGTTTTTACACAGCAGGCCGAGACATACTAGAATCAGATTTCTTTCCCAGTTGTGGAATATTCAGGCTATTCAGGCCGTACTTTCAATATTCTTTGTATACTTGACAGAGGATCTCTATTGTAAGCTTATGAGCAAATAAATAAGAGTTTATACTGTGATTTATTTATCTAATTGAAGATATTTTGTAGAACTTCAGATAAGTAATTCAGAGCTTTTGTTTTGATATTCAAAGGGATATTACAGTGGTATCAGAGCTTTTGTGCAGATAAGAGAGCCCCCTAAGTAAGGGACATTACAGTGGTATCAGAGCTAAATCCTGCCATCCTGAGGGTTTGAAAATCTTATGCAGCCACAAGAGTTGGGACCACACAAGTATAACACACACAGTAGAGCTTTACTTGAAGGTACCCAGTTGTTAGAACAACAACAGATTATCATGAGTGATAGACGTGAGGGTAGCCCACCCAGGGGCCATCGACATAATGATGATCCGGGTACTAGAGAAACCTACTGTGAGATGACACAGGCATTACAGGCACTAACTACTATGATAAGGAGGATGAACCCCCCTGATAGATAGAATGGGGACCAAGGTGATAACAGAGATGTTACGGTTAATCAGAGACCCTGATAGGCCCACTCCAGAATAGCGGATAGACCTACACATCCTACATTTGTGCAAGAAGAACCAGAAGTTCCAGCAGAGGAGGAGGTAGGAGATTCCTCATTTGCAGATGTTTACCTGGCTACAGATGATGAGTGGAACTTATTACCTCCTCATGTTCAAAAGAGGATGACCTTTGATCATTTTGTTAATCTGAGGAGAGAGCACTACAGATTGGCTAGACAAGATAGGAGACCTAGACACCAGAACAATGATCTTAAGCATGCTACGAGCAGGCTCACACTCGCGATGTTCGATGGTAGTGGTAAGGTCACAGCGCAGGCCTGGGTTAGTAAGTTGGACACCTTTCTCACATTGCGTCTGATGGCTGAGGAAGATGCTATCAGATATGCGACACTACATCTTGAGGGAGTAGCTCACGATTGGTGGCACCACGGGATGGTGACACTCCATCATGATCAGATCACTTCTTATTAGGAGTTTGTGGACATGCTGGTAGAGCATTTTGACAGGAGGGATCTAGAGTCCTATTTCTGAGAGTTGGCACAGTTGCGCCAAAGTGGCAGTCTAGAGTCATACATTGGTGACTTCAAGAAGTTATCAGTCATGGTTCCTAACATTTCAGAGAGGCGACTAGTAGTACTCTTCATGGAGGGATTGACAGAACCATTGAGAGGTTGGATCAAAGGCTTTGATCCTCCTTCATTACAGGAAGCTATGAAGAAGGCGCGCAGTATGGAGATGGCAGCCCCATCAAGTAGATCTAACTACAGAGGTACTTCTTCATCTAGAGACCATAAGCACTCCAACGGGGATACAGAGAGACTAGATTTTAACATAGATAAATCTGGGGTTAAAAATGATTCAAAAGCCAATCCAGCAGCACCACCTTTAGATTGTGAGGCACTTAATGATCTACGTAGGAAGAAGCTTTGCTTCTACTACAAAGGTCCATATGATATCCATCACGATTGCCCTTTGAGGCCTAAGGGTAAAGCAAATCGTGTGATGTGGGCATATTATGAGGATGCAGAATCAGAAGATTCCGAACAGCAGGATAGTTCTGAGGAGGTAGAGGCTTCAGAGCCTAAGGCAAATGCAGATTTAGAGCTTCATATACAGGAGGCATGCCTATCCAGCATTCAGTCGGATGAGTCATTCAGACTCCGTGGAGTTTTGGCAGGGCAGAAGGTTACCACCCTTCTTGATACAGGAGCCACACATAATTTCATAGATGCTAGATTTGTGGAGAAGCGTGGACTCACTACTGAAGATTTTGAGGGAATTAGAGTTAAGGTAGCCGATGGTCACACTCTTAGGTGTGAGCGCATGATTAGAGACCTCCCATTACGCTTGAACAACTATGAGTTCAAGGCTAATTATTTTGTAGTGAACATGGGGGACATAGAATTAGTCTTGGGTATGAAGTGGCTTCATTCATTTGAGGAAGTTACTCTTCATCTCAAAGATATGGAGGTTCATTTTGAGGTTGATGGGAAGACACATATTCTTAAGGCAATACGGGACAGCAGCTTCAAACATATGTTTTTTCATCAGATGGAGATGCCTATACTACATGACATGATAGAGTGCGATGATGAGTGCACATTGGCACCAAAACAGGAGAGATATGAGGATGAGCTTTGTCTTGAGGTGAGTTCAGTTCAAGAGTTAGCACATGTGGTAGAGTCTCAGCTTTCTTTTACAGGTGGGTCACATGTTGATGATGATATGCGTACAGGAGATAGAGGTGATGTGATGCCATTGGATGAGAGTGGTGATGGACAGGGCCTGGAGTTTGTGTTGGTTGACAGCACTATATATCGAGACTTCATTTGGGATCCAGGTGGATTGATTGGTCTATCATTCAGCAATTGCTTGAGGGCAAGAAATTTCAGGAGGGGCGGATTGTCATGTCCCCTTTTTAGTTGACATGTGCAGAGTAGATGATTAGCCTATTATGCGACCCTCGTAGGCTGATGAGATGGATAGAGGGTCTTGATGGAGCTGGGCTTGGCTTTTGTTTGGGCTCTTTCAGACATGAATTAAAGGAGATATTAATATTTGATTGATTTAATCAAATATTAATTATTTGGTCCAATTTTAATTAATTATTAATTATTAATTAATTATTGGGTCTAATTTTAGGATCCTAATTCTAATTTAAGAATTGGTCTAATTTTAAGACCCTAGTTCTAATTTAAGAAGCCCTAAGTCTAATTTAAGGGAATCTAATTTTAGCAATCACACTTTTGGAAGGGTATAAGGATCTCTCATGGGAGAGAGTTTGTATTCATGATTATTTTTGATATTGATTCTTGTTAATAAATTCTTCTGTGAAGACTGAGCCAAGGGTTCCAAGATTTCAATTGCATTGAAGAATGTCAACTCTTCATTGTGTGAGATTCAGAGGTTGTGAAAGATCAGTCGATCTATTGCCAAATTGAGAGATAACTTCACCCAGAAGTTATCATAGTATTACAGGTATTTGAGAGATAACTTCACTCCAAAGCTATCACAAGGGTTTACAGGTATTTTCATTATTTTTGGGTTTTGATTCAAGAATTATCCAGATATAGATCATTTGTATTAGCCCATAATTCTACAGATCAGGATCAAGCATACAGGTTGTGCTATATCAGCAGTCTTACGAATTCCATACAGATCCGTGAAAATCCGTACGCATCAACAGAAAGTTCAGGTACCGACATCAGTGAACAGATACTTATAGAGACCGACATCGGTCGACATATCACCGACATCGGCGGGATAACGACTACAGATCAACTGACGACGGCAGCATAACCGACGTCGGCGACTGTGTTTTTACACTGCAGGCTGAGACATACCAGAATCAGATTTCTTTCCCAGTTGCGGAATATTCAGGCTATTCAGGACGTACTTTCAATATTCTTTGTATACTTGATAGAGGATCTCTATTGTAAGCTTATGAGCAAATAAATAAGAGTTTATACTGTGATTTATTTATCTAATTGAAGATATTTTGTAGAAATTCAGATAAGCAATTCAGAGCTTTTGTTTTGATATTCGAAGGGATATTACAGTGGTATCAGAGCTTTTGTGTAGATAAGAGAGCCCCCTAAGTAAGGGACATTACAATGCAGGCCAATATTCCCAATCATGTTGAAATTACCAACTTATCAAATCATGCAAGAATATATGAAACTAAAAGAAAAAGAAGAATCTCAACTACTAAATATAATAGAAATGGAATATTTAAGGACTAAGACCCTATATACTTTCAACAAACACCAAGACGTAGTCAAGAGGTGGTTTGACAAAAGAGAAAAGGTCATAGAATTTAGGATCTTAGATTTGGTACTTATTTTGGATAATGCCCATGAAAATAAATGATAACATGACAAATTTATCCCACTATGGATTGGACCATATCATATTTCAGAGATTCTGGGCAATAATTCATTCCATTTAAGGGACCTGCAAGGCAATGAAGTCACATATCTAGTTAAAAATGATTTTTGAAGCATTAATTCATGGTTGTACCATATGAAGGTACCCCCAATTGATTAAGGATTTGGTAAAGGTATGATTAGGTTAGTTTGTCTCTTTCTAGATTAGATTTCCTACTTTCTAGTTTAGTTTATTGCTTTCTAGATTAGATTTACTACTTTTTAGTTTAGTTTATTGATTTCTTAATTAGATTTCATACTTTCTAGTTTAGTTTATTAATTTTTAGATTATATTTACTAATTTATATTTTAGTTTAATTCTTTCTAGATTATATTTCCTAATTTATAGTTTAGTTTATTTCTTTCTAGATTAGATTTCCTAGTTTCTTAGTTTAGTTTTCTATCTTTCTAGATTAGGTATTTTGTTGTTTCCTATGAAAATATAAACTATTTTATTATGGCTAATTAAACTAATATACAAGCTGAGCCCCTTATTTTATGATTAAATATACATATAACAAAAAGGGAAAATTGCAATGAGATTCATAACTTGGGACCTAATAAAAAATTGTGTATACTTTTATGTTTAGAGTCTTTAGGATTTAGGTATGTAATCCTAATCATTCTGGGTTGTGTCATAATTGAATATCTCTACTAGGGATGTGAAATTTTATTTCAAGTACTTCATATGAATTTAGAAATTTTCTTATTCAATTGGACCAATCACACTTATTATATTAATACTTTTTAGAGATGATAATTATTGGTACAGATGTAGCTTGCAGGGATGTTCTAGTAAATCATTTGTTTTATAACCATACCATCTCATAGGGGTTTTAGTTTTCCTTCTTATATTCAAATAAAAGATAAATAAAATAAGAAAAAAGAACCATTGGGTTCAAAATATCAATCAATGAAGATAAAAGAACATCTAAATAAGATCAATGTTGGACCCTTTTTTACTAAGTAGTGTTCCCATGCCAACAATTCAAATCTAGATGTGAGGCAATCATGTGTAATGATTGCTCAAATTTTGTATTTTTTGTGCTAGATGGAGGAATATTATGAATCTTTCACCAGCTGGCCAATTAGTTGATTCTCACCTAAATTTTTGATGGATGACTCTCAAATATGAGCATGGTGGTAGAGTCATGGAGCTAGAAAAATGATTAGCCCTAGTGAGACCTCAACACCCAATGTGCACTCATCCAGCCTAGATTAGATTCTTCCAAAGGCTATAAAGCAAACTTGGAGCATGAGAGAAAGGGGGGAGAATGAATAATAGTGAATCTCTACACAAATGTATTTAGAGTACAAACTAGGATAGTTTATGCTTCTACTAGTAGAACCAGCCTTGTATAGTCCAAGCTCACCTATGAGCTGCTAGACATGAATCTTATCATGTTGAGGTTATACTCAGATTGATCTTATAAACTATCAATTTGAAATATGAATGAAATAACTCACTTGAAGGATATATGTGTTGAATACTTTCTCTAAATATAATCTTTAAGATTTGAATATTGTTGTGATCTATATGTTCTTTACTAGTGTTAGTGGTAATTAGATTAAACACTTGAAGATATATAAAGCCAATTGTAATGACCATCATGATGCATAATAAACCACTATTAGAAATAACCTAGCTTATGATAAAAGTTGAGTGAACCCAAGCCTTTCAAGATAAATAAGCCAAGTAGCTCAAGTAAAGATGAGAATGCCATCTAGAAACCTTGACCTAGTTAACACCTAGATCAATTGCCAGAATAGATGTGTGCCACTATGGTCAAGAACCAAACCATAGATTCATCTAGTGGCTATTAGCTTAATCATTAAATAACCTTACATTGATGAACCTATAGAACATACCACATTAGCCAAACCAAAGTTGTGCCATGGTCTAACTAGCCTAATATGAGCCCTGATCCTTTCATCACTGTAATTTAGGTGAGTGCTCAAGATTTGTGCCTTGGGTGAATTGGATGCTAGTAAAAAGATACGCTAAATGTTGCACCTAAACTAATACTAAGCCATATGCCTTGTAACCTTAAAGTGCTAAAATAGTAGGGTGAGTTACTAAGAACAATGGGCAATACTCTAAGAGACTAACTCTTTCTAAAACATTTTGGTTTTGTTGTCGAGACTCATATTAAATTTTATTGTTGAAATGGTTCAATGGAGTAATGCATCAAGTCTCACTCGATAACATTGATCACTATCTAGAATAATTTGAGAATAGCTTCATGCAGAGGCATTTGACATACTAAGGTTAGGATCCAACAGTATGGGTCCATACCTACCTATATAATCCGTTATATGAAGTACTCTTTTGTGAGTTACCAAAACATGTATACAAGTGGTTGGTTGCTTATAGCACATATAGATGATGAAGATATGGCCAACACCATGAGTGGATAGAATAACACCTAAAAAGGTTTAAGAACGTAGATGATGTGTGGATGTGCACTATTAACCATTGGTAGAATGGGGTGCTGAATAATTACGTGTAAAACTTTGTGGTGTTAACATACTCCTACCCTAAAAAAGTGGAGCATGAACTTTATCATGAACCTAGAGGTGCATTTTTGAGAGATCTTGGCACCAAATTAAAGAATTTTCTAGTAGATTATGGAATGGAAACCATAAGTATGATCGGCTAAAATTTGTGTACGTATGAGTAGGAATAGATGGTGAGAAGGGGAAGTGAAAGTGAAGTGCAGATGGAAAGGAATGAGCAATCAAATGATTGAGAGCTTTGCAAGTAAAATTATAACAAAATGAGGTACATATTGATAGAGGGTATGGAACCTGTAAATGCCAAGGAAACTAATATAGACCAAGAAGGGCATGGGGAAGGATCCTTTGAAATATAGAAGTATCATGAAAGGATGGATGAAGTTATAGAGTGAGCTTAGGAGTCTATAGAGGAGGTTTATAGTGGGTTATTGGAAGACTATGTAACATAGGATGCCCCAAAGGCACTCACCCATTTCAAAATAGAAGTGCATGCTCATACATTGGATCAAGTACAAAAAGATATAAATTTGATAACTAAACCTAGTATCATAGTAGATTTTGACATATTCAAATCCTTGAGGGAAGAACTAGTGATTGAACAAATACTTTCTTATGAAGAATTAAAGGAGACCTTGAAAATTTAAAGCATGAGTTTAAGTACAAGGACCCCTAGTCAAATGATTAATAAGATAAATACTACCATCCTATTTTAGAGGATGTCAAATGTGCCAACTAGGAAATAACCCAGTAGATATGGCTCTGCATAACTAGGGAGCGATTCTGTGCCCACTAGCTTTATGGTGCAACCAACAATGGCTAGGACATAATCCAACCCAGGGATTAGAGGAACACCTCTAGCCTAGACTCTAGGAGGGAAATTTCCCTAGGGTTAAGCACCCCCTCAATATATTTACTATGAAATGGTAATGCATTTGCTAGAGTATCATAGTGTTGAAAATGCTATCGAGCACATGCTTAAGTGTGAAATATAATAGCATTCTAGGGTGATTACCCAATCAGAGCACAAGGTCATTCAATTTGTGATGAACCTAATGGATTGTGTACACTCTTGGTATCAAAATTTTGGTCCAAACTAGGCCACAGTATATTATGACATGCTGAAGGAGGCTTTTCTCAAGGAGTTTGACAACCTAAAGTTTGAGTAGTAGAGCATAGCTACATTAAAAGAAATTATCCAAGGGCTATCTAAGAGCATGTACTTTTATGATGCATGTTTCAAAACCCTCCTTTCAAAACTCCCTTATGACATTCATCCGTCCAAACATGTGCAATGGTTTTTTAGGGGCTTATTTGTACCATTATGATGAGTCCTATCCATGAAAACATTCATAGATCCTAGAGAAGCTCTAGAGGCTATACTAAGGGTTGAAGTAGTTAGGAGCATGGACACCAGAATCAATCTATTCATGGAGGCATAGATTGCATTAATGGCCACATAATTATATAAATTAATAGTATGATTGGCACATGACACTCATAATGGGCTATGGTGTGCTGCTTGTGAGGCTGAAGGGCATAAAAAGACTAAAAACCTAAGGAAAAATGTTTGAGCACTATATGCTATGAGGTATGCCAAAAAAACCATGCTATTAAAAAATACCCATTATTAAAATGCACTACCCAAGTAAATACCTATATATATGGTAAATTATGTGATGCCTACACCCACATAATCAAAAACTACCTTGTCATTGATGAAATGCATCAGAACCTAGAGATAGGTGCATGATAGGCAACCACTACAGCCAAAGGATAGATGCACCAGGGTAATGATGCTTATGGCCCACAAAGTGTTGGATATGGAAACCAATGAGGTATAAGAGGGAAAGGTATAAGATGTAGTGGAGGAAGGTTCCCCTTGTAATTGTGTTATAAATGTGGATCAACTGATTAATACCATTGTGACTATCTAATGTATCCCACTTGTGAGTATAACCATGGGCCACAGCCAATCAAATAATGCCCTGACTTATACAAAAAATTGACCTAGGGTCAGCCTAATAAGGGTGATACCATGGTTAGGCAAGAAATAAAGGTGGAAAAGTGGGCTATAAAGCCACAACTAACCCACAAGGAGACTCCTAAAGTGCAAGTCACTACAAGAAGCAGATTTACTTCTCAACCCACTGACAAACCAACCCTAAATTTGTACCTAAAATATGGGGAATCAAGCTAAAATGAGTGCATGGCATGACCCAAACCTAATCTAGCACCATATCTTGATCTAGCATGTCATAAGGATGTCCTACAATAGGTCATGAGCATGATTCAAGACCTCTAGGGTAAGCTTGAACTAGATAGAGATTTAGTGGTGTAAGGTACAACTTTGTACAAGAAAAGGGATAACCAAGAGGTAGAGGTACAAGAATTAATAAAGATCCTAAACCTCTTAAGTATGGAAGGAATGTTTCCTTTTTAAAGGATTTATTTATTAATTAGATATAAAGTCCAAAAGATGAGGTTGAACCTCAATTAATTGAAATTATGGTGCCAAACTTGGAGTAGGGGTGCAAGGTTAATCATACTCAAAATGCCAAGTATGACTAGCAACTAATGATAAGTGAAACCATTGATGGATGGTTAGTATGTGAGGTCATCATTGATATAGCCACTAAGGCCAACATTTTAACCAAAACTACCTAGGAAAAAATTGGAAGACCACCCTTAAAGCCATCCCCTCACACTTTATTCATGGCAAATAAAAGTAGAGGACAACCTATTGGGGTCCTAAAAGGCACCATCATAGATATCATGGACATAAAATTCTAGGCTGACTTTGAAGTAATAGAATTGGTAGAGTATGATAATTACTCAAAGCTCTTAGGTAGACTACGGTGCTACACAAATAATGGGGGCATGCACTTTAAGAAGTGTTACATGAATTTTGAGAATGGAAAAGAGAGGGTGGTGATCCCCATTTTTAAGGATCAAGGGCCACCATATTTTGAGAGTGTTGAACTTGATGAAGAGATCAAACACATATAAAATATCATAATGCATGGCACCAAGTTTTTATAACCTGATGATCAAGGAGTGCTCAAATAGGAGGATGGCCAATCAGTATCTGATATAATGGACATAGCATGAAATTTATTGGTTGAGGAGTTGTATGATACCAATGGATAAATGTGCCACCAAGTTCACACAAAGGTGCCAAGGGTAGTTAGGATAAGTCTAATCAAAGTTGAGCACAATATGTAGAAATGGGTTCCCCATGTCAAGATGACTAGAAAAAGATTGTTTATATTAAGCAAGGGAAAAATTGATTCCCTTCCAAAATATGAAGGAATAAAACCTACTGAGAGATATGCTAATGAATTAGAGTCTTGTGTCCCTAAATAAGTAGATCAAATGGGCATAATGGTGCATACACTAAAGATCACTACTACTCTATGATGGGCAACACATAAGGCTAGCTTACCAACATAGAAAGATGTTAAGGATGAAATAAGCATATGGTTTGGAAAGAGAAATGAGGACATATACATAAGATATTACTCAAGTGATCTAGACCCCATTGCCCACATGTACATCTATGAAGAAACATGTACTAGCTATGGTGAAAACACACTGAGGAACCTATGGGTACATGCCTTTTATAGGACCCTAAAAACCTAGGTGAAAGATTGGTACATAATAAATGAGATGCATAAGGAGATTTATAGTTGGGATATGCTAAAGGAGAGGTTCATGGACATATTTTCATTTTCTTCTAAATATTTGAGGATGCTTGAGCCATTACAAATCATACACTGGGTAGTGTTCAAAGACATTTCTATACTAGAAGAGCATCTTAGAGACATGTTTGGGGTGAAAAGAATAGTGTTCCCCACCTTATTTGAAGACAAGGTTCTCAATATAAACTATAGTGAATAAGATGATGAGACTTGGAAGAATCACAACTAGAAGGCTCTAGTAGGTAAGAAAAGGGCCATGCACTAAGTAGATGATCATGTCCCAGATGAAGAACTCCCTACTCATCTGCACATCGACATAATAAAATGGATAAGGTAGGTGGAAGACTACCATTAGGTGTGAAATGATCCACATCATGCACCACTTATAACCATTAAAGTGGACACTAGCATAGGGGGTGAACCTAAGATCACCACCATAGGCACATATTGTTCTGAAGTAGAGATGGCATATATTATAGAGCTCCTAAAAGAATTTCAAGATTAATTCACTCAAAACTATCAGGACATGTAGGACACCTACCCTTCCCTAGGTGAGATGAGCATCAGGTTAGTGGATGTCAGAAGACTCATAAAAAAACACCCATATTGCATGAAACCCAATCTTTATGCCAAGGTAAAAATAGAGATTAATGGGATGCTAGCCATAGGGATCATATATCTAATACAAGAGTTAGAATGGGTAAGTCTTATGGTAATTATCATAAAGAAATATGGGTGCATTAGAATATGTATCAATTATCAAATATTGAATGTTTCCTATGTTACCAACCCCTTTCTAACTCCATTTATAGATGAGCTCTTAGATGGCATCAATAGCTATGAAATATATACATTCCCTGATGGATTTTTAAGATACCATCAGGTGAAAATAGAGGAAGAAGATAAGCTAAAGATAACCTTTGTAACTAAATGGGATTGTTTTGCATATAACATGATGCCTTTTAGGATCAAAAATGTGCTATCCATCTTCTCTAAGGTAGTCATTATGACAATCAAGGACTTTATTCATCAATTTCTCCAAGTATACCTTGATGATTAGACCATGTATGGCCTCATCAAGGACCACTATGATAACCTGTGCCTCACATTTGAAATATGCAAGCAATTACAAATTTTATTAAACTTAAATAAGTGCATCTTTGTAAATCCTTTTGGAACATTACTTAGGTACATTGTTTACAAGCATGGTCTACTAATAGACCCAGAGAAAGAAGATTTCCATTATCATTCAGAGCCAGACCCCTTCAACATAAAAGGATGTTCAAGATTTCCTAAGACATTATTATTACTATAGGAAATTCATCAGGAGATATGCAAATATTGCATCACCTAGAGGAAATATTGCACAAATATGGCCCATTCTATTGGGGCCAGGTGTAAAAAGAGGCATTTGAAACTGGCCAGTGTAACACTATTACAATTTATAGAATGGATGACCCTATTTCACATCCATGCTAATGCCTCTGGATCCACTATTGGCACCTTTATGATGAAACAATGTGAAAGGAATATGGACCATCCAATTTCCTTCACTAGTAGAAAGTTGACCCAAGTGGAGTACAACTATACAATAATTGAGCAAGAAGCACTCACCATGGTGTATGCCCTACAAAAGATTAGACAATACCTATAGGCTAACCCCTTCATTTTCTTCACTAATGACAAGGTGATCAAATACCTCATCAATAAGCTAGTGCTACATGGGTGCATATGTAGATGGATAGTTTTTTTCTAGGAATTTTAGTTTTCCATTGTCATTAAGCTTAGAAAGCAGAATGTAGGGCTTGACCATTTATCATGTATTAAATCTAGTGATGTAGCAGTACCTATTGAAGATGATATGTTAGAATCAAAACTATATAGATTCCAATGCATTCCTGAGGACCTAGTAGAGATCACCACCTTCTTAACATTTGGACTAGTGCCCTAGGCCATGACAAAGAAAGAGAGAAAACAACTCACTATTTGTGCCACCCCATTCCAACTCATTGAGGAAAAAATATACAAAATGAGTCAAGATGAAGTCCCTCACCAATGTTTTCTTGAGAATGAAAGGGAATCCATCTTTAAGAGGCCATTAAGCTGGTGACACAATAGTACAAAAGATCTTACAGTTTTGCTTTTGGTGGCCAAACCTATTTTAAGATTTCAAGGAGTACACAAAGCCATGTCATATATGTCAGCACACAGGAAAACCCAATGCTCATATGAGATTTATCTCATCCCTATCCTTTCCTAGGCACCTTTTGAAAAATGGACCATTGAATTATTTGGGCCAATCACTCCTATAGCTAAATGCAAGGGTTTAAGGTACATTTTGGTAGCCACTGACTATTTCACTAGGTGAGCCAAGGCTCAACCAACCAAAGACCACATAGCAACAATAGTTGCACACTCTATATGGGAGAATATAATAAGTAGGTATAGGTGTCCATTAAGTTTTACAAGTGACAGGGGTACCTATTTCATCAATGAAATGGTATGAATTATCATAACTGAGTATATGGTGGTGCACCATAGAATAATACCCTATCACCCACAAGCCAACATCACAACTTAAGCCTTTAATAAAATCTTGGGGACATGCCTCACTAAGATATGTGACACTGGGTTTAAGGATTAGGATGACCAAGTTTTCATGGTAATATGGGATTACTACATAAATTATAAGTGCCTAAACAAGGCAACACAATTCCAACTAGTATTTGGCACAAAAATTGTCCTGCCAATGGAATTTATAATTTCATCATTGTGTATTGCATGCATTGGTCACTTGGATGACCAAAATTATTTAAAAGAAGGAATAGAGGACTAGTAACACTTAGATGAGAAGTGTGCTCAAGGATAGTGGAGTCAATAAATCAAAAAGGCACACCATAAGAGATGACACGATAAACACATCAGGCATAAAGAATTAACTAAAGGGGCATTGGTATTGCTCTATGACTCCAAGTATCTTAAGCACTTAGGAAAATTAAAGATAAGATGGATAGGTACCTATATCATCCATCACATATTAGATACTGGAATGTGAAAACTATAAACTCTCACTGGTGAAATGCTCCCCAAGCATTTCAATGACAATTACTTAAAGTTATATAAGTAGTAAAGTGGTGCTTGTGCCAAAAGAACACAAACTTATTAGTCACAAGTTGGATTGAGTGTATTAACCACATATAGGTTTGGTACAATCCAAGCCCATAAGTAAACTAATTTTTTTTGATTATTTAATAGGGTAACCAAACTAGTAGGTGGTTAGAGGCTCACACCAAGACAAGGCTAGAACCTCTAAGCATAATCCCAGTCGAGTGAGTCGAGCTCATTTTTTTTCTCAAGCACCTAGGGCTAGACACCTACATTTTTGGGTGTAAAGAGTGGATATTTTGACTAATCAGAGGACACACACAAGGAATCCCTTACACAAGTAGTATGAGTAGTGGTACTCATATACGATAAGCAGTAGAGGGCTAGTGCAAGGGATTTGTATGGGGTAGGATGAGCCAAAGCAAGATGATGTGTAGAAATTTGACAAAGGAGAGAAAATTATGATAGAAATTAAAGTGTGGATAGAAAAAGAAGTAAAACCAAGGAGGTTGGATCATGCACATATAAAGTGCTACACCTAGGTTACAATAAGAAAGGTGAAGGTTACACAAAGTGACAAGTGCAGAAGGAAGTCATTTAAGATAGCTAGAATTTACCCATGAGTTGGTAGGAAATGACTTATTTGAACCACTATTAACATCACCAAAAATATTTTTATAAATAATAAGTGAGGTAGAAGTAGTGACACAATGCCATGCATTAAATGTAGGGATGATGAAGGATCTTGGAGGGTTTCAAAGATTTGTTTCACTTCTCCCAAAAGATGTTATAGCCCTCATCATAAACACTTGTTAGAAAGGCAATAGGTAAACCAAGAAGGTATAAATGCATGATCACACAAATGGGCTAGGTTACACTCTATTTAAAAATTTGAAATTATATAAACTCAAAGCAATCTAAAGAGAGATAAAAAACTAGGTTGTCATAAAAGACATGACATGAAAACTTAACATGAACTAAGGCACATTGAGAAGAAAGTGCATTCAAAAGAATGATCAAGATGATGTAATAGTTAGAGAGATAGGCCAAGATGAACTACCTAAGGGTTGACATTAGGGGTTTCATAAAACCTCATCTCCCAAGGTTTAATTACAGTCACTTTGGAGCTCTGTAGAAGAGCAAACAAAACCTAGGTGGGTCTATTTTAAGGAGACAAAGGCCATAAATACTATGTCATAGCTTTTTGAAGTGGTGAGCATCATCATGATCAACCTAAAGGCACTCACCAAAATTTATTATCAATACATGTAGTTCCCCACTAAGGTAATGGTGGGAGAAAAGATTCACTCTTTTGCACACAACTACCAGCTCAAGGAGTACAACCACCACACTTATAGACATCTCCAAGATTTGGCACAAGATTGGGTAGTAGATTATGGGTACAAGATGCCATAGGTAGATGCATTGTTTGTTATCTCATCAGAGACAAACTAATGGCTTAAGGTGTAACTCATCTCTATGAGTTTCCCTACTTTGGGAAGCTAGGAGAACTCATGTAGTTTTTCCTTTCACATGTTCATAAGGATCACATATACTTTGTATATAGGCACATGAAAATCTTAGTGTAACTCATTAAGAGTATAATTGGGCTCTCAAACACTAGGAAGGATATTCATCAATTGATAAATGATGAAGAAGTAGAGTGCATTATCTAGTTGATGAACTATTACAAGGGGGATTTTGACTTCCTTGTCAAAGATTATAATGACCTTGGGATGAGAGTGGCATCATGCCTGGTTAGTTCCAAGTTGTGTTTGAGTAGATGATGGACTGATGTGTCCAATACCTACTTCTATATCACATACCATATGGCACAAGGGGTCCAGTTTAATATTGACAAATTCATAGTAGATGAATTTTTGAAAAATGTTGCTAAATGCCACACCTCTAAGGGGACTTTTAGGTGGGGATCCATACTCACCCTCAACATTATGGAGGATATAGGAGTTCTAAATGGGGAGGGAAATAAATTTTGGGTTTTCCTAGAGCATTAAATATCCCTAATGCATAAATACTGTGAATTCACCTAACCTACCTCTATCGATGCAAAGTATAAAGTGTAGCTGATGAAGTGGTGTGCCTAATACATAGAAGCCTTTGGGCTTGAATGGTGCATTCCTTAAGGGTTACCATAGTTTTTTTTTGGAATGGAAACTTTCATCATGATGAACCACTAATGTGTAGCATGCTTAGATCTAAAGAATGGCACAAGGTCTAGGTAGCTAAAAATACCTTACATTCTCAATGAAATGTTTCAATAAGGCACTACAATGGATCCCCAATATGTAGTAGATATAAATCACAATTGGAGAACTAGACATGGAGAGGCACAGACTTAGGTGCCAATTTATTCACACCAATTTGAAGGCCACCAAGGATGAGGAATATAAGTCAAATATCCCTGACATCACTCCCATCCTCCTAGTAATAATATCTAGTTACATCCATATGCTCTATTATGAGATGAAGTTGAGGAAGAAGGTAGATCAATCATCTAGCATAATAGGTAGTGCCAATCCTCTAGTTTGAATAGGAAAAAAGGGGACCCCAACATTTGACACAAGTTAGGAACCCCCTAAGAAGAAAATGGGGGAAACCTGGAGGAAATTTAAAGGTGATTTCAAAGCAAGATCACCTCAAAATGAGAAGCGTCTACCTCAGATCTACAAAAAAGGGGCAAGAAGACCAAGCCAAAAAGGGAAAATCCCTCCTCTTTTGTACCTACAATATCTATATCTAAAGAAGAGATAGAGGATTTAAAGGAAGAAGGATGGGGGATAGGCACATATATTATTTCAAAGGAATACCTTGAGGAATGGACCACCTCTCCATGCCCTCAACTTGAGTTAGATAAGAAGAAGCACAAGCTAAAGACACTCGACTAGGTAAAACTTCAGAAGGCATAGGTGTAAGAGTTGAAATAACAAAAGGAAGAGATGGCCAAGGTAGGGGTGGCTAAGGAGGTGTTCAAGATGATGGAGGATAAGGTGATGAAATAAGTGAAGCACATGATGAAGGTAAAGAAAATCAAGTGTAAAGAAAAAGGGGTTAACACAACCCCATCAAACACACTAATAGATGAAGAGCTAAGGAAAAAAGGGGAAGCCGTGGGCTTAGACCAGCAAGAAATAGAGGTAGTGATAAAATTAGATCAAAATCATAGAAGGATGAGAGAGAGAAGAATGTCCAAGGGAAATATTGATGAATTTGAGGCCCCTAAGATCAAAGCCCATGAAGAAAATTGCACTTTTCAAACCATGCAAAGGAAGGTCTAGAAGGAGAAGGTTGTTATTGGTGTGGAGCCTAGAAAGAATAAAATAAAAGAGGCACCTAACACCTCCACTAGGATAGTAGAGAAAGATACACAATAGGTGTGCCCAATTCTTAAAGGGGTGCATAGGGACATAGAAGGAAATATTATCTCCAAATGATAGAAAACAAAAGAAGAGGAAGGAAAAGGAGAAGAAGAAGGAGAAGAGGAAGCGGAAGAAAGAAGAGAAGAGGAAGGAGAAGGAGACAAAGAGGAATAAAGAAGAGAAGAAGAAGGATAAGGAGACAAAGAGGAAGAAAGAAGAGAAGAGAAAGAAGGTGATGAGGAAGAAGAAACTGGAGATGAGGAAGGATCCAACCTAGACTCTAGCACCAACTGGGAAGAAGAATTGGTGAAAGAAGAAGGTGATGCACCTATAAATAGGGAGAGAGTGCAAGAGGGATTTGAGGAGGATGAATACTATCTACAAGAATGCATGATTTAAAAGGCTATAGCCAAAATGATGCACCATTAGGTATCTTGGGCACTCAATTACTTCATGGATGAACCTAAGTTTGAGGTTTTGACAAAATCAACCATAAATTCCCTAAATCTAGAGAAAGAGTACTCCAACAAACTCCTCAATCCTAGAGACATGAACCCCATGTGTTCCACCAATGCCCTCATTAAGATGGAATCTTTTATGGTGCATAATTACATGATAAATGATGATCATGCTTGAAACTAAAAGAAAATAGTAAAGGACATAGAAAAAGAGATTCACGTAACCAAGTCCAAGCTCTGATAGCTTTCTAGGTGCATTGAAGAGGTGGAACCTTCCGTTTTGGACAGCATAATCTCTGAAAGAATGAATGAAGTAGACTAAATCTATTCATTGGTTGAATAAATGATTCCAAACATGAATTTTATGTAGGAATAACTAGAATACCGTTGTGATCACCTTAGAATGGAGATGAGTGGGAAGCTCAAAAGGGTTGAAGAGTTGTTTGGCCAGCCAGAGGCATGGATAGAAGAGGTAGATGTAATATTCTACAAATTCATCACCCATTATGAGGTCATCAACATGCACCTAAAGAAAAAAAAGGATAAAAAGAGGCCTTAGCAGTCAGCCAAAGTGTGCACCCACAAATTATGGTACAAGTTAACACCCTAAGCTCTCAGTTAAAGACATAAGAACAAGGATTAGAGGTGGTCTTACACACCTTCTAAACAAAGGTGAGGGATTAAGGTGATATTTTGGAAGGTGTAGTCAAAATTTTCAAAGAAAGGCTTGAGGCATTTAGGAGGGAACTAGAAGGTGTGGATGTGCTTGCTCTTGAGGCAACATCCACCTTGACAAACAGTGCCATTAAGGAATTGAAGAATGTAGTATAGGACTTTGAGACATTCTAAGTAGGACTAGAAAAAGATTCTTTTAAGTTCTATGTGCCTATAAGGATAATAAACTAGTCCAATGTGGACTAGAAGTTTTATATGGGGTAAAATTTTGGCCCCTTTTTTTCTAAGTAGTGTTCCCATGCCAACATGTCAAATCCAAGCATGTGGCAATCATGTGTAATGATTGCTTAGATTTTTCATTTTTTTATCCCAACTAGAGGAATCCCATGAATCTTGTGCTAGCTAGCCAAGTGGTTACTTCTCACCCAAATTTTAGATAGATGACTCTCAAGTATGAGCATAATGGCAGAGTCATGGAGCCGGTAGAATGATCAAACCCATTGATACCTCAACACCTGATATGCACCTGTCTAGCTTGGGTTAGATTCTTCTGAAGGATATAAAACAAACTTGGAGCATGAGAGGAAGGGGGGAGAATGAAGCATAATTAAGCTCTACAAAAATGCATTTAGAGTACAAACTAGGATAGTTTATGCTTCTACTATTAAAACCAACCTTGTATAGTCCAAGCTCACCTATGAGCTATTGGACATGAATGTTATCACATCAAGCTTAGGCTGGAATTGATCTTGTAAACTATCAATTTGAAATATAAATGAAATCAATCACTTGAAGGATATATGTGTTAAATACTTTTTTTAAATATAATCTTTAATATTTAAATATGCTTGTGATCTATATGTTCTTTAATAGTATTAATGGTAATCAGATGAATCACTTGAAGATCTATGAAGCCAATTTTAATGATCATCATGAAGCATAATAAACCACTATTAGGAATAACCCAGATTGCACTAAAATCCAAGAGAACCTAGGAATTTCAAGATAAATAAGCTAAGTAGCTCAAGTAAAGATGAGAATCTCATATAAAAACCTCAACCTAGTTAGTGCCTATATCAACTACCAAACTAGATGTGAACTGCTATGGCTAAGAACCAAACCATAGCTTCATCTAGCACATGTTAGTTTGATTGTTTAAAACCTTGCACTGATGAACCCTCATGACATGCCTCATTGACCAAACTAAAGTTGTACCATGGTCCAACTAGCCCAATATGAGCCTTAATCCTTTCATCACTGTATTTTGGGTGAGCACTCATGTTTTTCACCTTGGGTGAATTAGATGGAAGTGGATAGATACATTAAATGTTTCACCTAACCTACTACTAAGCCTTGCACCTAGTTACCTTAAAGTACGAAACTAGCAATGTGAGTTACTAAGAACAATGGGCACTACTCTAAGAGACTAACTCTTTCTACAACAATCAAAGGCTCACATGATGAAATAAGGTCAATGTACCATGCATCATGATCAAGTAAATGAAGGAAATGAAGATAAGGAACCCAAGGTATCTCATCAAGGCTATGGATGTGTGGTTGGTAGAAGAACAATGCCTAAGATTCCCTTGATTTAATAAGCTTTCAAAGAAACCATAATGAAACCTATAATTTTATCAAGCTTTTGAAAAGATCATCATAACAAGGATTAAATGAACTTCAATTTTAACACACATAGATATATGGATAAGGAGTCAAGTATGTTGTGTGATTGTACTTATTAATCTCTTTCATATCTCTGATTCTAATATTTTTTTATGGCATGATTCATGTCTGATTTGAAATTAATAACCAAATTTCTAAGTTATAAAATGCTCAAAAGTATTCCCCTTATAAGTTTTCATTTATTTTACCCAACATTCCCCGCTTTCTTCAAGAAGAAATGGGGACACATCTTTTTTGGGGATTTTTACCTTGTTTGATGAGCCCTTTCTTCTACGTGTTTGTACAAAGTTCTAATCAGATTGCTCCTTAGTCTTTACACTTAGAAGAACAAAGCATGGTATTATACATTTTATGGACTAACTTTATTAATGCCTTTTAGGATATTTTTTAGTTGTGTAGGTTTTTTGGGACTTAGTTTATTTAGATAAATTATTTAAGTTTTTTTGCTTGGGCCTTATTTTCGAGAATTTTATTTTTCAAAACTTATGTTTAGGTCTTATTCGTTGGAGACTTATTCATCAAGGTTTTTGTATCAAAAGTTTTGTTTGGAATTTATGTTTGGAAGACTTATTTGGTATTTTTTCATTGGGTTTTTTGTATCAGACATTTTGTTCAAATTTTTTGCATCATAGCTTTTGTCTAGATAATTGTTTTGAAATGACTTGTCTTTTATCAAAAAAAAATTATTAGGATTTTTGTTTGGAACTTTTTATCAGAGATTTTGTTCAATATTTTTGATTAGACGAATTGTCCCAAACAATTATTATTAGATTTATGTAATTTTGTATTTTTGCTCAGAGCTTTTATTTGGAATTTTTGTTTTGATGTATTTTGGTCTTTGGGTTTTTTGTTTAGATATTTTGTTGGCTAGGTCCCAAGATAAAACTCAATTTATAACTATCGATAGCCCACTAGACTTATCCAATAAAACCCCTTGATACTAACCAAGGATACCTGTTAGCTAAATGAACAAGATTTGAATTGTGTAGGTAATATAAGACATTTGAATGTTAACATTTAAATTGCATGAACTAGAATTGAATGCTAAGGATATATACACTATGTGAAGATATAATCATATTCATTTCTCCTAAATTAATTCAAACTTGAGTCCTATCTTATGAATGAAATCCCTAGCAACCTATGAATCCATTAACAAGAAAATAAGCCACTAATGTTTTTTCCATAGAGAACGTAAATAAAATTGAAAGTACTACACATAATTTTAATGGAATCATCATCTAAAACATTTAAATTAGTACTTCCACCATCTTCATTCTCTATCAATGACTCAACTTAGTTTACAGACATGGTATAAAATGAAACCATCTTTGATAACATGTATAGAAATTACTTAGAATTATGGGATATTGTTGATTTAATTGACATGTTTTTGATAGATGGAAATATATCCACCATAGAACATTAATTTATTATAGACTTACTCTCCCTCAAGAGACAAGCACTACATTCAGTGGCGGCCAATTCTAAGATGATGCCCTACATTGACCTTTTATGAGATTTATTATTTATAGGGAAAATTACATATAATGAACTTCTACACCACATGGATAACTAGATAATCATGGCATACATCATCAGAGCTAAATTTCATAGATATCTATCATTACTAGTTCTAGATGCATTTTTTGATAAGTATAGTCTAGTTTCATGGAACCAATAGAATTCAATGGACAAGGTACTAAGCTCATGGATTCTCCCTGGGGAGACAATGACTTATAAATGAAAGATCCCACCCCCATTAACAAATTTAGAATGAGGGTGGATTGGGATTGCACTACTAAATAGGATGTATGGCATGTCTATCATCCAATTTATTAATTTAGATTGGGTGTTGTTACTTTATTTTATGATGAAAATGATGAAAATTTTACCCTAGGTGAAATTATTAACTTATATTTGAGATAACAAGTCCTACATAATAGTGAGAGGCCAAATCCAATTGGCTAATTGTACATGATGTCTTATCATTTGGATGCCATAATGGCCAAAGTATATAATGTCCTTAGAGGGCATTGGATCATTGCACATATTATGTCAAGAATAAAATTTGTGATTATTACTAGTTCATGCATATTTATTCATATATATAAAACATAGTTTGAATAGCAGAGATGTATATCCTCAATTATTGTAGGTAATTCATGAGACTTTGTTTCCCATAATTGGAGAAAGCATAGAAAAAACACTAGCTAGAAGGGGTGATTACTAGTTATATCCTGACTACATGATGATCATGATTGTTAGACATAAGGTCCACCCCCTACATATCCATAAATATGTACCAGCCAAGTTAAAAAAGCAAGAAATTGCTTATCAACTATGGTAGAGTGTCAAAGAGAAAATGATAAGGAAAAAAAAGAGCACATTCTATGGGTCAAATGTGATAATGATAGAATGTGCTACATGTAGGGGAATCACTTTGGAAAAGTATAAAATGAAAAAAAAGATACCACTTTCCCACCATGCTATATAGGGACTATGATCCCCATGGTCACATACAAAGACACATCTAGGGTTTTGGTATTCCATACCAACATGTCCTTTATGACCATGAATTCTTATTTTTGAATGTAAAGGATGATTCTCAAGTATTGTAAAAGACACAAGTTACATGTCTAAAGGAGGATCATATTAGGATAATTCAATATGATCCTTTAATTATAGTGAAGGAAATTCATAACATGCTACCACTTGATGTAGGGTGCATAAATTTAGATTTTTGTAATAGTTATTCCCCACAGTAGATAGAGGTACAAGGGGATCATTTACTTGAACTTCCTTTTATGTTAAAATCTATCAAGAAAAAACTAGGGGTGAATAATCCTAATCCATGTGAGCTCGAGGGAACCCCGTTGATCTAGATTCCTATGATGATGAAGAACAAGAGCACCTAGCTATAGATCCATTAAAAATTCCTATAGCTACCCCCCTAATTATAAGAGTCTACATTGCTAGGGGTAGCTACAAAGGAATATGTTACCTCAACTCAACAAGGCTCCTCCTTGGAGGTAAAGACTACTATTTTCTACAAAAGGAAACTAAGGGCTCCCCCAAAAAATAATCTAATAGTAGGTCAACCACAGAGTTTACCTTCAATATATTAATAAAAAGTGGAGGTAGAATAGGAGCTAGAATAAGAATATGAACTAGAAAGATCTGAGGCAATGATCCTTATAAATTATAAAGGGAAAGAACCAATCAAGGAGGATTCAATAGGTAATAAGGCTCATCCTTCAGACCATACTTACTTAGTTTCTTCATCTATTCCTATTTTTGGTTTAGTTCCACTAAGTGTTATGTTTAAAACTCCCAATGTGGAAGTTATCAATTCCACCCCTGGTGATTTGTTAACCTATTCTTCTTTTTTACACATCCTCTATTCACTCCAAAAGTAGAGGAGTCTAAACTACACTTACTCCATCTCTCCCCACTATGTCATCTACATCCATTGTTCCCTCTACTCCTGGTGTTCTCTTTACCAATGCCACAATCAAGACCATGAAGAAGAAAATTGACACAATAATGGCCACTTCCCAATTTCATGTTTCATATACACAAATTGTGTGCCCATGCCATCCCCTAGTGTATCCCAGGAAACCACTATTGTGTCCTTAAGTAAATGGAAGAGGGAAAAATAAGTTATTATAGTCCACTCATTCCCCCAATATAGAGGTTATTTGGTCTAAGTTTATTTGGTCTTCCTTTCCTGACATAATCCTCAAGGAAGATAAAAATAAATAGTCAATAGAAGATCTTGAGGAAGAGGTTATAGCTAAAGACACACAAGAAATAAACCCCAAATAGCTAGTGATTCCTCCATTGGTAATAGATTTGAGATCCAAGGCTACCTAAATGCCCAATTTCAAGATTACATAGCTCCCATTAATAATGACTGTATTTGAAAAGCCCTCTAGGATCATTCAAAGGGTCCAAAAGAGGAAGTTAAAGGATGAATATTATAGGGAAATGTTTTTTGAAGAAAGGTAGGAGGTATATGCCTTGTCTAAAAGTAAAAAATAGATAATTGGGGTAGTCCCCCTACAATGAAGTTTTTAGGTCCCTAGTTGAAGCACATAAAGATGCCATGATGGGACTACATAAAGGGATAGAATAGGCAAGAAAGGAGCTAGAAGAACTGGAATAGATCAAAGAATAAGAACAATAGTGCACATTCTAGTAGGTATTGAGGCTTAGGTATAGGAGGCTACCTCAAAATGTTATAATTATTTACAGGCATTAGAAGTAATAAAGGTTGAATTATCCCCTCACATAGCTCAAACACACAAATTGTTTAATTCTTTAAAAGGAGACGAGAATAAATTGAAGATATTAATTTTATACATAATCAATAAGTCCTACAACCATTTAGATCTAATGACACCATTAGAGGCATCTAATTCCCTCAATCTGGCGGTCATTAGAACTCAAGAAGCAAGAGAATTGGAAACAACAACTAGGACATTAATCTTAAAATACCAAGAACATGAGGCACCTATCTTGAAAATTTTGAATGATTTAAAGTTTCCAAAGGTGAAGGATGCTACAAGAAAGCTAATAAGCAGAATAAATTTTGATCAACTTATTCAAGAAGCTTCAAACAATTTCTAACAGAGTTTACAAGGGTTGCCACTAAAAGATATTGAAGCAGAACTAAGCTTTGCAAAGAAAATGGTAATTGAAGTTGAAATTTTTAAAATCAACTTTTATATGACAAATACAAAGCATGCAAAGCTACTAGGCTAGTTTGGTAGGGTACATAGAACCTCACTTCTAAATTTGGATATTATATGGTAAGAACATGATGTGGTGTATAAGTATTTTCTTGAGTTAGAAGTAAATAAGAAGAAAATTGAAGTTGTTACATCTAGTTCAAAATTGACATCTATAGTTAAAACTACCACCAAAGTCAATGTATACATATAAATGTTGACTCAGCCTTAAGGGTCAATTTTGTGCATGTACATTCTAAATAGTGGTGTCAATTTTGTATTTATAGTTCTCTTATGATTAAAACTTATTTTAAAAAGTTTCCTATTCATTTTGTAAACATGAAAACATTGCATGAATTTGTATAAGATGAATTTAACTATTGACAAGTGTAAGATAACTTTATATAGTTTTGAGACCACAGTTACAACTAAAGTTTTAACTATGCCATGTAATGTATTTTTCATGTACTCGGAGGATTAGGTGAACCCTTATCCAAGTATATTTAAACACATGTAACCCACAATTGTAAATGGTGATAAAATTTCAATATATAGGAGCAAAATAAATTTTGGATTGTCAACTTATGTGTTTATGTATTTTCTTTACAAGCATTGTGTAATTAGGTTTATCTTCTTTTGATTGCATGATTCAATAATTTGAGTGTGCAAAATCTACAAGGAATTCTTTCTTGTCATAATTGTTATGCTAGTTTTGGATGTGCAATAGCTACTGAATGATTATAAAATTAAATTGATTATTGGTAAGTAAGTTAATTGAATCATTTTTTTGAGTGTGTAGAGGTGATTTTGATGATATAGTTTTCTATGTATGTGCAATAAATATCTTAGATACCTAACTAGTTTGATCTATAATCTACTAAATAAGAGTGTACAATAGATACTCTAAAAGGAAAAATCTTTGATTGAGGCCTTTGAGTTTCCTATATCATAATTATCCTAGACTATTTGACCATGTCTGATTATGTGTGTGCAATATCTACTAGCAACAGACATTGGTTTATAAAGCACTTGTCCACCTATAAACTATCTTAAGAGGTAATTCCTAAAGCTAAAGAGTCTCTCTTTTATAATCTACCTATCCCTCCTTTTTGATTTTATTTTTAAGACATTCCCTCTCTAGATTAACAACCATCCAACCACCAACTCATCTATATTTTACTTTCTTTTAGAGACCACCCTTCACTTCATAATCCTTGTTAACAACCCACATACCCTACTTGCTATTCCATCACTTATTTTTTAAGACCGCATACCTATAACTCATGTCCTAGAGTAGAGTTCACCTCCATTGAGATCCTAAAATGTTAGAGGATACCTTATTATGAGATGTTGTGCATAAAAACCACATCAAAAGAACATTTACATACTTCTTATTTGAAAGTTAGTGTGTATTGTGAGAGTTGATTTGTAGTATGTATGATTTTAATTATCTCTTGTAGGTCCTTTCATACACCTAATTTCATGTTATCAGTATATGCATGTTTTGTGAAATATTGATAGGTAAAAGTGTTATTGAAGTGTTTATGTGCTAATAGTGTCTTGTACAAACCTAGGTTCTTAGCCTTAAAGTTGTATAAATTCCACTTGATATTCACATGAAATATTCATTCCCATGACTTTGTTAGGAAGTATGGTCAGTTTTTAGTTTTTATTAGGTTCATATGTGTGTCTAAGGGATAAACCAATAGAGGATATCCAAGTATTGGTGCATCACCACTATTAGTGTAGGTTTGTTTTTAAGTTTCATATTTATTCCTTTATATTAAAATAGCATTAGGTCTTAGAGATAGATAATTCAAGTAAAAAATTAGTGGAGATAGCCCCAAAAAACTAGAGGTTTGACCTAGACTATAGGTAGCCCACAAACTATAGGTCAATCCCATGTTAGTCAAAGTTTGAGGAGGGTTTGAATAATTATTTTTAAGATGGTGAAACTTGGATAGCTAATATTTCTTGAATACCTAATAGGACTAGATATCAATTTGCTTGAGACATGATTTGACAACTTTGGAGGACATCTAAAAGCTAAAGACATTTAATGGTAGATCTACAGGTAGTTTCATGTAAAATGTGTCCACTAAATATTCTTTAAAAGGTAAGAACATTTAAATTATTGAACCATCATTGGATATTATAAGAATAAAAATGTTCCCTAGTTCAACCCTAATCCTACAACTCTAAATTCCCACAATTTTACCAATTTTATGAAAATAAAGTCTACTACAAGTCCTCTAATCCCAATTGTTAGACCTAGAATGCAAGCATTTGTACCTTTTAATGGTGGTAATAATTTAAAACTTAACTAGTTTGATGATATCCTAGTTGTTACCCTTAAAAGTCTTCCCTACTTTATAGGAGATAATTCAACCATACCTATAGAACACATATCAGATATAGCCAATTTGTCCTTAGTACATAACATAACCCAATAAAATGTGACCATGAGACTTCCAGAAGCCTTATTGAAGGTTAAATCACTTCAATGGTATATGGGTCTCACTCCTACCTTTATAAACACATGAGATGAATTTGGTGAGTGTTTATGTAAACACTTTGAGGATAGAAGTGACCATGTCTCCTTAGTAGAACAACTCACCTCAATCAAGAGATCTCCTAGGAATCCTTAGAAGATTTCAATTATAGGTTTCAAAAATACTAGGATAGGATTACTATCATAATCAATCCCACCCCAAATTATTCCTTCTTTTAGTATCGAAGGGCCTTGAATTTTTATGTAGCTATGATGATACAATTCATGGGGGTGACTACCTTGGTAGAAGCATATGAGATATCCATAAGAGTAAAAAACTACCTATTTCAAGAATACAAACTTAATCCTAGGCCTTTCATGCCTTTATTTATATAAATTCAACCCCCTACCCCCATCATTGCTCAATTAATAACTCCAAACAATTAGGTTGGGTAAGATAGAGGGAGTACTCAAAGCCCAAAACAACAAATTAGTAGCCTTGGAGAGCTATAAAAATTCATATTATATACCTTATCAATCCCCTTAATAGGCTCCATATCAATCTTACCCATACAATAGGCCTCCTTATCAACCTAAACAATAAGGGAAAGGGTAGCTTATACATGCTAGACCCTGTAACATCTTCAACCCCAATACTACCAACAGTTCAAGGGAATTGGTACCAAATCATAATAATTATGCATAATAAGGTTATTGGTCTTCTTCATGGGGGAAATTAGGTGAGATGTAAATGGATCTAAGTGGTGAAGGGTGTCAGACTTATTATATATAATAGGGTCCTACCTTTTAACCACATGACAACATGCCTCCACCACAACACAAAGAAGTTTCTCAAGTGCCACATGGAAACATGACCTTCATGACCCTAGTTGAAGTTACAAGTCAAAAAGGAGGAAATAAAAGTAAATCACCTTCAAAAACCACTTTTTTCAACTTTCAAGAAGATGAGCACTCTTTTGAGCAAGCATAAAAAAATTAGGGGCAAAATGTGATCAAGGTAGATAACTCAATTGAAACCCACACAAGAGTTTAGATAAATATGGTTAATGATAGTTTTGGGAAGTTTGAGGTAACTCCAACACATCCCCAAAAAACTCAAGAGGTTACCACTCAAGCTGTAGTCCACAAAATACCTCCAACACAATAGATATAAAAAAAAACATGGTCAATATTAGAAGATTCCTTTCATTCCCCAAGTCACACAAGTTACAAATGATTCTTTTTATTTCAAGTTTCAGCCTAAGATAGTCAACTCTCCCTTCATAATTTTAGATTACATGAAGAAGGCCAATGTTAGTATTTATATGTGGGATGTTTTACTCATTCCAGGGTAAAAATGATGTAGGGGCATCCCATGAGGATCCCAATTTTTTTTCAATTTTTCTTTAGATTGGTATATGAGATGTATTATAGGTGATAGAGGTATTAGGAGGTCCATATGTGGAGTTTAGAGAGAGTCAAGATGCATAGAATTCAAATTATAGGTTTTCCCTCCAAAAGTAATATTTGAAATTTTGAGTATTGTGAAGCATTATATAAGGACTTTTGTGCCAATTAGGAAGGTGTCAAGATGTAAAAAAATTGTCTAAGGGTGTTTTCACTATAATATGTTCATAAATTGTCTTAAATCCTATGTCATGGGTCTAAACAAGTCATATTGTGTGTAAATCAAGAAAATGTTATGTTGTAAGAAAACCTCTATGTGGTAAAATGAAACAAGAAATTGTTATGCATCCTTTTCAGGAATAAAAGAGTCAGTTTTGGATTGTTTTAGGGTGATTACATTAAAAGTGATGAATGTATAATTATTTTAAATTTTATATGAATAAGGAAGGGGATGTTTGTAACCCCTATTTTGATATTGAAATGAACACAAACCCTTTTGAGGCCAAATCTTGTTGTTTGCCTTATTATGTTGATGAATGCATACATGGTTGAATGAAAGATTGATATGAAATTGTATTGTAGTGTATTTAAAAGTTTATGATTATGTTTTTTAAATTATATTTTAGGAGACACAAGAAAATACCCCTTTGTTCTTGAAGGATGTTTAAACAACCCTGATAATGAGATTATTTGCTCAATATTACAGACTGTGTCTTCAAATAATTAATGATAAAATAAACTTTAAAAAATGTATTAAATGTTTTATAAGAGTATTATTGAATATGTTTTATGTTTTTTTTCATGGTATAAAAATAAATTTTCCAAGTACTTAGATATTTTGCCTGTAAAACCCTATTTTGGGTAAATTTCCCTTTTTACAAACTGAGTCTAGTAAGGTAGTGATACATTGAAGTTGATAAAATTATAGTATACATTTATTAAAAAAAATTAAATTTGATTATATTTTTAGAGGTTAATATTTTATAAATAAACCCTATAGGTACATATGTAATAAAATCTTACCCTATTTCGTATGAGGAATATTGGCATAAGGACTGTGTATATTGACCTATAGCAAAGATATGGTCAAAGTGATATGTTTCAAAGATATGGAACGTTTTGGTATGTATATATGAGTCCTTTAAATGATATTAAAATGTTGTGATTGATTTATAATGTGGAATGAACCTTTAAAACTAAAGATAGACCTATAGACAATTGGTTTTGTGATACATTCAAGGGCATTTGGTGTGAAAAGTTTAACCAGTGGATTGATTCATGGTAAATGAGGATTTTATAATGTGTCTAAGGTTAATACAGACATTTTAAACCTAAATTGGTTTTATGAAACATCAAATAACATTCCCAACTGATAATTATAGCCTCTTGACTGTGACAGAGAATAAGAAACCATAAACCTTGGGTTTTGCTAGTTTTAGGAGATTCCACCATCCATTTTAGCTAAAAATTTATGAAAATATTAGGAAAAATGTAATCATAGATATTTTTAAGTTTATTTTTTGTGGTTGAACTTCCCCATATGGATTTTGAGGGTTATTGGTAGACTAGACCTAAATAGGCCTAATAGGCCTTAACATATATATAAATTGAGTTTGAAATGGGTTCATATTGAAAAGTTAGGAAACCAAATTTCATGGATATATATCAAAACATAAAGGGTATTTTAAATAAGTGTTAGATTTTAGATTTATGAAGGTACAATTATGTACAAGGCCAAGAGACCTACAAAGAAGGCTACAAAGAATGATTTTGAGTAGAGCAGAGTTGTTTTAAGTTTGTATTTATGAATTAAAGATGGTTTTAGGTTAGATAAAAAGGTTTAAACAAGTCAAGAGGAACACTTTTAAGGTGAAAATAAAAATGATTCATTATGAAGAACATTATATCTATTAAATGCATGTTAGTCCATAAGTATGTATGAAGATGCTATGATTACTATTGATGAAAGACTGAGTTGGTTGGGTTAAGAAATGTGAATGATTTTATGTGTGTTATTGAATTAAAGACAAATATGAAACCAAGTTGTAGACCATTGGGAACAAGGAAAGGCTAGTGTTAGTTGAGATAAAATTGGGTAGGTTTACAAGCAAGTGAATCAAGAATTAAATGCATGATTTTGATTTATAGGTATAGAGAATGAGAAAATAGGTAGATAAGAGAATGTTTAGAGAAGATCTGTATCAATAAAGATCTCCTTCAACAATATCTTTCCAAAATTTCACTCATGAACAAATAAATTGATAAGGTAAGTGTAGTATTTGTTAATGATAGTCAACCTAATGAACCCAATGATCCTAAAGTAGTCAAGCCACCTCCATTCTACTTATTAGTAATAATATGAGACTCCATTATCCATAAGTACATGATAGATAGTGGTGCCAGTACTTTTGTCATGCCAAAAGCCATAGCTAATAAGTTAGATCTTAAGTATGAACCTAACGAAAAGGGAATTTTACAATTGGATGGGTCTCCCACAAAGAATTTAGGTATTCTCAAGGACATCAATATTGTATTGGATACCTTCCATAACTATACCATCTCTCAAGATGTCAAGGTAATTAACCTTCCTCTATATTTTTACCTATACCTATCTATGGATTTCACTAGAAAAATTGGGGCTATCTTTCATCTGATTAGTCATACATCATCTTTAGGGCTAGGTATGCGAAAAGGGATACCATTAGGTCTAAACCTATTTCTAGGTTCCACCTATAACCATACATGCCTAACCTCTCTAATGTGAACTAGACTATCTTAGATGAAGATTAGAATATCAATGATCAAGAATCTAAAGAACCACTTGAATGCATCTCAAATCTACTCCTTGATCAGTGGGTAGTAGAAAACCATGTTTATGACCAAAATAATACCATTAAGGAGGTAATCCTAGGTGTGTACTATATGTATGAAGAAGGAACTAATGTACCTAGTTTCATAAGCCCAAGTCAAGACATGAAGGCATATGGAGTTTATTTTTTGATGGATCAAGGTCAAAGAATGGGAGTAGGGTAGGAGTGATGCTTGTATTCCATTCCAATCATATGTATTATTATTCCTTAAGGTTTCAGTTTAGTTTCACTTTAAATACTACATAATATGAAGCTCTCATAAATGGGGTATAATGGGCAAGGAGAGGAGGAATCAAGCTCTTACAAGTGAAGGGAGATAGTGAAATAGTGATAAATTAGGTAAGAGATATTAGTGCAATAAAAAATACACTTTTTAAGGCCTACATGCATCAAGTTTGGGATCTCTTGTAATACTTCCAAGCCTTTGATATCCATTCCATACCAAGGGAGTCAAATCATCATGTAGATAAACTAGCTACCATTGATGCATAATATGACATAGTTGATGTAGTTAAATATACCAAAGGGAATTAAAAAATAAAGTTTGTGAGTTAGAAATTAGTACTTGATAATGAGATGATTTGGTAAATTTTTGATATTGATAGTCAAATTGTTTGCTTTCTCCAACATGAAGGAGAATTTTTTCACAAGAACCAAGGTAGAATGCAACATCAATTTGGTGATCATATTATCCATTCAGGAATAAAAAATTACCTAAAGGTTTGGTGACATTGGAGATAATATTCAATGAATATGATAAGTTGATGAAGGACAAGGTGAGTATCTCCACCAAAGAAGAACACTATGAGAAGGTATTTATTTTAAAAGGCAAGTTGCTTAATTTAGGGAACCTAAATTCCAAGGATGATATAGGTGCCTTCATAGCTTTATGTTAGGAGTTTCCATATGTATTTGCATGGAAATACCATGATCTTAAAGGGTTTGACCCTAGGCTATCCCAACATACCATAGAGTTGGAGGAAATGCAAAATCGATAAGGCAAAAATAAAGACTAGTCAACCCTAAAGTTGATGTGCTCATGAGAAGGGAATTGGAAAACATAATTTAATTTAAGATCATATTCCCTATTAACATTACTCATGGGTCGTAAAACTTATACATGTGAGGAATAAAAATTAGGAAATGCATTTATGTGTTGACTTTAGAGACCTTAACAAGGTGATTTTGAGGGACCATTATCCCCTACTGTCAATGGATTAGATCCTTTAGAAGGTTGTAGGATATTAGAGGTTTTTTTTTATTGATGGATACTCTAGGTATAATTAGATATTGGTGAGATAATAAGATAGACACATGACTACCTTTAAAATAAAGTAGGGCATCTATACATACATAAATATTCCCTTTGGACTATCTAATGTAGGGGAAACATTCTAAAGGAAATTAGACATTGCCTTTCAAGGGATCATTAATTACATGGTGATCATTTATCTTAATGACATAATTATGATTTAAAAGGATATTTAAGATCATTTGGCACATTTGAGGCTAGTGTTTGATAGGTGCAGGTAGTTTGGGGTCTCCTTGAACCCCCCAAAATGCATATTTGAAGTCCATGATGGCAGACTATTAGGACATATTGTGTCAAAGGATGGCCTCTCTATTGACCCTAAGAGGATTTAAGCAATCCCAACCTTGCCCCTACCTAAGGACAAGAAAGGTTTGTAGAGCTTATTGGGAAAAATTAACTTCATAAGGAGATTCATTCTAAGATTTTTAGAGTTGGTGAAGCCACTTACTCATATGTTTAAGAAACATAATTAGTTTACATAGAGAAATGAAGGAAAAATAAGTTTTGAGGCCATCAAGTAGGCCATGTCTCAATCTCACACCCTCCTCAACCCTAATTTTAATAAGGAATTTTTCATGTATGCATTCTCCACAAATGACACCATTCATACTATGCTCATGAAATAAAATTATGAAGGACTAGAATAACCAATTGATTTATTCAATCAAGCATTGGAAGGACAAGATGAAAGATACAAATTTTTTGAAAAAAATGTACTTGATTTTATGAGAGGGATTAAAATTTTTAGACACATGGTGTCTAATAATATAGTCATTGTAATTGTAGTGCACCTAAGCATAAAGGATTTCATACTTAATAGAGACTTAAGTGGGAAGAGAGCTAGCTAGGTGACAAAATGTATGGAGTATGACATTTTAGTGAGAGTTAATAAATTGGTTATAGGGAGGGGTATCTATGAAAAACTTATAATATAGGTTAAATAATAAAAATATAGGGTGTTAGTACTCCATGATAGTTAGCAGGCATCTGCAAACATAACCACTCTCAACTTGACCAATGATGTGGTAAAGTTTCTCCAAACAAGCCAATATCCTATGGACTTATATGGGACTAAAAGAAGACACTTTATGCTATAGTCCATCCCTTAAATCTTGGTGGTTAGAGTGATATTTAAGAGGGACATAGAAATTATGATCTTAAAGTGTGTTGAATCAAGTCAAATTGATAGGCTACTAGAGCAGTTTCATGATGGGCTTGCAAGTGGGCACTTTGCATCCAAGACCACAACCTACAATATCATTAGCTTAGGATTCTTTTGTCCCAATTTATTTAGAGACTCACATGTCTGGGTTAGGAAATGTTCTAAGTGTGCCATGTTCATGAGTAAACAAAGGTTATATGTCTTACCCTTATAAGCCATCCAAGTTGAATAACCCTTCATGCAATGAGGATTAGAATTCATAGGTATGATTCATACCCATTCTAGTGTTGGTCAAAAGTGGGTTCTAATAGTCACTGATTACTTCACAAGGTGGGTGGAGGTAACTACACTCAAATAAGATTAATGAAAACTCAGTTTTGGAGTTCTATGATAGTCTTGTGACCCAGTTTAGTTTCCCCTCAACCATCATATCGTATAATGCCTTAGACTTAAATAGTGACAATGTATATGCATTGGCCCTTAAAAATGTAATTTTACTTAAATATTACCCGACATATTACCCATAGGGTAATAGGCTATCAGATTCCACCAATAAAAACTTGATAAGGATAAATAAAAGGACTCATGGAAGAAAGTCAAAGAGAATGGCACACAAAGTATAATACTACCTTATGGGAAAATAAATTCATACCTAATAAGTCTAATAGTAATTATCCTTACCTCCTTGTTTATGGTAGAGAGGAAAAATCTCTTATTTCCCTTGAATTGCCAACCTTAGAGCTTGATTACCAAATTGAGCTCATGGAAGATGATGCAATGGAAGTAAGAATGAATAAGCTAAGAGAGTTATATGAGATAAGGGATAGTGTTATGCATGAAATGTGGTATAGTCAACACCACTTAAATATATAATTTGATAAAAGAGATTCATTTAAGACCTTTCAATAAGGAGATATAATTTTTAAGTGGGATGAAGACCATGCTAATCTAGATAAAAACTCAATGTTTGATAGTATTTGGAGTGGGCCTTATATCATCACATCTACAATGAAAGAAATGATTTCCAAATATCTATATTAAATGGTGAGGAATTCCCCATCTATATCAATGGGATGTTCCTCAAGGACCACTATTAGTTTCTTCATAGCCCACTTGTACATAGTAGTTAGTTTTTATCTCCTTCCTATAAGTGCATTTGAATATGATTAGTTGTTTATGACTTTCTCTTGTTTTTTGTTATTTTATGTGTCTTATCTTTTCATATCTTTTCTTTATTATCTTGTTGTGTCTCATTGAGTTTCAAATTTTGTAAGGTATTGAGCAAAGTCTATGTGTATTCAAAGATTCATTTGATAGTCATAGAGTAATTCAAAGAGTTGTAAGTTCCCTTGACCAATAAGATAGTCAAACTAGCTGAGTCACCAAAAATGTTGACCACTTTCTAGTCTTCGACCTAGAAAGGGGTCAATCTAAAGTCTTAGAGTCTTGATCTAAGATCATCATTCCTCCTAGTTGATATTCACCCTGTGAGATTAGGTTATTAAAATAATATCACTTTATTATCATTTTATAAGATGTTTTATGATTTCCATACCTCTCTTTTAGCATAAATCAAGTGTTTTCATAAGGTTTAAACATGTGTAAATGTCTTGGGTTAGTTTGATGAAGTTTCAACATTCAAAGGTGCTATGGTAGAAGTGAATTGAGAAGACAACCTAGTGAAGAATCATAAACACCTATGATCTATCTAATTATATAAGGTATGCTCATTTTCAATCTTTTAAGAACATCGTGTGAGTGTTTCTGGGTCTAATTGAAGTCTTTCATAGGTTCTAAAGGTCTCTCATATATGTTGGTGTAATGTCCATTTGCTATGTCTCTTTAAGATTATGAATATGTCCTAAAAAAAATATTTTTTATCACAATAAGACCTAATTTAAACTTGAAGGGATAAAAATATACCATCCACACCTTAAATATCTCTCATATACTTTATTAAGCCATACTAAGGCATTTAATACACCATTTAAGCCATCCCCACCATGGTTAATGCTTAAATCCCCTTTAATGGGCCCCACACATGCCAATTTATGACTTTTCAACTTCTATAATTCATACCATGGAATTAAAAGCATCACAAGACTCCTACTTTCCCTCCATCATGCCTGTTAACAATGATTTTTGGTCTAAAACAAGAGAAAATATAGGGAAATTGTAGGATTTATAGGTTTTCTAAATGGTATGGATATGTACTATACAAAATAACTCAAGTGGAGTTAGGGGTATGCAAAAATAAGTCAATAATGACATTTTAAAAAGAAACCAAAGTGTTTCAGTGCTTGGAGAGATCAAAATCTACCTACCTTCCCATTAAGCTTAATGGTAGGCTTAGAGAACACATTAGGTTTGTGCTCAAACTATATAGAGAAGAGAGAATGGAGACCCAAGATATTATCCAAAAGAAGTATACTTGATCAGATTTAATTCATGAGCATTTTTTTCTAGATTGGTCCCTTGATCTCTATGAACATTCCTTTAGAACTTAAGGGATTTAACCATCATCTATGTCTACACAAGCCAAGTAGAATAGAATAATTTTCATGGATCTCTGACTTTTTTGGCCAAACCATTGATGGTTCCTATTTCCTTAGGTCTTTATTAAACTTTTCAAATCTCTTTCAATGTTTTTCTCATATTTTTGAGCTTATGGAAACATGAAACACCCAAACTAGCATAGTATGCAGTCTATAGGAAAATTTTGATAGTGAGTAGAGTGTTGAGTGATCTCACTATAAGGAGATAAAAATGTTGAAGGATTGATTGAATGATTCAATATTCTCCATATCATTTTCTCTAATTTGATGTTCACATTAGCATCCTATCTTCTCATGGTATCTTTAAAGAAAGGATCATATGCATCTGAGGTCCACTGTGTAGGAGTACTATAGGTTATTCAATGTTGCCCTTAAAATATTCAAACATAGTCAAGAATATGAAATGAGTTATTGGAGTCATAATATGCCATCATCATATCCTTGGGAGTAGGTATCTTAACCTCTATGATAGCCTCATAGGCCTAAAAACTACCCTCCTTACTTCCAAATCTCACATAGTTAATTTAACAAAGATTAAGGTTTCTTAGCCAAATTTAAGGTTTCTTAAAGATTCTTAGGTTTCATGTTTTGACTGTGTGTGCCTTTTTTATTTCCCCCAAAGTGTTGTATTTTCATAGGTATGTGTATTAGGGTCTTTAAAGTGCATGTGGGTTGTCTTGGAATGGTTCTCATACTTCAGTTCATGCCATATCCATACCTATGTCATTTCATTTGGTTTTCACTACCATTACACTATTTTCCAACCCTTTTTTCATTGTTTAACCTCCATCTCACTCCATAGTCATCCTCATCCACTCATATACCCTTATTTCAAAATGTGAGCCATGTAAAATAGACTTGAATACAACATGGAACCCTCAAGATCCATGAAATCATGGATGATAGAACTATATTGGCATACATATTATTGAGGAAGCAAATAACCACCTACAACCAGTCATTTGGGCCTATTGTATGAGAGTCTCCAAGAACATTGTTTGTGGGTCACTCATGGTCATAGGAAATTATATGAATAAGTGAATGAATACCTATAATAAATGGAGGATAATGTGAGATAAGATCAATAAAGATTTAAAATGGATCTAAACACTTCACTCCCTCATAAACTCATCTCATAGACCCCTCTACATAGTCAACATATGTGAGTGAATGCCTAAAATAGTGTTGATACATATGGAGAACCACATATTCCTTGTGGTAAGAGGAAAAAATCATACATGGATAAGTAAGGATTATATTAAGGTATGGGGAAAAATATAAATGATCACTTCATCTAAAAGGCAAAATGACATCATACTTGATGAAAAATAGGCCTAATATTATAAACCCTAAGCCTAAGAAGGGGAAGATATGCATAGGAAGAGATGTTGGAAATTGATATATAAGAGTTTATTTAGCCATGAGACATGTTATTGACATCCTATCACTATCAACATCTAAAGAAACAAAGGAAAAAGGCCCTCAAAACCCTCATGTTACTAACCACTCTTAATTGAAGGCAACCTATAACTAGTCAAGACAAAATGGTTATTTGAGGTCTTTGTAGACATGACCAAGTCTTTAAATTTAATAAAAATGGTCATTGTGAGTGTTTAAATACAACCATTCTTCCATTTAAGTTAGAAAAATAGTGTGAATACCCACTATTTTATCTCAAACCTAGCCCAATTTGTGATAGCCAATCCTGGGGCTAGGTGAGTGAATTCATGTTTTGGAAGGCTTGTAGGTAGATTGGAGTCCATAGATGGTTTTAAAGTAGTGAAAGAGGATGGTAAATGTCTCAATACATCCTCAAATGTAATAAACATCCCAAGTTATAGTTATATTCCCTTGAGGTTAGGCTAAAGCAAACAAACCTTAAGCCTAGTCTTAAACCTTAATACCATCTAGAAGAATCCACAAGTCCTTCTAGAAAGGTTGATGGCCATGATGGGTGTATAAGGGTGTGTCATAATTTTATAATATGGTTTCAAGTTAAGAGAAACAAGGAAAAATTTTAAATGGTTTCAAGATCCTGCTCAAGCCTCAAATCCCCAATATAGTCAGCTCAAGATGTAACTTCAAAGGGTTCATACACTTCACCACTGAGAGGCTCAGGTCTAGGGCCATTTAGGAAATTTAAGTCTCCCTATAAAATAAAAATACATTAAATAATGATAATAATTAATGAAATAATTTTTATTAATGATCCTTAAGAAGTTAACTTATTGAAATTATCTAATAGAAATCTTGAATGTCACCTTTCAATGTTCTCTCTCCACACACCCTCTGCATGGGACCCCAAGATATTGAGGGAAGATGAAGGGGTTAATGCACTATAGGTTCATGAAAATTAGATCTAGTTTGGGCATCTATACGCTATGAACCATCACTAAGATGGTGGATGTCCTAAACCCCAGACAATACCTGATGGTGGATTATTTCTCTAAAACACACATAGATGAATTTATTTGGTCTTAAAATGATATTTAAGGCCTTCCCAAGTCTCCTAAGAATCACAATGACCTACTATTTGGCAAGTGTAGGGGTCAGACTATATAAAATAGGCCTAAGAAGATTAATTTGATCCTAAAATTAAATAAATTGTAAGTGTTTATGTGAATTATGAATTTGATGAGGGAGAGTGGGTCTTAAATCCTCTAAATAAGCCCTTTATCAGTCATCTAAAATGACCTCCATGAACTATTCTACAAGTAGATAGGTAGATGTTAAGATTGATGGATATGTGCATTTAAGGGAAGTAAAATGGCCTAATCATACTAATTTTGCTATTTCATGGAACATTTGAGGTGATATCAAGATTGAATATATGGTCTAAGTGCCCATAACCCTAGGGTTAGGACCAAAGCTCAAGATTCAGTGTGCATGTAGATTGGTCTAACACCTTCATTATATCAATGCCACTATAAAGTGGAGTAGAGAACAATTTTAGAATCAAGGGTGCCTAAATTTTTTTTAGAATGGATAATCATGATGTTTAAATACCTTATGGTCACTTTGATTCTATAAAAGTTCCCACATTTTCCCCTTTTGATCTACATATACCTTAATACTATCTAGGAGGCATGTTTCTCACCCAAAGAGCATTTTAACATGCTCACAACTATATAGATATCTTATATTAGATTTCAATAACACTAGGATAGGTATAAGGGTCTATCAATATTAATATAACAAAATTATTTCAAAGATTCAATCCTTGATCTCTATGAACCATTGCTAAGAGTCCCAATCACTCTTAAACCCCTCAAAACCCTAATAAGGACTTGGCTATAAAATTTCAGTAAGAGATGCATCTAAAACTATATGAAACACTTGAAAAAAACTTGTAACATGTTTTCAACTTAGAGGAGGCCATGTCCATGGCACCCAATTATATGGAAGTTGTATGGACACTTCTAAAAAGCATAATTTTCTAGGGTTTTAAGTGTAAAATGGGTTGTAGGACCTAATCAAGGATTCTAAACTATGGGTAATGTGAGTTTGAGACTTGGTACTCCTTCAAAGCTATAATTATTCATATATACATGTAAGTATCTTTGTTATATTCTCCTAACTAGCCAGTCTATGGAGCTAGTCTAAGTGGCCTAGTCATACAAGGTTGATGAGTTACATGTGAAGGATACTTGAAATGTCTATGTGTTTATACAATGGGTTAATTAAATAATATTTCAAGTGTTCTAAGATGAATTGAGATTTTGATTCAAATAACTCAATCACCCAAGGAGTAGATGAGCAAAAAGATGATGATTTATTATGACATACCTAATTAACTAGTAAGTAGAAAGTCCTAGTGGGTGTCAAATGGAATTATGACATTAATGGGACACATTGAGGTGTTTGTAACTACCATTGAGGTGATAAAAGTTCATGTATAAGACCACTATCAAGGAGTATAGATGGTTTCAAATTCAAATCAATGTGCACATTATAGAAGATATTGTTTAATGCCTCTTGAAGGCCTATTCACACCTCATATACACTTTGTAACTATCATTGGAGGGAATAATGGGCTATTTTGTGTGTGGTCATGCTCTGAATGAAGTTAAATAGGGAAGTTACATCCTCTAAAATTCACCTCAATGCCAAAATAGGGTAATTAAAGAAGTGTCATTGTATAGAAGGAGTGATTATGACTACTATAACTATCAGATGGCCACATTGGTCTCATTCATGGCCTCTTCTATGCCTAGGTTCTTATCTCCTCTCTCATAATTATTCAATATAAGGAAGTATTGAGATCTTTTTTCTTATACCTTGGCTAGTTGTATCAAATCTTTTCCAAAATTGTACCTTGTGCCTTTGAATCAATAGAAGAATAGTTGCAAACTTATTATTTAAAAGTTAGTGTGCATTGTGAGAGTTGGTTTATAGTATGCATGAGTTTCATTATTTTTTCAGGTCCTTTCATACACCTAATTTCATGTTATTAGTTTATGCAAGTTTTGTGAAGTATTGATAGGCAAGAGTGTTCTTCAAGTGTTGATGGGCTAAAAGTGTTTTGTATAGACCTAGGTTCTTAGCCTTCAAATTGCAAGACTTCCACTTGATCTTCACATGAAACATTTGTGCCCAACACTTTGCTAAGAAGTCAAATTAGCTGTTAGTTTTTATCAAGTTCATAATTGTGTCTAAGGGACAAACCAAGATAAGATATCCAAGTATTAGTGCATCACCATTATTAGTGTAGGTTTATTTATAGTTTTCATCATTATACCTTTCTATTCCAATAGGATTAGGTCTTAGATAGAGAAAATTCAAGTATAAAATTAGGGGAGTTATCCCCACAAAACTAGAGGTTTGACCTAGACTATAGGTATCCCATAACCTATAGGTCAATTCCACATTAGTCCAAATTTGAGGAGGGTTTTAACAATCCTTTTCAAGAGGGTACAACTTGGGTAGCTATAACTAGCCTAGTGGTAGATGTGCTCAGATAGGATATACCCTAGATTGATGGTGAGTTTGTTTAATGTCTATATTATGAACATTTTAGATATCTAGAAGGACATGATAAGACTTGTGATAACATTAGTATTGTGTCATAAGTTTGAAAATAAGGTACCAATATATGGGATATCCTTATATTATTCCATCTTGGATCAGGGAGTACTCTATGATTTTAGAGTTGTCAACTAGGTCCATCTCATGTATGATATGTATGGGATGTTGTCCAAAGGGTATAAGACCATGGGGCCTATTATTTTACTAAGTTCCTAGATATATGATAGGTTACCCATATATCAATTATTTGGGTTACCCTATATGGTTGATGATAGGTTACCTCAGGTTGTGAGATGGAGGAATGACCATGTAGTTTAGGCATTACCCCATGTGATAACATTGTAGACAATCAAATGAGGGGGGATCATGTGGAAACCATACATGCAAATCACTATTATATGTCCTAGTTGGTTGTATATTTCTATAGGGTTGGCATGGGTGTAGTTGCATCTGGTGGCATACTTGCTAGGGTAGTTTAGACTCCCTTACCTAGTGACCCCTCTAGTAGTCCCTTATTATTAGGAATGACATGTTAGAGATTAGAGTGGGAGAGGAAGAGAAGGATTACTATTTGAGATACCTATGATTAAGTAAAATTATGATAGACCATAGATAAGTCAATCATAATAGTAGGCAAAAGTGTGGATAACAGGGGGATATGACATGGATTTGGATGTTGACCCATAGTAGGTACCACAATAAGCATCAAAACAAAAATAATGACCAATCTGGCCATAATACAGATGGAGGAACCAATAGAAAGAGAAGGTGAAGTTGAGGGATACAACATAGGAGGACCTAATAGCTACTCTAGGACATAGATAGTCCATAGAGGCACATCTGAGGAGATGATCATGGTGTGATTGAGTGGTTACTCCTAAATTTTCACTAGTATAGAGGTGACCTATGGAGGAGGCACTCAATAGATGAACAGATGGAGAGACCATGTTTGGTAGTCAAGTGGACAAGTAAATAGTGATTGTTGACACCAAAACTAGTCAGAAATGTTGTATATTTGATTTTAAACTTTGATATAGGATACTAGTTAAATTTGAATATAGTAGATAGATAGATTTTGAGATTTGTATGTGATATGATGTCAATCTAGTTTTTGTTTTATAGATCCTATGATTGAGGAGATCAGATGGAGATATTTAATTATGGTTATACATCATGACATTTTAGATGGGGGTGATGGCTCTATATGACCCTATCACACTGGATGATCCTATGGTTTTGTCTACCCCAGCCTAGGCAAGATGGTTTAGACTATTGGGGGAGGATGCAAGGCAATTACAAGAACATGAAGATAGATTTTAGCTATTGATAGGGGTGCAGAAGGGAGAAGAATAGGCTTGATAAGCTTTAACTTATGAGAGAGTGACACACATGGCTACCACTATCTATCTCAGATAGGTGTAGGCCTAGGTGGTTAATCTATAGAGATAGGTAACCATCTTAATATCCCAGACTTCTTCATTATAGTGTACCATTAAGAGAGGATATTCTAATGCATTTATGTCTAGCATGGATAGCTAATATGGATCCCAGCCTTAGAACTAGATTTATTCTATAGTTTATACGTTATACTATATAAAACACACATGATATATATATATATAATGTATCTATATATTTATATATATATGTGTGTGTGTGTGTGTGTATATATATATATGTATCTATATATGTCTATATATACATATATATATATACATATATATATATATATATATATCCACATATATATACATATATACATACACACACACACACACAGATATATATATATATATATATATATACACACACACACACACACACACACACATATATATGTGTGTATATATATATATATATATATATATGTATATATATATATATATATATATATATCTATATATATGTATGTATATATATATATATATATATGTATATATGTATGTATATATATATATATGTATATATATCATATATATATATATATATTGATTTTGATAGTTGGATTTGATATCATGAGTATTAACTAGTAGTGGATGTTGATGCATGGATATATTTCTTTCTATCACATGTATTTTTTGTTGTTGTATATATTATGGGAAATATATTTTAAGTGTTTTCTTTTCTATCATTGTGTGATACACATGCATGGTTAAAAATAAAAAGGAAACAAAATGACTTGGAAAAGTATAGGTAATAAAAAATAAATGCACTACACACTATATCATAATGGGAAATGTGTAATAACAAAGGATGACTAAATATAACAAATCAAAGATGGTAAAAAGAGATAACAAATCTTTTTAGACCATATAAAATATTTTTTCGAAGTTAAAACATGCAATATCACACTATATCATGTTGGGAAGTATGAAAATAATACAATAAATTGGAATGAACATGAAAACTAAATGTTATGAAAATAAAAAAATTAAGTCAATCAATCATACTAAATCACATTGAGAAGTATAAAAGAGAAAAAAAATGGAAAAATAATAATAAATTGATCACACTAATTCAAGTTGGGAAGTATGAAAAATTTAAAAAAATAATCATAAGCATACATGCAATCAGAAAATATGAAGATAAAAGTGAATGATCAATGAAGCAAAAATAAAACATGCTATATCAATATGGGAAGCATGTCAAGGACATTTAACTCATAATCAATCACTATCTCATATTTGACACATGTAATTTCATTATGACTTGGGTATTGGAATATTTTGTTGGGAAGTCCTAGTCCTATCCATGGTCTTATACTAAAACTCAAAAAGGGAACACCAATGATGTGGAAAAAATTATGGGAATTATGTTTAAAAGGTGGTTTTAATGTGTTAATTTTTTAAGAAGGCTTGGTCCTACCCATGGTCTTAAAATGTAGATCACAAATGGGATCCCTAGGGGAATGATCAATTAACAAAAAAAAAATTCTCAAGGGGATATATTCAGAGTGTTATAAAGGAAAGAGGGAATGTAAAAATCATAATGTATGAATCTATGAGAATACCTTAGGAAACATGAGGCACACTAAGTACACAAAAAATTCACTAAGTGGTTAGTGACCATCAAAATACAAATGATACCTGTTCACAATAAGCACAAAGTTGTATATGCAAATAAGTGACATAATAAGATCAAATCATGTTGGTTATATTAAATAAGAAAAATAAAATAGACTTTTCTTCCCAATACATGTTCCCCATTCCCTAGGACCTCTTATAGAGCCATCGGTCTACTATGAAGATTGGGTACTTGTGTGAGAAAGTAGGTAACACTAAAATATATTTTTTTAAGTTTACTGTCCTACCACACCCTAATGGACCTAAAATCTATCATGAGGTCAACTATGGAGTTTGATCTTTGATTAGAAAAAGGAGATGTGCATTGAATCATGTCTTTTAGTGTGATTTGATTTTTGAAATTTATATGTTGCCTTTTATACCACTGCATTTTATTTAAATGATTTGGCTTTTAATTTTTTATGACTTTTAATATTCCTCCTCTATATGGATTTAGAAGAAACAAAATGAGGGATAAAAGTAATACATATGAATGATCTTTAAACTTTGTCTAAAGTAAGCTAAGTATCCAAATACATGACTGATTAAACACTTAGGCTTACCTATGAACCAATATGTGATCTCAAGTTTCAACAATGTGTATGGTTAGTGTGTGAAAGGAAATAAGGGAATAAAGGGAGATCCAAAGTGGATTAATAAATATAATTATAATGAGATGACTTGTGTACTAATTGATCACAAGGTAAAGTTTGAATACTAAGGAGAGCAATGTTTGTATAACCAAGTCACAATAATAATTATCCATGTTGGATGAGATAAGGTATCAAATAATCATGAGAAAAATATAAATACATCCATGAAAAAGAATTGAACTCCTGAATATAATCATGTTAAAAAAATCCATGAGAACAAAATGAAATAAATGAAACCATATACAACACAAAATGTGAAATGTAAAGATCTATGTAAGATAGATAAGTGAAGTAAAATTTGACATAGAGTCAAATAATATAAGATATAAAGAAAAGTCAATCATAAGTCCAATCCAAAATCATAATGAATATGAAAGTGAAATAACACCATGCTATGTTCATAAATACTAATAAATCTATCCAAAAATATCACCCATAACATTTTATATGTATTTATTAAGTTTGACCCTAACTACAAAAAAAGTCTCATCGATCCTTAGGGAAAATTATAAAAAGACCTCTCATCAAATATCCTCTACAAAAAATCTAGTTATAGCTGAAGGATCAGGATCATGATGGCCCTCATGCATAGAATATTCAAAAAGGGGAATAGATGCTAGAAGAAGAATGGTAGCTATGGGATAGGGAGATGGCACCATTGATGGATAAGGAACCATGGGTGGGGGAGAATATGTAAGTGGCACAAGAGCTAAATGATAATAATGAACCATAGGTGGAGTGGGATTCATAGGTGAAGAAGGAGGAGCCTTATTATGTAGAAGACCTATGGGAGGGGAAATAGTGGGAATATGAATGGTTATAATGTGATCATGAAGATATTGTTGGAGGATGCATTAACAATCAGTGTGATGGGTATTGCACTTGTGCCATAGATAATATACCTCTCCATATTTGGGAATATACTTAGGTGATAACTTGGGAGGAGGTATAGCTTTATCTTTGGGCTGAGGAAGGGTTGGGCACAATGTGTAGATATATTTTTGAAGATTTAGATAATGTATAAAGGAATTATTATCTTTATCATGGAAGTAATAGATAAAAAATTTATTATACTTTGTGGTTATACTAATAAAAGGAATAGAATCAATAACTAGGGAAGGCTGGTATAACTAGTAGTCTCTAGTCCAATGACTAATAATTCTATGAATGTCATAGTAAAGGTGATCAACCCATTGGGTAGGTATGGGATCAAGATATGGTAAAGGAAGAAGACCATCATCGAAGGGAGGTGGGGTTGGGGGAGATATTGAGATAGGATTAGTCTTAGAGGAAATAGAATCAGATATAGGATGAGGCTTAGATAGGGTAGAGTAGGATTAGGATCTAGACTAGGCTTAACTGAGAGAGAACCAGGATGTGTAGAGGGCTTAAAGGTAGTAGAAAGCATCTCTAAGGGAATTAGGTTACAAGGATATTGATATATATAAAAATAATAGGGAATGGTCTTAGCATGATTCATAAGAATGTTCTTAAGAGGCTTTGTAGAAACTGGAGGTGTGCAATATGAACTCTCCATCTTTATCCTATAAACAAGAGGAATAATAATATAATTAGGAATGATATGAGACAAAATATAATAAGAAGAATAGAAAAACTAAAATAAATAAGAATGATAATGAATGATCTCAACATCTCTAACCTAGACTAGACCTCCTTAGAAATGGATCATCTAGAGTATAACCATCATAATAATCAGGTGTTTGAAGGTTGATAGTGTAGGTAGGTATGGTCTTTTCATTATAGGTTATGTGATGAATAAAATGTCAAGTCTTGGTTAAGACCATGAATATATCATCGATAAGTGGGTAATGGGAATGCTATTGCAATGATAGTGGAAGTTTGGAAATGAGATGAGGGGAGAGTTTTGATGTTTTGATCTCATCTAGATCATCATTATCAAAGTCTAATAGGTTAGGTGGTATATTCTTGATGAGTTCAATGTGACCATGATAACCTTGAGTAGAGTGATGGGAAAATTGAAATGTTGAGATTCCCAAAATAGAACACTCGACAAGGGTTTAAGGGTTGGAGTTTTGAATACATAAAATTATTATAATTGTTCAAAATTCCAAGGGTTGTTGTCTCTTTTGATCCTACACATAGCACCATTATGGGGAAACTTGACACATTGGTAGGAATAAGAGATGATATCCCTCATGTGATGAGTCTAAGGATTTCTAAGAAAGATAATTTAGGAAAGGGTAAAATTGAATATCATAGACTTCACTTTAATATTGACAAGTAGGATGGTGATAAGAAACCACACACAACTTAAAGGAGGCATTTAGCTTTGATCTTAACCTTGACATGTGCTTCATCTGGATTTATTATTACACTCAAAATATCCTAAAATTTTAATGAGGTCAAGGGAGGTAACATAAGTCCTTGAACCCTCTTACATCAAATCATGCTTAACTTGGATATCACCGATTTGAATGCTTATAAAGAGTGGAGGATCATCCACATGAATCAAAATATCATATGGGATCATGGAAGTAATAGGAAATTTGAGAGAAATAAAAGTGTCCATTGTTTCATCAATGTGTATAGACATCTCTTCACATTATTGTAAGATATTATCTTTTGACCCAAATAAGGTAACTTCACATTCTACTAGGGGAAGATGAGGTATGTTCATTTTGAATAATAATTACATCAGGCAGTTGTGATGATGTAGATAAGTTCACATGAGTTAAAGAAAGGGTATTTTAGATGGGAGATTAGTAAGTTCTATGATAGGGTCTCATTCATCATAACCCATGGGGGGACTACTAGATAAATGCACATAATGTTGGAGTTATTGAGGAGTAGAATTAGATTCAAAATTGTGTGTATAAGATGTGGTCAGTTTAGTTTCAGGATGAATTGAGTGATTATATTGAGATGATGGGGTAGTTTATTTAAGTATATCATGTTATTAGAATTTGGATCAATGTTGTCAAAGGGTGTAAATGTTGGGGGAGTTGTATAAACAGTATGAGAGATGTTATCCAATTGAGGTGTTTTAATTGGTTTGAGGAAAGAAATGAGGTCCTCTTTCCCCAACTCTATTCGTGAGATGGGTAAGAACCTTAGATAATGTAAAAATTTTGCGATGTTTGGTGCATGTGTGTAGGATGATAATTAATGAAAGCAACTACCCTTCACATATTAGTCATATTTACCACATTATCTTTGGTATTTTGGTATATAATTATTTCAATGTTGGTGTAAGGAGTAGGCTTGTCATTATTGTCTTCGTGATTAGGAAGAGGATCTTTGTAGATGGAAACATGAGTATTATCCTGGTTCAAATCTTGATTTTTATTTTGTATTTCATGAGATTTTAAGGCTATGTCATAAGATTGTTGGTGTTTACAAATAAGGGAATCATGATTTATGTTGGACCCCATTTTATGGTAAATATGTGGACCAAACTAACTTGTCATATCTCAGTGCAAGGGAACCTTTGGAGTGGTTTCTACCCTTGTGTACATTTTAGCACTAGATAGAGGTATCCCCAAGGATCTTGCACCAACTGGAAAGTGGTTATGTGGCACTAAATGTTAGGGGACATCCCTACCAAGACTTATACATAGGTGGATTAAGAAGTAAAGATGTCAGAGAGTGGATTAGGTGAGATAACAACCCCCCAAGTGATAGCTTAGCATATGATATGCACTCATATAACCTGGGTAGTGTAGTGGAGCCAATGCACTCATAATAGCTCATCACTTGGCACGTGACCATCTGACCTAGTAATAGACTCATAACATCATATAAAATAACACTCACATTTGAAGATCAGGAGGAGGCAACCAAGGTAGTGAAGCTCTGACGAAATAGATAATAAACCATTAGTATTTCTTATTCTACATACGATAGTTTAAACGTTGAATGTATAGCCCAAGCTCACTTGTGAGCTGCTGGTGTGAGTAATATTAGAAGTAGCATAGATTCTATTGTATTCTTGAATTTTGTATAATGAACTATGAAGCAATGAAGGATGTGGTTGATGAAATGATATGTTGACTCTTGAAACATAGGTTGAGTAGTTTTATGGTTATAAATTAATTTATTTGAGAAATGATATAGTTCCTTGATTAAAATGTATTGTGGTATGAGGGTTTAACCCTGGTTGTTAATGACATCCTTATGCCATCTAGTGACCTCAACCTACTTATAAATAGACTAAGTATTTGAATTAGATTGCACCAAGGTTATAAGAACAACACCTAAGAACTACCCTAAGGATGAATACATGAACCTAAGCCATCCTTATGAATTGCATAAGTAATTGAGTGACCCTTAAGCCACTACTCAATAGCTTGCACCTTTGAAGGCTTGGTCTAGTTAAAAATGGACTTGCACCTTAAGACCTATGTCCTCAAGAAGTCTTGTACCTAGCGACTCTCCCTTGAATACCTAGTTTTGAAAGGCTACCTAAACCCCTCTTGCTAATGTCTAATCCCTATTGAAACCCTAATTGTTTCATGTTCTAATTATCCCAATATGGGCCTGATCCCTTCATTGTTATGATTTAGCTGAGCACACAAGGCTTACACATTGTGTGAAATTGATGCTAGCACAATAGTTTGTTAAATGTTATGTGTCATACACTTATATCCTTTTGCCTAGCCCTAACAAGTCTAGAACCAACTTGGTTTGATATCTAAGTGCATGACTAAGCATATAAGCTAACCTAGTGAGATTTTCTACATTATTTTGGTTCTATTGCAAAGACATGTGTTGAATTTCATTGTTAAAATGGTGCAAAAGAGTGATGTTTTGATTTTCACTCAAGAAAATCAAGTGTTGGTTAAATCAAGTGGAAGATAGCTTCATATAAAAGAATCCTACATTTTAGGGGCAAAAGCTAAGAAAATGGGTGAAATCCAACCTATATGATGCTATGTATGAGGTGTTCTTTTGTGAGCTACCTAAGTATGTGTACCAATGTTTGGTTGCCTACACTACCACTAGAAGATAAAGCTATGGATAACACCTTGAGTGGACCATAAATCACATAGAGAGGCTTGAAATCCTAGATGAAGTCTAGACATGCTCTATGGATAAGTAGTGCAATGACATGTTAAATAGATACATGTTGGAATTCATAGTGTCGATCTTCTCATGCCCTAAAAAAGCAAAGTAAAATTTTCTTTATGAACCAAGGGGTACATTCATAAGAGGGCTCAACATCAGAACAAATAATATTCTAGTGGAATATGGTATATAAACTAAAAAAATGGAAGGCTAAAGTCCTTACACATATGAGAAAACATAGAAGGTGAGAAGGGGAAGTATAGGTAAGGTGAAATGGAAGATCAATAACAACTTAGCACCCAAAATCTCTAGAGGTTGAACTATAGTAAGAGAAGTCATAAACTAATGGAGGATCTATAACCTAAAAGTGCCAAGAGGACCTATAATGAGTGGGAAGGGTATGGGGAAGGATCCATTGAATTATAATAGGATGAAGAGAGAGAAGAAGAAGCAAGAGACCATACTCAAAAGTTGGGTGTAGGATGTAGTGGGTTCTTAAAATATGTGGTGCTTGAGAATGCACCAGAAGCACCTAACCCGTTTGAACCTAAAGTGTAAGCTCATGCATTAGATACCCCATCAAAAGAAAGAATAATGGTAACTAAATCTATTATCAACATTAAATTAGATAGGATTCAAGATTTGGATCAAGAGTTTGTGATTGAAAAAGTGATTCCTTATGAGTAACTAACTAAGGCTAATATGAATTTAGTAAGTGAAAATATAAGAACCATGAACTTAGGTGAAAGCATTCTCATGTAGAGAATGTCAAGTAAAATAATTGGGAAATAACCCATAAGAAGTGGCAAAGTGCCACAAGTGAGAGGTACTACACTGATAAGTTTGACAACATAGTTAACAACATAAATATCAATGTATCAACCTATAATTAGAGTCATTGGAAGGCCACCTCAAACATAGACATAATGGGGACAAGTACCTTAGAACCTAGTGCCACCCCCTCAGTAAGTCTACTATGATATGGTAATGCACTTGCCTAGATATCATGGTGTAGATAATGTCACAAAGTATGTGTTGAATTATGAGTTATAATGTCACACTTAAGGCATCACTTATCTTGATCACAAGGCAACCTAGTTCAAAACAAACTTTATGGATCATGCCCGTACCTAGTCTCAAACAGAAGAAAGAATAATGGTAACTAAACCTATTATTAACATTAAATTAGATAGGATTCAAGATTTGGATCAAGAGTTTGTGATTGAAAAAGTGATTCCTTATGAGTAACTAACTAAGGCTAATATGAATTTAGTAAGTGAAAATATAAGAACCATTAACTTAGGTGAAAGCATTCTCATGTAGAGAATGTCAAGTACAATAATTGGGAAATAACCCATAAGAAGTGGTACAGTGCCACAAGTGAGTGGTACTACACTAATAAGTTTGACAACATAGTTAACAACATAAATATCAATGTCTCAACCTATAATTAGAGTCATTGGAAGGCCTCCTCAAACATAGACATAATGGGGGCAAGTACCTTAGAACCTAGTGCCACCCCCTCAGTAAGTCTACTATGATATGGTAATGCACTTGCCTAGATATCATGGTGTAGATAATGTCACAAAGTATGTGTTGAATTATGAGTTATAATGGCACACTCGAGGCATCACTTATCTTAATCACAAGGCAACCTAGTTCAAAACCACCTTGATGGATCATGCCCATACCTAGTCTCAAAAATTTGATTTGAACTAGGATATGATTGACTATAATGTATTAAAGGAAGCCTTCTTAAAATAGTTTTATATCATTGAATTCAAGAAATAGAGCATCATGGTGCTTAAGGAAATAAACTAAAGGTTATCTAAGAGTGTGCACCTATATGATACATAATCTAAAAATATTATTTCTATGCTTTCATATGACATTCACCCCTCCCAACATGTGCAATGATTTTTTGGAGGCTTATTGGTACCCTTCAGATGAGAATTGTCCATGAAGACCTTCATGGACCCCAAAAAATCACTTGAAACCTCACTCCAATTTGAGGTAATAGGCAACACCGATACCAAGATCAACACATTCATGGAGGTGAAAATCATGTCAATGGCCTCCTAGTTATAGAAGCTGACTACTAGTTTAACACATGACATTTGTAATGGGTTATGGTGTATTGATTGTGAAATGAAGGGGCATAACAAGAATAAATACCCATGAAGAAATTTTCACACCCTCCTTCTTAACTATGAAGTTTGTCATGGGCTGCATGACTCTCAAAACTATCCTCTAGTATAGTGTACTAGCCAAGTAAATGCCACCATTTATTGCAAAATGTGTGATGCTTATACATAGTTAATAGTGGAATTTTGAGTCATCAATGAGATGAAAAAAATGGAAAAAAGTGTAATTTAGGTGATGATGTCAGGTGATAGTTAGGTGGGTCAAGGTAATGAAGGATATGGCCAAAATAATGTGGGATATAGAAACCAATTAGGTGCATGTGGGTGAGGAGGATGTGCTAGAGGAAGGTTCCCACCACGATCCTACTACAAGTATGGGTTGACAGAGCACTATTAGTGTGACTTCCCCATGCACCCAACATGTGGGTACTATCAAGGACCACATGCATGTGAGGAATGCCCAAATTTGTACAAAATATTAACTCAAGGTCAGCTTGACATAGATAGAGGTACAATAATGGTGAGGTGTGAGTCCAAAGAGGAAAGGTGGGCTCCTAAGCCACAATAGAATTGTAAGGATCTACATAAGGTGTAGGCCATGACCTGAAGTGGTTTTACCACTTAACAACCTACTGCACCAACATAATAACTACACTTAGAGTATGGTGAGTTGAGCCATACTAAGTGCATAATGTAGCCTAGGCCAAATGCTACACCTTACCCTGACCCTACATAATATAAGGATACCTTGAAATAAGCCATGGGCATGACACAAAATTTATAGGGTGAAATTCAATTGGCTAGAGATTTAAAGGCAAAGGCCATTAATTCACATAAGAAGAAAGATCACTGGGAGGATGAAGTATAGGAGTTAACTAAGATCTTGTATCTCCTACAAACTAAAGGGGTGTTGCCACTACTAAAATAATTTATTCTAAAGCATGTAGGGAAATAAAAAACGTAATAGGCCACATCTCAAGTTATAAACATTACATTGCCACATATGGAGAAGGTGCATGAAGTAAGGCATACTTAAGACATCGAGTATGACCAAGAATTGTTGATAGATTTCACCATTAATGGATGGTTAGTTTGTTAATTACTAGTTGATATGGGCATCAAGGTCAATATCCTAACCAAAAATACCTAAGAGAATATGGGGTGACCACACTTGAGGCCTTCACCTCACATGTTGTTCATCTCTATCAAAAATTGAGCATAACCTATCGAGATACTGAAAGGTGCCATTGTATATATCATGGGTACTAAGTTCCAAGTTGACTTTGAGGTCATCAAGTTGGTAGAGCATGAAAACTATCCAATTCTCTTGGGAAGGCCATGGTGATATGCTAACAATGTAGACATGTGCTTTAAGAAGTGCCACATGAATTTTGAGAATGGTAAATAAAGGGTGGTGAACCCTCTTCCAAGTGATCAAAAGACATCATATGTGGAGAGTGTTGATTTTTAGGATGAGATCAACCACATTTATAACATCATGGTGCAGGGTACCGAGAAGCTCTACCCTAATGACCAAGGCATGCTCGAATGGAAGGATGGACAATTAGCATCTGATAAAATTTATGTATCTTATGAGTGATGGGTTGAAGAGGCCTATGAGGTCATTTATTAAAGGTGTTGCCTAGTGCATGAAATTAGACTAAGGCCAGCCAAGATAGGGCTAGTTAGGATTAAGAACCCTAAGAAGAAATGGGTGACCCATTCAAAAAAGGTGGAGAAAAGGGTGTTCTATCTAAGAAAATGGAAGCTTACAGTGCTCCCAAATTATGAATGGAATTAAACTATAGAAATGTATGTCTATGACATTGAATCTTGCATCCTAAAAGAGGTAGATTGAATGGGTGCACTAATTCATACCTTAAAGTGCACTGTTACTCATTGGTGGGTAGTGCAAAAACCTAACTTGCCAACTTGTCAAGATGTAAAGGCAACCATATGCACTAGGTTTGGAAAAAGTAATGAAGAATTAGACATACCCACCTACTTAGGTGATTTAGACCCAATTACACATATAATTTTGTGTGAAGAAAATTGGACTATTTGAGATGAGAACACACCAAAAGACTTATGGGTATATGACTTTTATAGGACCTTGAAAACATGGGTGAAAGCATGTTAAATTGTAAATGAGATGAACCATGAGATAAAAAACTAAGATATGCCCAAGGAGAGGTCCATTCATACCTTCTCCTTTTCTTTGTATAACTTAAAGCTACTAGAGCCACTGCAAGTCATTCACAGGGTAGTGTTTGAGATCAATACCATCCTAAAAGAGCACCTTATGGAAATGTTTTGGTAAAAAGGACTAGCATTCCTAACATTCTTTGAAGAGATGGTAATCAATAGTGACTCTAGTGAAGAAGATGATGAGACCTAGAAAGAGCGTAATTGGAAGGATCTACTATGAAGGAAAAAACTTTTACACCTTATGGATGATCGTGCCCCAAAAAAAGATGATCTGATGCATCTTCAAATTGAAATAACTAAGGGGAAAAGGAAAGTTGAGGATTCTCACTAGGATAAAAATGAACCCTACCACATGCCACTCAAGACCACTAAAGTAGACATCAGCATTAAGGGCAAGTTAAAGATTGCCACTATAAGTGATTATTGGTCTGAGGTAGAGATGGTGAAAATTGTAGACCTCCTAAAGGAATTCTAGGACTTGTTCTCATGTTGCTACCAGGACACGAAGGACAACCACCTATCCCTTTGAAAAATGAGAATCTAGTTGGTGGATGGCATAAGGCTAGTCAAGAATATCCCATATTGGATGAATCTTAATCTTTGTACCAAGGTAAAGATGAAGATTGATGGAATGTTGACAATTGACATCATCTACCCAATACAAGAATTTGAATGGGTAAGCTCGATGGTTATCAACATTAAGAAGGATGGGTGCATATGTATTTGTATTAACTACAAGATGTTGGACCACTTGCATCAATGATCCATTCTTGACTCATTCACCAATGAGGTTCTAGATGAAGTTGTAAGCTATAAAATATATACTTTAATTGATAGGTTTTGGGCTACCATCAAGTGCAGATCAAGGAGGAGGATAAGCCAAAAATAACCTTTATAATTGAATGGGGTTGTTTCATTTACAATGTGATGCCCTTTGGACTCAATAATGTTCTAGTCATATTCTCCAAGGTAGTGATCACTACCTTTAAGGACTTTATCCATAAGTTCCTCCAAGTATATTATGATTATTCAACTATCTATGATCTTGTAAAAGATCACTATGATAATTTTTGCCTCATGTTTAAGAGGTGAAAGTAGCTCCATATTTCCTTAAATTTAAATAAGTGCATCTTTATAACTCCTTTTAGGACATTTCTCAATAATATCATGTAAAAATATGGTTTGCTTGTTGATTCAGTGAAGATTGGCATAATAATCTAGCTCTGGACTCCCTTAATGTAGAAGATTGTTCACACCTTTCTAGGCCATTGTGGCTACTATAGGAAGTTCATTCAGAGCTATGAAAAGAACAATGTGCCTTTAGAGGAAGTCTTGCACAAGGATGACCCATTTTATTGGGGTAAGGTACAAGAAGAGGCCTTTGAAACACTAAAGGTGAAGTTGGGTAGTGCACCAATTCTACAATTTCTTGACTAGATAACTCTTTTCCACATATATGTTGATTCTTTGGGCTCTACAATTGGTTCCATATTAGCACAACTAGGTGAAGTTATGATGGACCAGCCCATCTCCTTTGCAAGTATAAAATTTACACAAGGAAATAATAATTACACCACTACCAAGCATAAGGCACTGGCAATGGTTTATGCCTTACCAAAAAAAAGGCAATATCTACTAGCAACCCAATTCATCTTTTTCACAAATTATGAGGTGTTTAAGTTCCTCATGAACAAGCCTATTTTACAGGGCACATATGTAGATATATTTTTCTCTTCTAGGACTTCTAGTTATCTATTATCTTTAAACTTGGGAAGTAGAACTTGGGGCTAGAACATTTATCCCACATCAACTCTGGTGATGTGGTGGTACCAATTAAGGATGACATACTAAACGTACAACTATATCAAGTCTAGTGCATCTATAAACACTTGGTGGAGATTACCATTTTCCTAATGTTTGGGCTTATACCCTAGACCTTATTGACTATGGAGAAGAAATAAATTATGATCTAGACTACCCCCTTCCAAATTATTGAGGGGGATCTGTAAAAACTATGTAGAGATGAAGACATATTCTAGTGTGTTTTGGAACATGATTGAGATGCCATCCTATTAGAAGTGCATGAGGGGATCATAAGAGGCCATTTCACTAGAGATTCAATGATGTGTAAGGTATTATAGTTAGGATTGTATTAGCTAATCCTATTATAAGATTCCATGGAGTATGCTAAGGCATGTGATGTATGTTAGTGCATAGGAAATCCCAACCATTAGTATGAGATGCTTCTCATTCCCATTCTTACCCAAGTACCATTCAAAAAATGAGACATTAAATTTTTTGGGCCAATCACTCTTGTAACATGATGTATAGGTGCTAAATATATTTTAGTAGCTAATGACTATTTCACCAAGTGGGCTGAAGCCACACTGACCAAAGACCATACAGCCAAAATATCCATGTGCTTCATATGGGAGAACATAATAATCTTGTATGGGTGCAAATTAAGTTTAACTAGTGATAGGGGAACTCATTTGATTAATGATATGGTGTGCATCCTTATAATTGAATACATGGTAGCACACCATTTGACCACTCCATATCATCCCTTGGCCAATATCATGGCTGAATCCTTTAACAAAATTTTGAGAATGTACCTAACAAAGATATTTGACATCAGTCATAAGGATTGGGATGATCATGTTTCAATAGTAATCTGGGCATACCACATGACCTATAAGTTCCTAAATAAGGCTACACCATTTCAATTGGTGTTTGGTGCTGAAGCAATTCTACCCATGGAATTCATGATGCCTTCTTTACATGTTGCATGGATAGGTCACTTAGATGACTAAGAATATTTAATCACAATGTTGGAATACTTGGAGAGCTTAGATGAGAAGTGTGCCCAAGCCAAATGGAGTTAATAGATTGAGAAGGTGCACTAGAAGCACTGACATGATAAACATATCAAGCATAAGGAGTTGACTGAAGGAGCATTGGTGTCGATTTATGATTCCAAGTACTTCAAGAACCTAGGAAAGTTATAAATATAGTGGATGGGACCTTAAATAATCCATCACATATTATAAATAAGTGCATGCAAACTACACACATTATTTAATGAAATAATCCTCAATAATTTCAATGACAGCTGATTGAAACCATATAGATAGTAAGATGGTTATCACATCATGAAAATACCAACCTATTGATTACAAGTTAGTTAGGAGTAACTTGACCAAGTTACTATTTTATGCAAGCAAAACCATTCTTTTAATTATTTTGTTTATTTTGTGTGTAGTATATAAAGGTATCAAGTGCCATGTAGTAGCTACAATAACTGTGTTAACACTTCATGCATAAGTTCAATTAGGTGAGTTGAGCACTTGCACCTATAAGCACATGAGGCTAGACATCTTAGTAGTGGGTGTGTGAATCTTACCAGGTGCAAGTATAAGTATCAAGAGATATATATGAATGAAATAAATAGTACAAAACATGTGAAATCCCAAGAATAAACCACCCTAGCACTACCTTTGTGCTAAAATTTCTAGAAGGTGCATCATTTTATTTAGTTTTAGATACCTACAATGTAAGTGAATATGCTCAATGTAGTTGAGCATAAGGTAGGAAGTGAAGAAGCTCAATTGAGTTGAGTGCAAGGTAAACTAAAGATGCACAATCTAATAATATGCAAGAGAATCTAAAGATAAGTAAAGCTCTAGAATACCATCTCAAAGAATTTGTATGGGGTATGATAGGCCAAGGCAAAATGATTTGTAATAAATCAACCAACATAGAAAAATGTGCTTGAAATAAGAGTGAAACTAGAAAACAAAGTGGAATCAAGGAGGTTGAATTGTGCACATATGAGGAAATGTGCCCAAGTTATCATAAGGAAGGTCAAGATCATGCTAAATGACACACATTCTAAAGGAAGTCATCTAAAATAGTTGGCATCCACCTCAAAATAAGTGAGAACTGAACATTTGAACCACACATCACTTCATAAAAAAATACATTAGGATTATTCAATGAGGTGGTAGTGGTGATAAAAATATATGCATTTAATGCATAAAAGACAAGATATTTTTGAGGAATTTGAAAATTTTCATGTGTTTCAAGAAATTAAGGCACCTACACCATTAAACTTACATTAATAATGGTGGTTGACAAGTGAAGGCTATAAATTAGCAAGCAGTAGACTTATTTAGGTTACCAAGTTTAGGCTAACTTTAAGACTTAGTACAAACAAAGCAAGAAACCAGAGAGCTAAAGAGATACAACTCCACCATAATGAGAATTCAACTAATTAAGGCATCAAGAGTGAAAGGAATCACATCAAAATGAAGTGCATTCACAAGTGAAGATAGTGTGAAGGGTTGAATAAAGAGAATTAATGTAAGGAGTCTAGGGGAATAAGAAGCTATCACTCAACCATTAATGACTAATGAAGCTCAGAACTAAACATACAGTCATAGATCCTACAACTGTAGGAGTGTTGAACTCCATTAGAGTCTTTGGCAAGCCACATATACCTAGATTCAATACAAGTAGATTTATAATGGTGAAGAAATGAAAATCATCAAGATATATAGAGGTGAAGCTAGAACCCAAGAGGGTTAGGATTGTGGAGGATGTGACGATCACCAAAACCAAGGTATAGTTGATCAAGGTAGTTAGCATTATGGATATTGATATCAAAGCACTAACCAAGCTATCTTATTAGTATACATAGTATCCCCTGAAGGTACATGTAGGGGAAATTTGGTTCTACTTCATGCATAACTACCAGTCAAAGGAGTATAACCATCAGACATCAAGTCATTTTCAAGACTAGCATAAGACTAGATGGTGAATATAAGGTGCAAGATGCCAGAGGGCTATGCCTTATTTGATGCCTTGATATGAGATAAGTTAAAATCTATAGCTGCAACTTAGCTCTATAATTTGCCTTGCTTTGAAAAACCAAAGGAACTCATCCATTTCTTACTCTCTCACACCCATGAGGATTGCTTCTATTTTATTGGGTGGCACATAAATATCTTGTCACAACTAATCAAAAGGATAACTGGGCTACAAGATGCTTGATAAAACATCTATCAGATGATGGATGATGTCAAGGAGGTGGAGCACATCATGAAGATCTTCAACTACTAAAAGGGGGTTTCATGTTCCCCATTAATAAGTGTGAGGACCTCAACATGAGGGTGATGATGCACCTCATGAGCTTCAAGTTATGCCCAGGTGGCTAATAGATAGATGTGTCTAAGGCATACCTTTGTGTTACATATCATATAGCATAATGCATATAGTTTAATATCATGTAGTTCATTGATAAAGAATTGATCAAGAATGAACTATAATGCCATAGAACCAAGGGGACCTTTAGGTGGGGCTCTATCCTCATCTTAATCATGATGGAGGAGATTGAGATCCTAGATAGAAGGGAAGATAACCTATGGGTGCTCCTAGAACACCATGAATCCCATGTATAGAAGTATAAGGACTACACCTACCCCACCACCTTCATCCTAAAATACAAGACTCACATAATGCATTGGTATGAGTAGTACATATATGCTTTTGGACTAGAGTGACATTCCCCAGGGGCTTCCCTAGATTATGCTTGGGATAACAACTTTTACCATGATGTAACACTAGTGAATTATGTGCTTGGTGCTAATAGATGGGAATAGGTCAGGATGGCTGAAGCTCTCCTTTGACTTCTCAATAGAATACTTTAGGGATTTAATACATAGGATCCCAAACCTATAGTAAATGGGCATTGCAATTAAGGAATAGGATATAGAAAGAAGGAAGTTGAGGCATAGGTTTCCCTGTGTGCATGAAAGAACAATAGAAGATGAAGAAGATACATTAGATTGAACATACATCGATATAATTTATAAGGTGACCATCCTTGGCTTCATCCATAAAACTTACTATGAGATAAATCCAAGAAATAAGTATTTTAGTGTCAAGTCAAGCACCAAGCAAAAAGAAGCCCCCCAGTCTTGGTCAAAGATGAAGGAACCCTTGTGCCCACCAAAAAGAAAATGTCTCCTTAGAAGAAGAGAGGGGAAACTTTAGATGAAATAAAGGAGCACCTGAAGCTCAAAATTGCCTTTAAAAAGGAGGAATCCTCCTTAGGCTCTTCTAAGAAGCATACCAAGTTTGTGCCAAATACCTACCCTAGTATAAATAATAAGGGAAAGGCCCAAATTTTGTTGGTAAAGACAATCCTCTCCAATATAGAGGAAGAATCAGAAGAAAAAGAATGGTAAGAATAAGGTGTGATGGGTACCTACATTGTGCCCAAGGACGTTGAGTCCTTGTTAAGTGAAAGAAACCCCTCCCCACCACCTTAGACTAAGCTAGAGAAGCACATAAAGAGATTAAGGAAACTTGGCTTTAGTAAAGCTAAAATATATAGGGTGTAGGAACTATGGGAGAAAAAAGAAGAAATGACTAAGGTAGGTATCAAAGGAAGTAATTGATATGGTATAGGCTAAGTGTATAGAAAAGAGGAGTTCTAGGTGTTGATTCAAGAAGGAGTCTAGGAAGGAGAAAAGGTCAAAAAGCTCAAAGAGGTAACCCAATCAAGTGCACCAATAGAGGAGGAACTACAATATTAGTGGAAGGGCATGGGCCTTGACCAAGCACATATTGATTTGGTTCTAAAATTACACTAGAGGTTTGAGGAGATGAAAGCCATGGGCATGTCCCATGATAAAATAAATTGGAAAGAGGCTGAAGAAATAAGAGAGCAAGAAAATAAATACATAGTGCAAGCCATACAAAGGAAGGCCAAGAAGGAAAGGGCCAAGAAGGAAGAGGTAGAAAGAAAGGCTAAGGAAGAGAAGGCTAGGAAAAAGGAAAGGGAGGAAGAAGCAGCCTAGGTAGAACGGGCTAAGATGTTAAAGTAAAAAAAGGAGAAGAAGGTCACTACAAGTATAGGACAAAATAAATAGAAATCACTAAAAAAGATGCCTAGTACCCTAACCAGTACAACAAAAAAAGTTGCACAGTAGGCACACCCTGATTATGAAGGGGTACCTAGAGATAAAGAAGGTGATATTAGTACCTTGGAGAAGAAAATAGAGAAGGAATTCAAGACCTCATTAAGGCAAGAGGAAGAGAAATATGGCACAATGCAAGTTCTCACCATAGAGCCACTACAATAAAAAATGTATGAAGGGGAAAAGTCCATAGAAGAAACCTTATAGGAAGAACATGAAGGAAAGCCAAACATCAAAGAAAGAGAAGAAGAAGAGGAAGAGGAAGAAGAAGAAAAAATCATAGAAGAAGGAATTGGCTCAAGAACCAACATAAATGAGGAATAATAACTAGGAGAGGATGAGGAGTTTTCATTAGACACTAGATAAAGGGCATATTAGGATCTTAAGGAGAATGTAAACCTCTACTTGATGGATTGCATACCTTTAAAAACTACCATGACCTTGACATGCCACCAATTTTCTTGGGTGATGGATTGCTATATGGATGAGCTCAAATTTTAGGTTGTGACAAAGGAAATTTAGAGTGCCAAGAAGCTAGAATAAGGGCATGATTACTAACTCCTAAATCAACATGACATGAACCTCATGTGCTTAGCTAATGCCTTGATCAAGATGGCATCCACTATAGTGTGAAAGAACATCATCAATGATGTTCATGCATATATCTAGAAGAAAATAGCAAATAAGGTTGAGAAGGAGATCAAGGTAACCAAGATTAAGCTACAATAGCTTGTTGAGTGCATAGGAGAGGTAAAACCATCCCTCTTGGATAAGGTGGATACCTCAGAAAAGAGTGAAGTTGACTAGTATACACACTTATGGAGTAGATAATCCCTAGGATGAGGTTGATGCTTGATAAGGCCCTAAGGAAGGAGTTGAATAAAAATATGGACATGTTCGAAGACATATTTTCCAAAATTGAGGAGGACATTGAGGAAGTAGACATAATATTTCTCAACTTTTCTAACTAGGCAATAGTCATTGGCATGCACCTCAAGAAGGCAAATAAAGAGAAGGATGCTTTATTCCAACACTCCATGATAAATATGACTAAGCACATGTAATTAATGGCCAAGATCAACTCCCTTAGTACTAAATTGATAACTCAGGAACAATACTTGGAGGTAGTCTTTTGTACCTTCTAAATAAAGGCCAGTTAGTAGGGGGAGATTTTGGATGGTAGGGTGAAGTACACAAAATAAAGGCTTAAATCCTTTAGAAAAGAGATATAAAACATGGATGTGTTTATTATCAAGGCCATATCTATTGAATTAGATGATTTCATTGAATAAATTAAGGGTACCATCCAAGTATTTGAGAATTTTAAATTAGACTTAGAGAAAGGTGTGCTCAAGTTTTGCCAACCTAAGGTGCTAAAAGACTAGTCTAGGGTGGACTAGCAATTTTGTATGGGGTAATATTGGGGCCTCTTTTGTGGTAATTATGTATAATATGCCAACTTGTTATATCTTCATAAAAGGAAACCTTTGGAGTGGTTACTCCCTTTTTATACATTTGGGTGCCAGCTAGAGGAGTCCTCTAGGATCTTGTGCTAGCTAGCAAGTGGTTGTGTAGCATAGAATTTTAGAGGACATCCATACTAGGAATTTTACGTAGGTAGATTAAGAAGTATGGATGTTGAAGATTAGAGTAGGTGAGATAGAGATTCCCCCTATGTGATAGTTCAACATATGGTGTGCACTCATCCAACCTAAGTAGCGTAGTGGAGCTATTGGACTCATGACAGCTCATCACTTGGCATCCACCCATCTAACTTGGTAGGATGCTCACAACCTTTTATAAAAAAAAGACTCACATTTGAATATCAAGAGGAGGAAACCAAGGTATTAATGTTGTAGTGAAATATAGAGTGAACCATTAGTATTCATTATTCTGTATATGATAGTTTAGACATTGAATGTATATCCCAAACTCACCTATAAGCCATTGTCATGATTAATATTAGAAGTAGCATAGATTATATTATATTTTTGAACATTATATAATGAACTATGAAGCAATAAAGGATGTGGTTGATGAAATGATATGTTGACTCTTGCAACATAGGTAGATCAGTACTATGGTTATAAGTTAGTTTATTTGAGAAATTCTATATTTCCTTGATTAAAATGTATTTTGGCTTGAAGGTTCAACCCTGGTTGCTAATGGTGTCCTTGTGCCATCTAATGACCTTGACCTACCTATAAATAAATTAAGTGTAAGAACTAGATTACACTAAGGTCATAGAACCTATGCCTAAGCACTACCTTGAGGATGAACACTTGAACCTAAGTCATTCCTATAAATTGCATAAGTAATCAACTGGCCCTTTACCCACTACTCAATAGCTTACACCTTTGAAGGTTTCGTCTAACTAGAAATAGACTTACACCGTAGGACCTATGTCCTCAAGAAGGCTTACACCTAGTGACTTTCCATTAAATACTTAGTGCTAGAAGGCTACCTAAACCCATCTTGCTAATGTTTGAGCCCCATTGAAACCCCAGTTGCATCATGTTCCAACTTTTCCAATGTGGCCCTGATCCCTTTATTTTTATACTTTGGGTGAGTGCAAAAGGCTTACACCTTGTCTAAAACTGATGCCAATGTAATAATGTGTTAAATGTTGTGCACCAGACCCTTATATCCTTATGCCTAGCCATACCAGGTCTAGAACCAACTTGGTTTGATATCTAAGTGCATGACTAACTGTAAAGGCTAACCTAGTGAACTTTTCTATAATAATTGAAATTTCAACCAAGTTGAAAATCCATAACTAAGTTACATAATTGCCTACAAGTCTCATGAGAGTGGCCTCATCTTTCATGAAACTAAAAAAGTTATTTGGATCATACCATGATTTCAGAGGATGAGTGGGATCAAGCTATCATGGGATAGGCCTTGGTAGATGATTTTAAATCTCAGCTAAGGATAACAACTTATGAACATTAATGTCATTTATTTGGGGAAATTGAGGATTAAGGGTGTTATTTAAAGGCACATATTGCTCTATATTAGCATTGGGAGAAATGGATTTAATATTGTGAATGGTATCATAGGAATCGATGAAACCATCATTGGTAGCATGATAATTTTTATTTCTGAAGGACATGTGAGTGCCCATAGGAGGTTGGGATGGCTCAAATTGATGTATGAGAAAATCTTGGCATTTGGCTTGGTTTAGGGCCTCTTCCAAATTTCTTAGAGAGAGAGTCTTAACCTGATATTTCAACTTGGGATAAAGAGAGTTAGTGAATAGATGAAATATATTATCATACACCATGTTATGCTCACACTTATTAGACAAGGTCTTCCACCATTTGATGAAAGTTTATGTTGTTTTAGTTTCAAGTTATTTGCAATTAATAAAATGAGCCAAGGTATTCTCATGGAGGTCACTAGTTTGAAACTCTTGTACTAGAGAGTTAACTATATCTTCCAATCTAGTGATAGAATAAGACTTGAATTGATTATACCAATCTAAATTATCTCTGGATAGCATTTTTTCTAAGAGCTTGGTAGCAACAAAAGTATTTAATTTGACCCAATCTTTGTAGAGATTACCAAATGTTTTTTAAATGTATGGTAGGATTAGCTGACCCATTATAACTAATGGTAGGAGTGATACCTCCTATTTCTATGTTGGCAATTTGAGGTGTAAGAGTTTCATTTTGAATATGTTTAATCATTTTATTAACAAGGGGTGGTTAGGTAATGAGGTTGCCATGGGAATATCTATGGGGTGGGGGGTGTAAGGATTTGTATTTTGTGCTCCCCATAGAAACTATTAATGTTAATTTTGAAGGTGAATAAGGTGATTCTATATTTGCATCATTTTATTGGAACTATTAGCTTGAAAATCATTCTTTTCAATTAAGAGTTTACAATAGGAGTTGGTGGGTTTGAGCGATATTTTAAATAGTTTGCATGGCATGCAAAGATTTAGCATTAGTGTTAGTGGCTTGAGAGACATTGGTAGACAAGGAAGCACTATTATCATGATTAACATGTGTAACAAAAGATGCAATAGTAGAATGATTGGTATTAGAATAAAAAGAAGCACTAGTGGCATGATTACCAATGGTAGAAAATAGTACACTATTGGAATGATTGAGGAGGGGTCTTGGAAAAGGCCCACTATATGTTAAACCTACCATGTTACTAGAGATACATGGCATGGAGTTTGAATAAATCAAAGAATAAGATTTCATAGTATGAGGTGTCAAAATAGAAGGGAGAGTCTGAGAAGCAAAGAGGGTATCACCCCCCAATTCATGTGATAATGTGGGGGAAGGTGAATGGGGTTATTTTGTTTGACCACTTATCATGATATTATAAATATTCGAAGGGTATTTTACCCTATGTTGAGGAAACTCATTAATGAATAAAATTATTTTAGGTGTGTACTTTAATTTTGATCAATATTCTAAGGAGAAAAGAGGGTTATGAACTAAAGATGAAAAAGGATGAGTCCCATAATTTTTGGTGTGAGTGGATACATGCACATTGATTTCATCTAAAGTGGAAGCCACAAGCTATTTATTGAGAAACCTATTAGGATTGGTAAAGCTCATCATATCTATTGAGTTCATCTCTATGTTGTCCTCAAATAGGAAGTTCATGATGAGAGGAAAGAAGTTAAAATGAATGATGCAAAGATAAAATAAGAAAATAGGATATAGAGTCAAACTAGTCAACTATGATTTATAACCCAAGTAATAGAACAAAAATATAAGGATATATAGTCATATAGGTCGATTGTGTATTGTAGTCAAGAATGCTAAATAAGCTGATAAAGATACACAGTGGTGTATGTTGATTGTGTACTACTGAATAAAGGACTGAACATGTAGATAAGAATACCCAATCATGCAAGTTGACTATTTATTATGGACAAGAAGGATTAATAGTTTATAAGAGATTGTATCAGCCAAGACTACTGAATAAAGGACTGAAAATAGGGGAAACATTTTCAAGATAATTTAAATCAATAATGAAATAAAAAATAGAATTAATTGGATCAATATAACTAATCCAATTGGAACATAAAGCACAAACCTTGAACCAATGCAAGTTTTACAACACAACACATAATGATAAGAGAGAAAGAAGCAATTGAAAAATAAATTCTAACTATTTGGTCATCCCAAGTGTTTTTAAGTTATAAGAAAGTTTGATTTTAATGTGATAGGGAAGTTGGCTAAAATAGGGAATTAGAAAGCAATCTAATGTTGGTTTTAGGATGTTTGGAATGAAAGAAATCTATGTTGGTGATGGTAGTAGCTTGGTATTGGAAATACCACTCACTTCACAATCCTATAGTGAGAAGGATGTTAGTGATTTTCCATTATATACCATCAACCACATATTTATACTTGGCTAGAAAACCAAGTCAGATCCCCCTTGGTGATGAAATCCAAGTAGGTAAGCCTTAGCTGTAAATTTGATGAATAAAACATCTGTTCTCAGAGATAGCATTATTGTTATTATGTCATTAATGTTTCTTAAATTATATTTAACCAAATATTTTTAGTTTTTTATCACTCATAAACCTCCAAATATTTTTAAATAAATAAATGTCTCTCAAAACCAGGTAGGCATGTATCTTATATTGGCTAAGTAGATAGGGTTTTAGGATGACTTATAAACAATCAACTCTTGTGAACCTCATTAGGTATTTTTAATTTTAATGAATCCTATAAACTTCATAATTTTTCATAAAAACTCCCATATCATTAAGAATAGGTAGCATTCTCTTATCAAGGTTTGTAAATAGTTTTTGGTGCCTAAACCAGCCTGTAGGTGTGAATTAGGTGTCTGAAATGCATTTGTGGGTCTTAGGACTCAACTCCAAGTCATTAAAAATACAAATAAATTAATATTATATTTTTAAGTACTTGATAATATTTTTAAACTCTACCACCTTTTACTTTCATACAAATTACCTCTCATGTTTGCTTATACCATGGTTGAAGGTGACTATATTAGTGTTTTGGTTATATTTGAGTTTCAAGGTCTTCAATTGATAAAATTTGAACCTCTCAATGACTTTTTTATATTATTTATAGTTTTTAATCATTATTTTTCACTCATAATACACCATGATTCCAAAACATATAGTCTCCTTCTTACTCTTCTCTAAGCCTAGTTGTAGGTGTCAATCCTTGGAATCTTAATAGTGTCTGAGGAATTAGAACTATGTTACAAGTCAATAGATACGAAAACCACCTTACCAAGGGTTCATAACATTTTTAATTTACCCAAATCCTACATCTCTCTATCATACACTTATTATAGACTACTGTCAAGCCTTCTACAAGTGTTTTATAGGTGGTCATTGGAGGAGGGTTTAAGCATGTACTTTGGAAGTTAACATAATTGACTAGTGATTTGGAAATTTTAAGGGTGAATAAATTCATGGAGGGTTATCTTCACCATGATAAAAATTCCATTATCCTTTTATGTCATCTTTTATTCCTATTTTCTTTCTTGTCTCCATACATATACCATGTGTATGAGTATTAAAGCCTATAGACTCTCTTAGTAGTTATAACATTAGCAATGTCAACCATTTTGTGATCCTCCACTAGTTTAGGTGTGATTTGGTCTTGTTAATTTTATAATTATTATATGAATTCATGATTTGATACCTATTTATATTTACATGACCATTGATCCTTATTCAAAATGAGGACCTATAGCTTTAGAACATGTAGGTCTACTTTTGCTTGTATAGACTACCAAAGATTAAATTCTTGAGTGTTTAGTAATTTGAAAACTATATATATTTATTTTTCAATTATGAATAAATGAAGGGGATGTTTATAACCCCTATTTTGATATTGAAATGAACATATATCCTTTTGAGGTCAAATCTTGTTGTTTGCCTTATTATGTTGATGAATGCATAAGTGGTTGAATGAAATATTGATATGAAATATTATCTAATTATATTTATAGGTTTATTATTATGTTTTTGAAGTGATAATTGAGGAAACACAATAAAATATGCCTCTGTTCTTGAAGGATGTGTTTAAATAGGCCTGATCATGAGATTGTTTGCTTAGTATTATAGACTATGTCTTCAAATAATTGATGATCAATTAAAATTGACAAAAGGTATTGAATATTTTATGAGAAGATATTTAATATTGTTTATGTTGTGTTTTCATGGTATAAAAATAAATTACCAGGTACTCAGATATTTTGCTTGTAGAACCCTGTTTTGGGTAAATTTCCCTTTTTGCAGACTAAGTCTAGCAAGGTAGTGATGCATTGAAGTTGATAGAGTTATAGTATACATCTCAAAAAAAATTAAGTGTGATTATATTTTGAGAGTTTCATATTTGATTAAAAAACCGTATAAGTATAGATGTAATCAAATCTTACCCTATTCCATGTGAGGAATATTGGCATAAGGATTGTGTATATTGACCTATAGCAACGATATGGTCAAAGTGATATGTTGCCAAGATATGGAACATTTATGTATGTATATATGACTCCTTTGAATGATATTAAAATATTTTTATTGAGTTAGAATATGGAATCAACATTTAAAACTAATGATAGACCTGTAGACAATTGTTTTTGTGATACTGTCAAGGGCATTTGGTGTGGAAAGTTAAAAAATGGATTGATTCATGGTAAATGAGGATTATAAAATGTGTCTAAGGTTAATACATACCTTTTAAACCTAAATTAGTTTTTTTAAGCATGAATTAATGTTCCTAGTTGAGAATTATAGCCTCTTGGATATGATAGAGAACAAGAAATGCTAAACCTAGGGTTTTGCAAGTTTCAAGAGATTCCACCATCCATTTTAGCTAAAAATTTGTGAAAATATTGAGAAAAAGGTAAGTAAAGATATTTTTAAGTTTATTTTGTGTGGTTGTACTTCCACATATGGATTTTTAGGGTTATTGGTATACTAGCCCTAAACATGACTAATATGCCTTAACAAATATATAATTTGATTTTGAAAGGGGGTCATATTGAAGAGTTAGGAAACAAAATTTCATGGATAGATAGAAAAACATTAAGGTTATTTTAAATAAGTATCAGATTTTAGATTGGTGAAGGTAAAATTATATACAAGGCTAAGAGACCCATAAATAAGGCTATAAGAAATGGTTTAGAGCAGAGAAAAGTTGTTTTAAGTTTGTATTGATGCATTGAAGATGGTTTTAGGTCAGATAAAAAGTTTGAACAAGTCAGGAGGAATAAATTTAAGGTGAAAAAAGTAATGATTCATTGTGAAGAAAATTATATCTATTGACTGTATGTTGGTCCATAAGTATGTATGAAGATGTTATTAATGAGAGACCGAGTTGGTTGGGTTAAGAAATGCGAATGCTTTTATGTGTGTTCTTGAATTAAATAAAAATAGGAAACCACATTGTGGACCATTGGGAATAAGGAAAGGCTAGTGTTTTTTAAGAGAAAATTGGATAGGTTTACAAGCAAGTGAATCAATAATTGAATGCATGATTTGGATTTCTAGGTATAGAGAATGAGAAAATAGGTGGAGAAGAGAATGTTTGTAGAGGATCCAAATCATAAGGTAAGGCATGAAACTAGTATGTAATTTAGAATATGATATTTGATGTATATAAGATATATAGTCACATATAATTTTTCATTTCATTTGATCAACTAGTGTGTAAGTGATTATATGGAGATAAAGTGCCTCACACATACTCCCAAACTAGATATTTGAGCATATAGATTCTAGAGTAGGTTTTAATAATCTATATATGAATATCTGAACTATAAATAAGAATGGTAATGTTACACATTATTCCCCCAATTTGAGTAAAATGGTAAGAATCTAAGCCCAAATAGTATGAATTTGAGATAAATTATGAAAAAATAGTAAATATGTAATTAAACATGTGCAAACCTAGACTGTACCTACTATACTTTTATTTGGCCAATCTATATTTTTATAAAACTAGGGCTACTAGACAGTAGCACCATGTGGCACTGGTATCCCAATTTGGGCCCTAATGTTTGACTATTCTAATTTTTGTTTAACTTTTCTGATCTTTATGTCAAATATTTCCCACTATGTTTTATTGAGTCTAATTTATATATTTTGAGCCTGTGTACTAAAAAATGTATTATGGGTGCATTATGGGAGCTTTATCCTTGTGAAAAACCCCTGTGAATTCCACTTCTTTTGAGGAGAGTTGTTGAATATGTGAAATATCTATCCTCAAAAGAAAAAATTCTATAATATGTGTGTTAGCTAGAGTATATATGATATCAACATAATAATCCAATAAAATGTGTATACATAACATCAAAATGTAAGATAATCTGAACATAAGTTTACAATGTGTGATATATGTTGTGTCTAGTAATCATAAGGCTATCAAGATAGATATAACAATGTTTGTAACAATAAATATGAATAATAACTGAGTAACTACCTAGGGGTATGGGGCATGATGTCCATCACAACATCTAAGTAGGAAGGGGAGATACATGAGGTCCCTCATGGCATATAAAACTAGGATGTGTAAAAAGTAAGAGACAAGTGTCTTGGCCATGACACATATATGAAAGCATACATAAAACACACATGAAGCACACAAAGTATGCCAAGGGACATAATAAAAGGGACATGGGCACATGTCACTAAATATAATAAAGTGAGACATACAAGGACATGTTCAAATGCCCACATACATAAACAAGAAGTAATTTAGAATAGAGACACATAGAAGGACATGTTAAAATATTTGAATACATAATCAGGAAAGCACACACAATGACATGGGCACTTATCCAAAGTATACATACTATGAAAATAAGTTGCATAGAACCAAACATCAATGACATATTCAAATGCCCATGAATAGAAGAATCATAAAGATATAACAAATTATATATTAGGAAATATAGAAATGAAATTATGCATAAACATGTAATACAAATCTGTGTAGGAGCTAGGATATACATATGTTATGTCTAGAGTAGTAATAGCTAGTAAAAAATCCAAGTAGGTGTAGCATGATCAATATCAAGATATAAAAATGCTAAATTTATGGAGTAGAGTATTGAAATATGTAACTTATTAATAAAAACTATGTATAGGGTGACCCCAAATGGGTGAATGCGTTAATTGAATAGCCCTTGTATATGTGTATATGCCCTCAATGGGTAGACACTAGTAAATTTAGATTGGTGGAGTGGACTTGTGTCTTGTAGTAATATGTAAGCACTCAATAAGAAAAAGTGAAGCATGTATGTATGATAAAACTAACTATACTAAGATAGATAACATATGTAGTGTCTATAAAATATAATATATTTAAACATGGAAATGCATACAAGCTATAATTTTGTATTTTTTTAGTAAATATTTGAATGTTTTTTTTGTTTTTGAAATATTTTATTATTTTTGTATTTTTTGGATATAAATTATGTACAAGCAACATAAAAATGAAACTATATACAAGAATCATGAAATGAGGGAAGTATATACAATAAGGGAGGAATAATACTAACTTTTGAGTCTTATGGGAGACTCACTATCAATGTGGCATGTGTCAAATACAGGAATAATGATTATGCATGTTATATGAAAAGGTAATTATGGTCCCATAGCCTATTGTATTAAGTGGTCTATATCTAGCCTTGCTTGTGAAGTGGTAATAGGAATTCATGAAACTAATTGTGGTGTCATATGAATTTTAAGGGTCTTAGGAACCCATATGGTAGGAGATGTTGTAGCTTACATAGACATCCTATGATAAGAACCCTAAAAACTTAGTAATATTGATCTCAAAATAAAATAAATAGACAGAAGCCCTCAAAAATCTATAACATATCTCTGACTCAGGGGTCTCTCTAATAATGGTATTTATGGGAGAGTATGTGTATGTGACAACACTATAAGAATAGATCTCACCTACACTAGTGTCTTTACTGAACTCTATGGTGTATTGATAAGAATTGTAGTTAAAATTATAACTAGTAACTATGTTATAATTAGTAATTGTGTTTTAGCTAGTAACTGTGGTGGAACTACCTATGGGATAAATAGAGGATACTCATGAAATATCATCAACTATGATCACTTGATTTACATGTATATATCTAGGCATATATGCATATTAGATGTGATGGCTTGTAACTACTATAACCATGGCCTACCTAATAACATTTCAAATGTGCTTGTACTAGGTAATGCTAATAATATAGTGGCCACATATGCTAGTCTAATATATAGTGGAAGTACAATCTCTCTAATGGAGATTTGAACATAGACACTAAAACCATGGATAACTATTTACAGAAGATATATCTTGCTCTGAGAAAAACAAATTCTATATAAGTTTGATAGTGTACATGTTAATACTTGACCCATTGTCCACTATAACTCTCTAAATAATATGATGATCTATGTAGGCTTGTATAAATAGTGCATGTAAATCTAAATCATCATCGACAATCTCTTACTCTGAGAAATTGATGAGTGGTCTAGATGGAACTATAGTATGGTACACACCAATGATATTATGTAGTAGGTGTGCATCCTCTATAGTATTTTGATATGATGATGGTGGTGGATGTTCTTGATAAATATAGTGAACACCTAAAGTACTCCCTACGTCATTATTTACATGATTTAGAAATAGTTATACAAATATTTTCACTACCTTAGCTTATATTTTTTAAACATTGGGTGATTTTGTGGGTGTGCCCACATCAATAATGTTAGCCTCTATCAAATTTTATATCTTATGTTTTAAACTAATGCATCAGTTTGTTGTATGTTTTAGTGCCCTATGATTGTCATAAAATGCATTAGAATCATATTTATTTGGAAGAGGACATTTCATATCAACCTCTTTAATGGGAGGGGGATATATTAAATTGTATTCCAAGACTACTATAAAACATGTGATGGTGATTCTAGAATGTTGGTGAAAACTCTACGTGGAGGAGCTAATAAAACTAGCTGAGGAGATGGCTCTGAAATTGTGTTAACTATGGCCTTTGGATCAATTTTGTTTTTATTAGACCTTACCTTGTATGGAGGCTTAATATAACTCTTACTAGTTGATTCTAATCCACTTGTATATTTCAGTTTTCCTATAAAGAGAAGCTTAACTTTTCTTTCTTTCACTATGTGGCATAAATTTATGAAGGTTGGAAACTTCTTGAACAAGATAGATTCATGTAATGGTGGTATTAGGCTCTATTTAAATATATCTTAGATCTCTCTGTCTACCATAGGGATAGTCAACTTAGATAAAATAGTCTTATATCACGAGACATATTTTGTAATAGGCTCATTTGATTTTTGTTTCAATTGTACTACTTTAGTATATGAGATATTATCACTGATGTTTATTTAGAAGTGTTTTAGAAACATATCTACCAATGGATTGAATGCAATGATAGACTGATTTATTAGATCATAAAACCAATACAAGGCATAATCCTTTAGATTGCATAGAAATAACTTAGTGAGAAGCCAATCATTAGACACATAGTCTAAACATGCTACATGGAAATAGCTGAGATGGTGCTATGGGTCACCCTACCATCATACTATGTAACCTTAGGTGCCACAAATCTAGATGGCAAAGGAGTTGATTCTATGTTATGTGCCAAAGGTAAATGTGAAAGAACATGAGAGTCCTTCTCATGTGATGGCCTAGTGGCTCCCTACTCAATATGTAAAACCTTAACCTATAGAGTATAAACCACTTACATAAGGGATTGTACATCTAGAGAGGATGAACTAGTCATAGGAGGTGTAACTATCACTGAAGGTTGTCAAGTTAAAATTATTTGTTGTACTAGATGAGTTGTCCCCAAAGTAGGTGTAATAATGTTATTATCTGGGGGAATATAATATTGACCATTATTTGATTTGTTCTTTTTTCCATTATGCCTTGTAAAATATATGCATGATCATGGGGTTGTTCTTGAAGTCTATCTTTGAATCTCTATATAATCTAATCCTTATTGGTAATTAGGTTTTCATTGTTAATTATGGGGAGAATGCCCCAATTCCCATCATGTGGATCATCTTGATCTTGATTATATTTCTCATATTCTTATGCATTATCATTGAAATCCATATAATCAAGGTGTGAATGATCAATGACAAGAGCTACAATAAAAGGAGTATGAATATACTCAATAGGATTTTCACTAAGGTTAGCAATTCTTTTTAATGGAAGAGAGAGAATTTTTAGATGGCATATAGTAAAAAAAGTGAAATAGAGCTAATGAAATAGAATATATGAAATCTAAAAAGCTTAACACATCTGATGAAAATAAGAAAAAGAAGGATACAAACCCCTAGTATCATCTATGGTTAGGGTTTGAATAGTATTCAAAGTAAGTTAGGTTCACCAAATGTTTTAACTTTTTAGGATGTAGTGTATGAAAATCCTATATTGTTAAAGATCTTAGTATATTAAATTAGGGTATAAATATGCAATTACTACAACCTCTGATCTACCATAAAATTTGTGATCAATATGAATCTAATATGGTATATTAGTATCATGTTAGTATGATCAAAACCAAACAAAAACACACTAATAAAAATAACACCTCTAGCCTAGACACTCAAAGATCTAGAGAAAAATATAAGTAACTATTAATAGAAGACAAAACAACCATTATTTACCTTCTTTGAGATCAAGAGTTGTATGTTGGACATGGATGGATGTGCTTGGTTGTGTGATCAAAGAATATTTGGCAATGGTGCTTTTTGATCATCTCTCATTGTCACCTTGGAAATTTTGGGTTTTGCTTTGGCTTGGCTTGCCTCTCTCAATAAATGAGCATTATAACATTAAAAAGAGGTGTTTTTAAGGTACTTTTGCATCATAACATTAAACCAAAAGATACACTTGAATATATTTTAGCATAATAACCTTACACAAAAAAAGCTTATTAAAAAATGGGTGAAGCTGTTAGGATGTGGAGCTAAAAGCTTCAACTAGTGCAAACAGGGAGGAGGTTGCTGAGTTCCAGGGAGACCGGCATTGGTAGAGTGCAGTGCACATGGAAACTGATGACGGTAGGGTGGACAAGAAGACAACCGACATCGACAGGATGTCAGCCGATGACGGTCACCTCCAGGCAGACAGGGACCGACGTCGGTCGCCTGTGGCAGTTCCAAAACTACTTATTCTATGGATAGTTAGTTCGTTGAACTGAGTGTTTGCATGCAAAGGCTATTTTTGGTCTTGAGTTACGTGTCTAATTATTGTAATTAGGTTAGTCTAATTATTGTATGCATGAGATCTATATATGGACTCATAGGCTGTATTGTAAATTTGTACCTAGTGAGTAAGAGAGCAATAAGCTCCTTCAGAGAGAAGAGAGTAATGGTGCGTTCCTCCTAGTGCCACAGTACCAAGGTGGGTACTGGATTGGAGAATCAGAAGGGTTCTTCGTGTGTGTATGATCTTGGTCAGCATGTGGGCATGACTTTCTATAGGATATCTACAATGGTGAGTAAGGTCTAGTGATTTGCAGGTAGCAACAGAGAGCAGGAGATCTACTTGGAGTACAGTTGTGTACTTGGTGAATTGGCAGCGTGTTACTGACTGGTTGGAGAGGTGAACATCAATTCTGTATTGGAGTTGATTTTTGTGACCAAAAGAGAGAGGGAAGAAGGTCTTGAGGTGTGGCGAACCTCTGAGGTGGAAGAAGAAGTGGCATCTTCTTTATTGTATATTCTTCTGAGTGTTTATTAATACAATTGTGTATTGTCTCTCAATTCATGTGTTGTTTCATATTTATAGTTACTTATTGATTTTGGTTAAATTCCATGTTTAGTTGCTAATACAAGAAGTAATCATATGTGCTCTAATTGGTAGAGCAAGATCCTGACTAAGTAGGGATTAGAGCATGTTTATTGTTCTGTGGTTTCCCCTGACAAGTGGTATCAGAGCCTTGGTTGTAGGTTCAGGAGCTGATACCAACAAGTGGTATCAGAGCTTTTGGTTGGGTTGACTAACAGGTGGTTTTAGATCTAGTAGTGTTTGTTGATTACAGGTCACTCACAGGGGTTTCAGATTGAGTGGGAGTATAGCAATGGCAGAAGAAAGTAAGCTACGAATGGAGAAACTGAATAGCACGAATGGTCTGATTGATGGAAAGAAGGAGCAGGTAAAAAGAGATTGTTAGTCGGTAGAAGATTAGCTTGTGGAAGCATATGTTGTAGGTAATATTGCACAAGATGTTCTGGATAAAGTGGAATCTTTGTTTACAGATTCTTTTACCTCTTTCCATGCAACTCGAAATAGAGCATCTTTTCATGGGTATGTCTTTGGAGACTTTGGAGGGATTTATTTAGGGGTTGGAGAGCCTTGTCAAATGATTGATGAAGGGGAAGTGAAGCTGAAATTGCAGATGGATGACACACAGTGGTTGAAGGAAGTCATGCAGGTACCAGTCTTGGAGATAAGTCTAACTTTTTCAAGAAATTTGGGTGATGAGAGATGCACTATAACTCTCACAACAGATATAATTGAATTAGATGGTGGTAAGAAAGTAGGTATCCTTTATCTATCTACTTATATTGTTGATTCACCTTCTGTTGCAGAGATGTGGCTTCATAGGCTTAGTCACATATGTAGGAGGAGAATGCAGGTTTTGAAGCGGAAGTCAGAGGTCTTTGACAAGCTAAAGAACTGGAAAGCCTTGGTGTTCATGGAGGAGATGACAAACAGAGATCACGTGAGGAAGCTAAATTATTCTAAGCAAAGTAGGGTTGATTTGATTAGGATTTTGATCCATGGAGAGCTCGTGGATAAAAAGTTATCACTCACAAATGAACATAGGTACTAGTGTCGGTCAGACAGTAATTAACGTTAGCAATAGGAAGACCGACGTCGGTCATGAAGGAACTGACGTTGATAGGAGGGACGCCAGCGTCGGCCAGGGAAATGATGTCAACAGTCAGGGTCAGTGCAAGGAACCGACATCGGTCAGGAGCAGACTAGGAGATGGCCAAGATCATTCACTGGAATGGATGTTGGGTGAATCAATAAGTCTTAAACACCCATGTGGAGGTCAGGAAAGGTATGTGAACCTCATATTCGTTGTTCACCTTCTTTATATTTCTTACTGATAGTCAAGAACCAGGAAGATGGAAGAAGCAATGTAGGTAGAATCCAGAAATAGTGGGAGCTTGGCATGGATGAGGAGTGTGAGTCCTTGGAAAAGAACTAAACAGGTATTTATTGGTAGATTTGTCAACTGGAAGTAAGCACTGAGAGACGAAATGGATTCCCAAGTTAAAGAAGAGAGTGGATGGATACAAGAGACAAAAGGCCAAGGCATATGGTCTTGAGGAAGCTGCAGGATAGTGGTACAGGTATTGACAGGTGGATGACTAAGCATGGCTTCAGTCAATGTCAGTGTAACTATTTTGGTTTTGTCTTACCAGGTGGATGATGAGTCACGACATTATCCAATTACTATATGTGGGTAATTTGCTAGCAGGTTTTGTACATACAGGTATTTGCTGAGCTAAGGGTAAGGTTAGTTCAGAGGCATGTTAGGAAGAATTTAGAGCAGCAAAATTCTTTGGCATAAGAGACATGGAGATTTCATCTCCAATGAAAGCTGATGTGAAGATGGTGTTGGTGGGGTTCATGATGCAAGATGCAGAATCAGAAAGCACACCAAGGGCTGGACAGTTCAAGCTTAGCTTGAAACAAGGTTTGAAATCACATGAGGTCTAGTGTAGACCTAAGTTTTCCCAATCAGTGGGAGTTGTCAGAAAGTATGGAGCCAATTTGAGGAAGAGGTACTGAAGGGCAGTTTAGTAGATTCTTACAGGGATCAGCGGTAGGTCGACATGCTATGCAGGGTCAAGTTATTTTCTACATAGGTTTGTAGATGCGGATTCGGCAGGTTACTTGGATGACAAAGGCACAAAGGTTAGAACATCACAGAGTGTGGTGGTTAGTCTTCCGGATTGATCTTGAAGAGGGATACAAGCTAAGGTACAATTAGATAGAGTACAGGTACAGGTACAGGTTGCAACTGTTTATCTCCAAGTGGGAGATTGTTAGGATGTGGAGCTAAAAGCTTCAATTGGTGCAAACAGAGAGGAGGTTGCTGAGTTCCAGGGAGGCTGACGTTGGTAGAGTGCAGTGCACATGGAAACTGACGACGGTAGGGTGGACAGGAAGACAACCGACATCGGCAGGATGTTGGCTGACGACGGTCACCTCCAGGTAGACAGGGACCAAGGTCAGTTGCCTGTGGTAGTTCTAGAACTACTTGTTCCACAGACAGTTAGTTTGTTAAACTGAGTGTTTGCATGCAAAGGCTATTTTTGGTCTTGAGTTGCGTGTCTAATTATTGTAATTAGGTTAGTCTAATTATTGTATGCATGAGATCTATATATGGACTCATATGCTGTATTGTAAATTTGTACCTAGTGAGTAAGAGAGCAATAAGCTCCTTCAGAGAGAAGAGAGTAATGGTGCATTCCTCCTAGTGCCATAGTACCAAGGTGGGTACTGGATTGGAGAATCAGAAGGGTTCTTCATGTGTGTATGATCTTGGTCAGCATGTGGGCATGACTTTCTATAGGAGATCTACAATGGTGAGTAAGGTCTAGTGATTTGCAAGTAGCAGCAGAGAGCAGGAGATCTACTTGGAGTACGGTTGTGTACTTGGTGAACTGGCAGCGTGTTACTGACTGGTTGGAGAGGTGAACATCAATTATGTATTAGAGTTGATTGTTGTGACCAAAAGAGAGAGGGAAGAAGGTCTTGAGGTGTGGTGAACCTCTGAGGTGGAAGAAGAAGTGGCATCTTCTTTATTGTATATTCATCTGAGTGTTTATTAATACAATTGTGTATTGTCTCTCAATTCATGTGTTGTTTCATATTTCTAGTTACTTATTGATTCTGGTTAAATTCTGTGTTTAGTTGCTAATATAAGAAGTAATCATATGTGCTCTAATTGGTAGAGCAAGATCCTGACTAAGTAGGGATCAGAGCATGTTTATTGTTCTGTGGTTTCCCCTGACAGAAGCCTTGTATTTATAGCCTTCCAAACTAACTCTAAATCAAGTATAGTTAGGTTAGAATTAACCAAGGTTAATTTTAGATTAACCCTCATTTAGTTAAAGAGGGGACAAGAAATTCATATTTGGGATAGAGGTCCCATTTATTAAGCATGGCTCTCCTTTTTTGAATTTAAGGCTTTAGGGGAGATATTTTCAATTCTTCGACTTTGAAGATGATGACATCATCATGACCTCATTTTTATTGGAATTTATTTTTTACAAAATTCATTTTCACTAATTTCACATGGAAATTTTACTTAACAATTTAATTTGATTTGCTGAGTTAAGTCATTCTACTTACTATTTTTTCACTATAGGAATTGTTCAAGTGCCTTGTTTAATTGGTCTAAAGGCCAATTTGCAAGTTAATTGGAGATGAATTTGTGAGAGGTTATTATTGTTATAGAATAATACCCCAAATAAAGATGCCCCAACATAATTTTGGGCATTGATGTTTGATGTGAAAATGAATTTGGGACATTCAATGATTCTTAGGCTTAATTTTCACTATTTGGTAGAAATCAATTTGAAGCTTGGTTATAACATGGTTGTGATCAAAATTAGATGTCTACAATCTCCCCCTATTTTGGAATATATTACAAGATATAAGCATAATAACATATTATTAAATAATGAAAAATTCATTAATTCCTTGGATAATGCCCTAAAAGGTGATGGATGATCCCTAGATGCCCCCTCAAGGGAATGGAAACAAATAAGGTCGGTAAGCATTCCCTCAAAAATAAGGAAACAATGCAACTTATAGGTAATGGGGGTGGAAATACTAATTTTCCCAAAGGTGGTTATAGTCATTAGCACAATGAGATGCCCTATTAGGGTAGATAGAAATAATGATTTGCCTAAAGGTGGTTACAATCATTAGCATAATGAAAACTCCCCAATAGGGTGGGGTAATGATAATGATTTTACCAAATGTGGTTATAATAATTAACATAGTGAGGTGATATAGTAGGGAAGATGGAGATAATGATTTTTCCAAAGGTGGTTATAATAAGTAGCATAGTAAAGTTCCCCAATAGGGCTAATATATCAAAACACAATGATTTTCCCAAAGGTGGTTATAATCATTGGCATAGTGGTTTGCCCCAATAGGGTAGATGGAAACATGATATAATATATCTTTGCACTAGTAGGATAAATTGGAAAAGGGGGATTATGTACCAAATTCATGCTGATTGAGTAAGAGTAAGTTATTACATAGGATAAACATGAATTTGAGCTACTTACTAATATGGAGATGTATGTCCTAACTATCAAGGATTACTATTCATTTATGATTTAATTACTCTGTGTTTGGGTAGTGTTCGTGTAGGTCAATAATTTTCCAAGTATGCATGAGTGAAATTAATATAACACTATTGCTTGTAAGCTAAATTTAACTAAGTTTTTTTATAGCTTGGGATAGTATATATCATAGTTATAGAGAACTATAAAAACAATGTATATCAAAAGCATGGGAAACTCAGATTAAATGCAAGTATAAATCACATAGGCATGAGATATGAATAATCAAATCCCAAGTGAATATAATAAAATAAAATAAGTGGAGGAATGTACACTAATTCAAAATTAAAGTATAAGATATGGGTAATCAAGACTCAAGTGTAAATAAAGTGTAAGAATCCTAAGGCAATCGAGAAATAATAAGGCAAAGAGGTAAAACAAAAACAAACAACAAAACTAACTAAACACTAATAAACAAACAACAAACCACCATTAAAAAAATAATAAAACATCAATAAACATTAATAAACATAGCCACAAACAACATAAACAAATAAAAGAAAGAAACAATAATAAATAAATTATTCTAAATAGATAAAGGAAAAAGACAAGCAATGGTTAATCACAATGTTAGTACAAACAAATTATAAATTATTCATGCATGTGTAATAGAGGTATTACTCTTCATGATAGGGTGACCCCTAATCTAGATAGAAACGATGCAGGTATACAAATTCAAGAATAAAGACACACAAAAAAATGACAAAGATTTCCCTTATGATATTGGATACAATGACACAAATAAACAAAATAGGAGGAAATGAAAGAAAAGGAAGGCGTAGTCGAGCCGACTCCAAATGCACTAGGTAAGTGGATACTATCTACATAGTTCCATGGACACAAGATCCAACATGAAATTTATGCTAAATTTAGTTCTCCTAGGAAATAGGATAGAATAAAATGATGTTCTAGAAAATGTGAGTGACTAGTAGAGGAAAATGGGAAAGATCTTGTAAAATGGTGAGTGCATGAGAAAATAGCAAATGACATTCCACAATTATGAAAATGTCAACAAAAACAAATAATTCAAGTGTGAGAGTATGGATTAGGATAAAACCACATTAAAAGGTAATATACATGGGCTCAACATGAACTAGGTTTAAAATGCTTACTATGTCTAAGGCAAAGAATGAGAATAAGCTCAAAAATTGGCAAGAGTGTAAATAACTCATAAAATGGTGAGAGCATTAGAAATGAGTGCTCACAAAATGGAGAGAGCATTAGAAATGAGTAATTACAAAATGGTGAGAATGTACAGTGAAAGCCAATAAGTATGGGTAACTAAAAGACAAGTGGTTAATGGGTCCTAGGATCCTTAAAGCAAATAAATGGTCAAAAAAGAAAGGAAGGCATGACTGAGATAACTTGTGATACCCCATGCATCCAAGTGTTGCCTACATAGTCTGTATAGACCTTAAGCTGATGTAATTTTCCAAAAAATGGGAGGAAAAAGACAAAGTTCATCTATAAATAAATTTAACTAATAAGATTTTCTAACCCAAAAAAAATTGGTAGCTTTATATCTCATGTGGAAATTCTAAGCCATTTTTCATGATTTTGTGATTTTTGTGATTTTCTAGTTTTTAAAAAGTTTTTGGAATTTTATAAGAATCTCAACTTGATGGATAATTACAAGATACAGAATAGTCCAACTCATAAAATGGTGAGAGTGTGGATTAAACATGTTCATAAAATTATGAGAGCATTCAAAATTAAATTGATTTCAAAATGGAAAGAGCGTGGGAAATGGGGTGATTGAGTTGACCTCAACATGAATATAACATTGCCTACATAGTCCCAAATGAGACCTCAAGTCATTGCAGTTTCTCCTTTCAACAAATGAATATGATTAGGTAGCAGTAAGTTCATGAATTTAAGCAAATGGTATAATACAATAATAATAATGTCAAAGTGATGCGTTAATGCATGATAAAGGTGTTTCTCCTAATTTTCCCATAGGTAGTTATAATTAGGAAATAATGACATGGGTTAATGAGACTAATTTTCCCAAAGGTGGTTATAATTAGTACCACTAGAAATGAGATAAAACATGACAATAATAAAGAATACAATTGCCAAATCACTATCATACTGCTCCAATATATGACCTCTTTGTGAAATACTTAATCAACTACTAAAACTTCATCTAAATCCGGTCTTTGAAGGTGCCAAAATAACCAATGGATCAGAACTAAGGTTTAAAATTATGGGGAAGGGAGGGTAAGACAATTGTGGTCAATAAGGAAGGCAGGGAAGCAATGGTATATGGTATAATATAAAGAAGGTGAAATTATGGTATAATGTAAACAATCCTCATAGACAATACCTCATGACTCTTAAGCAAAATAACTATTGAGATGTATTATGTTCATGGGCTCACCAATTTCATCTCCATCTGGTGTAGTAACTTGTAAGCTCCAAGCCATAATTATCAATAATAACATAAGGGGATATCCAAGGCTTGAACTTACCCTTATTTTTTTCTTGGCTATGGTGTTCTTCTAGTTTTCTTTGAGGACAATATCACCAAGCTCAAACTCTTTATCCTTGACACACCTGTTATACTAACCATATAGTTGGTTCTAATATGCTTGAATATTATTTATAGTGACCATGCACTATTTATCCATGTACCTCAATAGTTATAGATCAATGAACCTCAATAATTGTAGACATTGTCTAATCAATAATGTATCTATATTGGTCAATGATAAATTCCAAACACCCAAAAAGAATACACTTCACAATAAGTGTTTATTCAAAAAAGAGGTTCCAATGTCCAATAAGTACCTATTAGGCAATCATTAAATTTTACTCAAAAAGTACCACTTATTCAAAGATAGGGCCTTGGTCAATAATAAGTACCACTTATTTAGATAGGTTTTACTTATAGGTAGTAAGTACCTACTCAAACTCATTAGGTATAGTACCTTCCACAAATCCACATACTTCCATCATAATCTCAAATTCTTCAAACCCAAGGCCATATTCCTAATCTAAACTAGAATATTTACCAATAATGTATGTAGTATCAGTAGCCTCATCTTAATGTGTGAATGCACATTCCTAGTTGATTGATCCATCAAACCAATATTATATAATAATCCATACCTCCATTATACCCTAGTTAAGGTAATCCACCTTTGACCACCCAACCACAACCATAACCAAATGTGCCTTAAAGTTTCTTGGCCTAAGAACTGTAATAGGTTAAAGATGTAATTAAAACCATTCAAATGGGAAATTAGACCAAAAATTTCAAATTGGATGACATGTGTTCATACCAATTTAGCATACAGTATATTTAGATACAATTTCCTCTAGGTTATGATCCATTAAAATTTGATAATTTCAAGGGTAAAAGAAACCCTAGAGAAAATTTAAAAGAATTTTTTTTCACATTCCAGCTAATGGACTATAGTGACATCTACCTACTTTTTTGTGTAATCTACTTGGACATGATTTGGAATAGCTTCTTAAGTTTCTAAATAACTCAGTATCTAAATTTGATGACCTATTTGATAAGTTTGTACAACATTTCTCCTACAATCTTAATCACAAGATTTTAATAGTGGATTTAATTTAGGCTGAGGAGAAAGTTGGTGAGATATTTTTGATCTACTTATAGAGATGGAGAGCGCTTGCTAGTAATTTCACCCATAACTTACAAAATAAATAATTGACAACTGTGTTTACAAAAAAATTGCACAATGAAATACCTTATCACTTGGGTATTTAGTGTGTACACACATTCAAGGAGATAATTGAGAAATGCATATAGATTGAAAATGACTTTATTAACAAAGGGATTATCAATTTATATTCTTCAAAATAGAATAAAAGCCAAAATAAAAACTCATGCCCAAGTGAGAACCCTATCCTAGTTAAAATGCAAGTGTTTTCACCTACTTAGGTTAATAATTATGAAAAACCTAAGATATACAATTTCAATAAGAATGTTCTAGGTAATAGAGTAACTGAGTCACATCATGTTCAAATGGTGCAAACACTATATACTCAATCTATGTTATAAATGCAGCTTATTGCATAAATGTAACCTATCTAGCAAGTGTAACCTATGCCTCAACCTAGGATATCTCCTTAAGTGCTAAAACTACCACCTCTATAAACCCCTCCTCCAATAATAAGACCCACTCTTAGAGTCTTCAATGACCTTGGTCAACCTATTGAAGCAACATTTATCAAAATAGACACAACCAATATGATTAGTTTGTCAATTCCCAAACACTTTCCTGAGGGAATACCTTATATAGATTGGTACAATTAACATGAATTCTATGAATACCATCATGTTCATAGACATTATATACATTGTTGTGTGCATCTAAAACACCTCATTCAAAATATGTTGGAAAATGGAGAGATATAGCTCGATAATATAGCATATACTTATAATCAAAACTTGGGTATCTACTAAAACCCTTTTCCACATCATAACAATGCCAATCAACAACATCAACAAAAAAGACCTCATCCATAGAAAAAACAAAAAAAAAATATCATCAATAGAAAAAACAACATCAACCACCAAATGGAAGGAACCAAGGCCAAAATGACCCCAAAAACCAATAGACTTACCACATAGTTTCACATGACTACAATAAAGTTGTAGGTCATATTATAGATGGGCATATTTCTACCATTACCATCAATCCTAGACTAAATGCCAATAGACCAAGACCATTATCTAATAATTTTGATAAGCTTACTGATTTTGGTAATCTTTCCATGACCTATGACCATATCTAAGTGTAACATCAACCAAGGATTACCATTTCATGACCCTGTGCCAATAATTCTTCATTACCTCATGACCACAACCAAGCACACCAACAATCAATAATTATCCTCTCTAACCCATCTTCATCATTTTCTAGTTATGATGGTCCTGTATCCAATCCATATTATGTAATTTAAACTTATCAGCCTAAAATCACCATACCAGGCCCACAACCCCCTACCAATGAGTTAATCCAACCCACTTTCCAATCAGGAGTAAACTAATTACCATTGTAGAAACTAGAAATATGCACATGATGTTTATGAATGTCACAATTCTCATGGACCACCTTAGGATCCCCTTGGGCCCAAATTTGGCCTCTCAAACACAAACCATACCTAACTCTAATCAAATAGACCCACTAGATAAACCCATATTTTTAACTCAACTTGACCTCTACCCTTGACTATTGATGGTCACCCTAACTATTGATGATCATCCTAACCATTGATGGTTATGTTCTACCATCTAAACCACTAAACACCAACATCACTTTGACTTGATTTCCTATAATTAGATTGTCTAATTCATGTCTGAGCCCATACATGCCAAATTTAAAATTAGATATCAAGTTATACCTCTTATTAACATCTTATTGAACTTCCCCTTCCTTCCTATAAGAAGAGAGGGGTAGGAGGTGAAAAAGGATTTGGAATTAATAAATCATCCCATAACTATCAAGAGCTTTTGTATCCAGAGTTTCTTTTGCAAGTGTTCTTCCAACAATCCATCAATCCAACCATCATGATAGAGAGTCAAAGTGTTGCCATCCATCAGCTAATAACCAAGTATCATTACTCTACTATAATTTCTTGAGGTTCCATCACCTCAACCATTCATTCAATCGACCACTGACAAGCTAAGTATCTATTTTAATTATTCAGTCACTTTATTTTTACTTCATAATGAGACTATCCCAAGCTAATTTCTTGGAATCCCATTTTAGAACCCCATCCAAACAACCTTTTATTACCTAGACCCAACCTATAATAACCACTATGGTCACTCTAACTATCAATGGTCTATCCTAACTTCCAATGGTTACCCTAATCGTAGATGGTCACCTCAACCACCAACAATCACCTCAACTGTCAACAGTCATTGTGGCACAAAATAACAAGCTATTTTCACCCACTTACCCTCAACCAAATTCAATTTTTTTTATCTCAAACTATTCATAGAGGCTTAGTCTATTTTTAAAGGTTACCCAACCTATTTATCATTAATATTGACCCCCTTATTATTATAATTAATCAATTTCATCTATTTTATTTATCAAGCATTTCTTATACTTAATTTTTGTATCTTATACGATTTATGCAAGTAATTTATCTTTCAATTTATAAACTTAATTATTTAAAAAGTGTGGATTGATAGCCCCTAAGGAAACCCTTGCTTCTAGGATCTAGCTATCACTAGGCAATCCACCCAACTATATGTCTAACCAACCATTTGCTTTAGTACTTTATTATATGCAAGTCATTCCTCCCAAGCCAAAGAGGAACTCTTTGAAATCATCTAATTCGATATGCACACAAACAAACATGTTTTACTACCATTCCCATATCTATTTTAGTTCTTCTTCCCTTCTTGGAATATAAGTTGAAATTCTCTAAAACATTCTATCACATCGAATGGGACCCTTGAGTCTCTACTCAGGTTTCTTTTTTAACATCTAGGTTCTCTTTTCCTTATTTTGTGCTCATAAATGAAATTGAAATTTATTTTGGGTATAAAATCAACTGCATACAATGGCTACTTGTAATTTTAGCTCACTTAGTTAAATTAAATAAAAGTAATTCGATCATAGCATCACTTGTATCACACACACAAACCAAACCACGTACATCAATCAAACATAAAACAACTTGATATAAGGGCCAAATGGGATTTCATCACCTAGCAGTCATCTTACCTTTCTCGATAATCTTACTTAGATATCATTACCAAGGGGAGAACCAACTCAGCTCTCTAGTTGAGTATAAATTATGGAAATTAGTATATACTGGCTAACCACCTAACACCCTTATCGTTGTAGCATGTGAAGTGAGGGGGTAGGCCCCAATACCAAGCCACGTATTGATTTCCAATATAGATCCCTTTGAGAGCCTAAACACAACCTCAAACCAATGATAGACTTCTTTTCTAGTACTCATTTTATAATCCAATTACAATCACATGGTTTTTAAATATTAAGGCATAAGCCAAAAGAGAGACTAAAAAAATAACTTTAGGACTTAACTAATTTTAGTGTGTATTTGATTTATTTGATCATTTATTATCTTCTCTTTTTTTGAGTGGTGAGATTATTTTTTTATCCTCTATCCCTTATCTTTCATGGTTCTAACTCTCGAAAAATAAAAGAACCTAGCAGAGCAGAACCCATCACAAAGCCAATCAACCTGTTTTACCTCCTCATCTATGGAGTACATCTCAAAATAAAAAATATATCCTCATCTTTTAGGTAGTCCTTTCTCTTGGGTAGTTACCCAAGGAGATACAAACTTTTCCACCTTCTTAGATAATAATCTTGTGGCCATTTAGTGTTATCTTAGCATCATGCCTCACCATACCCTTGCTTTAATCTTGCTTGTGGACCCACCTTATGAGGAATGATTATGTTACCACTATCACCACCCAATCATTGACTACCCAGGCATCTTCATCTACCAATAATTCCTTTGATACTATGGTGGAAAACCAACCTACCTAATAAGCCAACATCCTTATGCCTTCCACCCCCACCAATAATTCCTATAACATAGGAACAACCCAATCATTAACCACATATACTCCACTCACCATTGGAGTAACTATTACTAGCATTTCCAACCTTCTTTTAGCTACCCCCAATCTATTAGTCACTACTCCACTTCAAAATCTTGTGGCATATATACCTTTTACCTTACCACCAATCAGTATAAAGGTCACCACCTTTCCTTTGGTTACAAACCTAGCCACAAATCCTACCCAACCCACCTTAACCTCTCAATAGGTGCCCATCAGACCCAAACTAGGCTATATTCCTAACCCACAAGGTCATGTACCTCTACCCACTACCCAACCACCTACATCTACCTACCCCTACATGGAATCCACCCAACCACCTATGTCTAGATATTGATATGTGGTAGCTCCTCAACCTCTTACCAATGATCAATATGTCACCCAACCACAAAAACAATATGCACCTTATAACCTTGTAGGATCACAACCCTAAATGTATCTAATGAAAATTCTAATGGATAAAATGACTACTTTAGAGTCATCCATCTCTGGGGCTCACAATATTTTATCATATGACCAGATCTACAACGAACCCATTCACCCATTTATCCCTATCAGACCATATCCTCCTCAGTTGGAACTTCCCAAGTTTTCTAAATTTCAAAGGACCCCTAACATCACTTTAGAGAATTCATGCATGCATTTTATTTTATTGCATATGATGGTGCTCTCTTCTTTGTACTTTCCCCATGTACCTATCCGATTTAGCACTAGATTGGTACAATGCCATCATAAAACACTCTCTCTTCACCTTCACCCATCTATCCTAAACTTTCTTGGATCAATTTTGAATAATTATCTCCAATAAATTTTCCATTATTGACCTTTACTCTATCTAATAATTTGACGATGAATCAATTGTTGATTTTGTAACTCATTAGAGAAGCCTATCAATCAAATTTCCTTTTCTTTACCCAAGCCCAAAATAACAAAACTTTTTTCTTGGGCATGTGCCACACACATCTCTTCCACATTAGGTGTTTAGAGATTTAGAACCTTTTATGAAGCTTTTACCATGGTACATAAACTATAAAATAGAGCCATCGATGAAGGAAAGTTAAAGATGAAAAATAAAAACTCTACCTTCAAACCCAATGAGGCCTCTTCCTATAAACAAAGTAACCAAACCAACACCAATTCCAAGAGAAAGGTAAATTTTAATGTGGTTGTCCTTAAGATCACTTCTACACCATCTATCAATCAAAAAAACTCTTTTAAATCCTCAAATTAAAATGTGAGGAACCAAAACCAAAACAATCAAAAGTAATTTACCCCACTTGGGGAATCTTATGCTTCAATCCTAGAGAAGTTAGTGAAAGATAATATCATATATCTTCTTCCCATCAAAACCCCTTAACAATTTGATTCTTATTATCCTACACTTATTTGGTATAATGAGAATGACTTATGTTCTTTCCATCGAGTAGTTGGTCATGATGTTAGTCAGTGTAATACCTTCAAACACATTGTCCAAACCCTTATTAACAAGGGGGAACTTATGTTGGAAAATCCCAATGTATCTTTAAACCAATCCCTAAACATTTTTAGACAACCTTTCCCAAATAATGTACCTACCGAAAATGAGATTAATCAAGCTGAGTCTTCTCATGATACCCATACCATCAATATGGCTCTTGACACACTCATTATTGAAGAACCTACCACCTAATCTACCTGTTCTCCACCCTATCCACTTATTGAGATAGAAGATTAACTTCTCTTCATTTGGATACCCAAACCATCAAATCAACCTTTTCACCTCCTCCACTTATTGAGGTAGTGGATTCATTAGCCTCTCCTTCAACTGACATACCAAAATAAGTAACCATCACTACTTTACATCTTCCTTCAACCACCAAAAAATTCACTTCCCTTTTGAAGATCATTCCCAAGGAAGAAACCACCATATCTTCACCTCTCATAGAGTAACCAACCATCCAAACCTTGTATCATTTTATTTAGGAAAAATATGAGGTCACCATTCCCCTTTCTCAACATATGGGTTTATCTTTCAAACCCACTGCCTAGGGAACAAGACTGGTCTATAAACCATTCTCTAGACTAGTTCAAATATTAGCATTTGTCTCTAAACCTAACACAGATTAATCCACCTTTTGGAAAAAAATGGTTCTCCCTTACATCACCAAATAGTAACCTCCAACCACATCTTTGATGGACCAACCCATCACTTCTAATATCCAACCTACTATCATATCAATCAAACCAATAAAAACCTCAACCAAACCAGCCATTTCTCAACCATCCAAAGAAACCAAATCCCAAATACCCAAATCAAACTATATCCATTCAACCAAACCAACCAAAAACATTGGTGTCTTCCTTATGTAGAGACTTAATTATCCATCCTTGAAACTAGAGCTAACCTTACCAAACCAAATCAACCAAGGAGCTAAAACCAAAAAAAGGCTAGAAGGCTAGAGTTTAGCCTCCCTTAACCTTTCCATCTATTTTGGGGCATCATCCCTCTACTTTGATTAGGAATCCAACTATCTTAATTAAAACCCAACCATGGATCTTGGTTATGCCATCACTCTTGCTTTCTAACACACCCATCTACATCAAGCCATCAATAACCAAGTTAGCTACATTGACATCTTCTACCTCCAACTTATCAACTTCCTTAACTAAACCAAAATCATCAATTAAGAATTCCAACCTACCCAAAACCTTTACCACCAAGCTTGTTTTTAAAAATACTTTCATCCTACCAACCAATATCAAAACCTCTAGACCTTCACCACCTTTAGCTGAGTCTTACTCAACTATTTTCCAAATGTTATTACAAGCTTCTTTTTTGACCTTACCTCCCATCAGACCATATAACCCTCTTGGTCTAAAACTAGTCTAGTATAATGATTTCTAGGTATGATCCTATCATAAGACACTTGGGCATGACATGAAGAATTGTAAATCTCTCCAAACCATAATCCATCAACTCTATGATCAAGATGATCTATTAATAGATGAACCTCCCATGAGCCTGCTACTAATTCAACAAACAACCAATAACCAATTCCTACCCCCCCACTCTTACCTTAGAGTGATGAATAACTAATCTAATCTCCTACCCCAATATTCCCTTTATCCATACTATGCATGTGGTCACATGATCACATGCTCAACAAAAGGATAAATGCAAGGAAAAATTATACATCCCATGGACATACCCATCTTCCATCTCCCAAACAAATCAAATTCTAGCATTTTCACCTTCAAAAAAACCCAAAGCATCTATCTTTGGTACCTCTCAATCCAACCCCTCTAAATCAATTAGAAGAGTGGTTATCAAACAAATTCACCAAAGTCTAACAAAGATGAGCATATACGAATTGATTTCTACCTCACCTCATCATTGCTAAGCAATGATAGAGGCAATGCAATCAATAGAGGTCCAAATTGAGGACCCTCAACCTATGGTAACCTTTATTTTTTCTCTCCAAATTTCCAACCCTATCACCTTCAATGATTAAAAAATATGTTCTATCCACCTTGATGACCCAAATCCCCCTCTTTTCATCATTACCTACATCAACAAAACCTACATCAAACAGGTGATGATTGATAGAGGAGCCAGTATTAACATCATCTCCTCCTACTCCTATGATCAACTTAAACTACCAAATATTTTCATATTTGAAACCTTGTCCATCCTCCAATCCTTCAATAACACCATGTCCACTACTTTGGGAATTGTTTTCATTCACATCTGTGTAAGACCTCACATACTCCCAGAAATCTTCTATGTAGTGAAAGGTGAATTCTAGTATAATGTTTTGTTGAGATAAACTTGGATCCACTCCATGGGTTGTCTACCCTCTACCCTTCATCATTGCATCAAATTTTATCATGAAGGTTAGGTTATCACTATACAAGCTGACCCAAGTCCCTTTTTGTCATGCAACATGACTTATCAACCAAACAACATCCTCTTACCTCCATCTAGCACACGCTCATAAACCAAAGATAAGTCCTCAACCATAAGAGATGAAATCAGATATTATTCTACCAATGATTCATATACTAGCTCATCAATCCCCTCAGATCAAATACCCACCATAGACCACTTGGAATCAACATTTCAATGTCTTTCACTTAGGTAATATCACCCTCTAACCCTTAACACTTTCCATACTCCCCAAGAGTATGGGAAACTTGACCACCAAACTAGTTATGACCATAATATCAAAACCATTATCCCATTTATAGCTTCAAACTATCAAACCCATTTCATCTATGGGGGACTCAACAAACTGCTAGGCACTTTTGTCACCTCTTTTCCACCTTGACCATTCACCTCTAGTTTTTCCTATCTAGATAAACTAGAATTTGCCAAAACATACCTCTATATATGTGCTTGGAATGGATTTGGTCTTGGATGATATGAACATGGACCACATGAGTTGATTTCAATTGAGACCAAAAATCCTCATGAGAAACATGGCCTTAGATTCATTTTACCCATGCAAAAAGCCAAACCACCTAATGACACCATTATTGAGGAAGACATCCCTTCAACCCCTTCTCTACCTAAGTGTGAGGATGATGAGAACATCCCACCTAACTTTTTTTTATCAACATGATTAGCCTCAAACCTCTAACTTATCAATAGGATGGGAAATTGTAACCATCCTTATGACCCATCTTGAGATGATAGGAGATGACTCTCCTACCATTAATATCATTTAGTGTTAGGATGATGATTCCATTCTCACTCATCTTGGTGAACTAGACTCTTCCATCCAGAAATCCCTTCCTCTTGAGACTTAAACCATGTTGAATGAGTCTACCATTCATATCAACTTGGGCACTCTAGAAAACCCTCACATTATCAAAATTGGCCAATTATTGAATTCTAAGGAACTCCAAGATTTCCCCTCCTTGCAAGACCGTGACATAGTGTTTACTTGGTATTATAGTGATGTGCCAAGAATTGACCCCTCCATTTCTACCCAAAACAAAGTCACCAACCATAATTCCAAGCCTTTTAAGTATAAACTTTGATGAATGAATCCTCACATAGTGTTTCTCATCAAAGAAGAGCTTTAGCATCTCCTATCCATCATTTTAATTCAACTCATTTATTATCCCTAATGGGTGTTGAATGTCATACATGTTACCAAATCCATAAGGGGACTATGCATTTGTGTGGACTTTCATGACCTTAAACTTGATTTCCCAAAAGATGATTTTCCTCTACCAAGCATTGACCATCTAGTTGATCTTACAGCCAGCCATGAAATTTTATCTCTCATGGATGGATTATTGGGTTACAATCAAATATTAATTTCCCTTGAAGATCAACATAAAACTACCTTTATCACCCCATGGGGAACCTTATATTATAGGTTTTTGCCTTACAGACTAAGAAAGCTTGTGAAACCTACCAACATGATATGACCTACATCTTCTATGACCTTATCCACAAAATCATCAAGAACTATGTGGATGACCTTCTTGGGTAATCCAAATACTGTAAGGATCATTTGGTCATTCTCAAGATTATCTTTGAGCACCTCATCCATTACCTTGTCTATCTCAACCCTAAGAATTACATTTTTAGGGTATTATCAATAAATCTCCTTGGTTTTATCATTTCCCTTGAGGGAATCAAATTTGATCTAGACAAAATCAAAGAAATCCTTGACATACTTCCTCCAATCAACCTTAAGCAAATCCATAATTTGCAGGGGAAGCTCAAATCCATTCATCATTTTATCTCTTAGCTCTTGGACCGATGCCAACCCTTCCACCACCTCCTAAAGAAGGATGTCTCTTTTAAGTGGAATGATGACTTTTAAAAGGCCTTTGATTCACTAAAATGATACCTTCTATCACCACCTATCCTTAGCCCTCCAAAATATTATCAACCCTTTTACCTTTGTATTTCCACCACCAACCACTCCCTAGGGGTAATGCTTGTTCATTATGATAAATAACACAAAGATCAAGTCATCTACTACATCAGTTTCATGATTTTAGATATGAGACTTGATACACTCATATCGAGAAGCTTTGCCTAGCCTTAGTCTTTATGGCCACTAAACTCCACCACTACGTCTTTAACCATAAGACCTATGTCATAACTAATACTAACCCACTCAAGTATATGCACTCTAAGCCATACCAAAATTAACATATGGACAAGTGGGTCATTTTTTTATCCAATTTTAACCTTGAGTTTCTTTAGTAGAAGTTAATTAAGGGGCAAGTCATTACTAACCAATTGGTCAAAGCACTATTAGCAGATAACCAACCACCTCCTCTTGAGTTTCTTGATGAGTCCATCATGACCCTCTCTCAAGAAGACTTAACCTATCAAGTAACCATGTAATTTGATAGATCCAAGTGTCAATATGGTGGGGGAAATAGTATCATCCTTATCCCCATTCATGGTGAACCTATTTCTTTATCCTTCAAACTAGATTTCAAATATACCAAGAATATGGCTAAGTACAAAGCCCTAGTAATAGGACTTCAATCTAAATTATCCTTGGGATTCAAAATGATCAACATCTATGGTGAATCTCAACTAGTGGTCAATCAAATCAATGGCTCTTACAAGTGTAAGAATGATGTTTTTTAATAGTACAAACAACTAGTTGATGAACTCTTACCAACATTTGAAAATTACCATATCCAAACCACCCCATAATCTACAAACAAGTTTTATAACACCATGGATTCCCTCACCTCTAAAATATTGTCTACACCCTTTAAATCTAAGTTATTTGTCATTATCCATAGACTTACCTAAACTTATAATGTCAAACCAAATTCTTCCACCACCTTTAATGTGGAGGACCCAACCTAATCTTTGGTATCAGTAGACCTTCAACTATCTTAACCTTGTCACCATTCCCTTTGGTCTTTCTAAGAATGATCATATAGTATTTATCCATGGTACCTCACATTATACTATACTATGGGGGAATTGTTTATAAATGTAGCTTTGATGGCCTCTTCTTTTGTTGCTTATTAAATCATGAATCCTCTCATGCTATCAAGGAAACATTGATGGGATCTATGGGGGAAACTTTAATGGCCTCATCATGGCTAAATGCATCCTTTGCCTTGGCTATTACTGGCATACCCTTAGCCAAGACTATTATGATTATGTGAAAAAGAGTGTTTAGTGTCAACAACATGCCAATTTACATCACATACCTAGCCATAGTCTTTGTGTATCCATGGATTTTTAGCCCTTATCATTATAAGGTCTAGAACTTATTGATGAAATTAACCCCCATTCTTCATAGTGACATCATTATATCATCACTATGATTGAATATTTTACCAAATGGGTAGAGGATATCCCTCTAGTCTCAACCAAAGCTAAAAATATTGTCAACTTTATCAATCATCACATTATCTATCATTTTAGTGTTCTTCACAAAATCATCAACTATGATGGTAAATATTTTTAAAACAAGAAATTATAGGGTATTTTTGATGCATTAAATATCAAATTAGGTTTATCTTCACCCTATCATCCATAATCTAATAGATAGGCAGAAGCCTCTAACAAAACTTTTAACAACATACTAACTAAAATGATGAATGCCTCTAGTTAGGATTAACATTTGCACATCACCTTCACCTTATGGGCATATCATACTAGCATCCAAACCATTATGATTGCTACCTTATTATCTCTTATTTTTGGAGTAGAGGCTATCTTACCTCTCAAATTCCAAATTCCTTCACTTCACATATCCCTACAGGATATCATTTTTGAATATGATTATCGTCAACACCATTTATCCTAGCTTGAGATACTTGATGAGAATCATTTAGCTATCCTCACCCACCTTCATGTATATTAAGAGTTAATCAAATATGGCTATAACAAACACCTTAAAGTATGGGAATTCAATATTGGAGACCACATCCTAAAGGAAAATCAACATGTCACCAATATGGAGAAAAGCAAGTAGGGAAAATTTGTTTTCAATTAGCTTGAAACTAATATCATAATGCACAAGTATGGATCAGGAGCTTATCAATTATTCTCTCTTGAAGGCAACCTAGAACTTGAGCCCCTCAATGCTTTACATCTACATCTTATCTTTTAATAAAGAGGATCAAACTCACCTTTTTTCTAACTTAATCTCATCCCTTTCTTTCAAAATCACATTCCTCTCCCTATTTTAGGGGAAACCAATTAAAACTAAATTATGTGATTATCCATCATAATCATAGCCTAATCTTGAACAATAGGTACCACAACTCTACCCATTGCATGGTTTTCATAGTAACTTTTCACCCCTTTCCTAGGATGGATTGCCATGATTGTTGTCACCTAAACCTCTTTATACCTAATCAACCTTCCTGTGATTTTAGTTTTACCTTCATAAAGATCAAACTTTAAGCCTATATAATAAAGTCTATGTCAAGCAAAAAATCCAACAAGAAAAAGCAAAGTCATAACCAAAAATAATCGTGGGTCATTCCTAACATTCATAGACTAATCCCTCTAAGGATAGCTATCAAAGGCATTAAGAAAAACACACAAACTTAGACGACTCTCTTAAAGGATGGCTGAGTAAAACATTTGTTAAAGTGTATAAATTTATTGGAAGCTTCCCACATTGATCAACATCCCCAACCCTCCCAAGAAATAACAAAGTAAGAAAATGAACCATTATCAAGCATAAAAAAAAGTAAATAATTTTGAAATTCATAATTGGATCTCATAAGCGTAATAATTTTGAAAGTCACAATCGACTCTCATGAGTAGGCATCCCACATTGATCAGTCTACACCTTATATGAAATAGACTTGTTTATAGTGACTTTTTGGTAACCCCCAAGAGAGGCATGTTAGTCTCACAAGAAGGTTACACTTTCATCCATCTCCCCTTTATATACTATAATAAAGAGATTTTGAGCTCACTTAACATCATCTAAATAAGACACCTTTGTAACTAAATAAAAAACACTAATATGAAATATTCGATGGGATTATGTTCTTTAAACCAATCCAAATTTAGTTTTTTTTAGTCCTTACCAAAAAAATCATCATGCCATCTTCTTATCCTCTCATAACTGGTTGATATATTCACTTCGACCTTTGACTCTTGATTAGCTTCTCTTTCTCACATCTAGTGTTGTTATTTAAACTACTTTATGTGCTCTACATTAAGCAAAATCACCATAATCATAACCACATCACATCATAGAATCATATATCATGAAAAAAAATAGATATCATTAGCATAAACCATGTCCATAAACATAATCATAACCATCAATAGTATATTAACATCATAACATCCATGAACAATAAATAAATAAACCATTTTCACCACATGTATAAATATAAATAAAGAAGCATATAATCATTTAGTTTTAGCATGGAAAAACATCATCATAAACATAAATATCATAAGCATCATCATCATCATCATAACCATGAATAAAACAAACAAAATCTCATCACAAGCCTAGTTAGATGAGTCCATATCAGCATCCATATCCATATCACAACCTTAATCAATGTAACATCATCAATGATCAACATGAACATGTTAATCATGAATAATAAGAAATAAACAAAGAATATGTATATAAATCATGAGTCTGTAATCATAAATAACCATATAATCATTATGTATACAACAAATGTACATGTATCTCTCTCAGAATGTACATCTCACTACATTGCCTCACAGGTTGGTATCAAAATAATATAAATCAACATATATACTATATCCTAACCATATCATAGCTATGCCCCTAGGGCACCACTATATATAGGAACACCACTGACTCTTGGTATCTATCTTCCTAAGGTACCTACTTATCCACCTATAAAAGTAACCCACTAACCTGGCGTTGCCATGTTATGACCACCTGTTAAACTAGATATATACTCACCCCATCAGGGCTCATCAAGACAACATCTCAAGACTATAGCCTTATAATAATAGAGCTCATCTAATGTGGCTATATACCATGCCATGGGGATAGTACCTGGTATTGATATAGATTCTACATATCCTCCTCTATCATGTCTCAAGGAGTTTTTCTCCTAGGTAACCAAGACCAGTTTAGCTCTAGCTTGGTCCCTATCACTTATAACTATAGTCACCTAACCTTGTGTCACTACCAACTAAGCCTATAGTACTACCATGGAAGCCTAAGCCATGGATAGTACCACTTGATCCTAATCTCTCTATATTCACTACTTATACATAGGGGGTAGCCCCTTATAATTATGCTCACTAACCTCTAATAACTAGGTCAATATCCATTGGCTACCTATCACCATCATCACCCCCAAAATTAGTTGCATCATAGAGTGCCTAGTACCATACTAGGTACCCATCAATAAATATTGCATCATTTATCTTAGCCCTAATTGGAAACTCCTCATGATCAAGAACCTTTACCAGTTATGGCTCTGAGAGAAGAAGCTTTACATCCTCCCACCTATCCCCTGGGAATTATCCTATAACACCCTATACTAGACTAAAATATCATTAAACCATATCAAATGGTATGAAATCTATCTCACAATCCCTCCTATTGAAGATCTACCTATAGCTCTATTGTGATAGTGTATGTCTCCTATATCCTACCCAATTTAGAAACCTAACGTAGGGTCTCAAAATCATGTTACCAATAACCAACTCATCTAGTGCACCTCTAAACCAATAAATGTCATGTACCCTTACACATGGTGTTAAAAGTGAAAAGTCATCTCTCTACCACATGAATCCAGCTTTTAAATCCATCTATGCATACCCCTCCTATGGTAGCCCCATTGGTCATAGAACTCATATGTGCTCATATGCCAAACACTATAGAATGAATCTGATGCTAATACCCTACCTCTTGTGAGCTCTGAAACCTCACATATCCCTATATATCTAGACTAGAAGCATAGGCACCCAACCAAACACTATGTGACCTAATATCATCTCAACCAAAACACTTATTAATAGATAGGGAAACCTCCCATTAATCAAATTAGGTATAATAAATCATGAGACCACCATCATCATCATGGTCATTAGTCTCCTATCATCTTTATCCCTATGATATAGTAGACTGTATCTAAAACCTCTAGTGTGTCACCTATCAAAATGATGGTCATCTCCATACAACATCTCTATGAGCTCATCTTTATCCTCCTTCTCAATGTGATAAATCAACTCACCTTGAATGGGTAGTATTGTAATCTTGTGCACATCCTCATGTAAGATCATCATCTCACTAGGGGTAGTAGAAAGGTGTTAGTGGCTAGATATTATCTATTTATAAGGGCCACTATCATCACCACATCTTTTGGTATGTGTTAGTAGTGCAATATCACCCCAAGCCCCTCCTCCTCTATGTGCACCCAGTCAGTAGTACTCATACCTTGGTGAATCTTAGTGGAAATCCAAGGCACCCAATATCAAATCTAAATATGATCTCATGCCTAAAAAGTTCAATAGAAACCAAGATTAGTTATTTATACTCTTTTTGCTTATAAACTTACCTTTTTACCCTACAACATACCTCCTAACTTAAATTTTTTAAACATTCGCAACTATAGATTTCTACTTTAACCTCTACCCTTAAAACACTACCCTAACATGATTTTTTTCACCAACATATTCACACAATAATACTCTAAAATTTTAAAAAACAATAAACTTTTTTTAAAAACCAAGCCCACTCTAGTCGACTGCTGATGGTCATAGTGACTGTTGATGGTCAGGCCACCATTTGATCGATGGTCATCAATTATCGATGATCAAGATGACCATTGATAGTAATTTTATATCTATTGATGGATCTTCCCATCCCTACCCACTAAAAAACCCAACAAAAACCCATTACCAACCTATAATTTATTAACTACTACCTAGAACCCAACATCCCCTAACCTACCCTATCCTTCTAATTTGGACATTAAACTACAAATTTTACCAAAAACCAAGCAAAACCTAAAACCTAGGTTAAAACCAAAACCTACCCAAAAAGAAAATAAGACAACCAAATTAAAATACAAATGCAATTGAAATTTCAAACTAATCTATCAATTTAATGCAATCCTTACCTTCTTCCTTGACCATCATCAAAAAAGAATCTGGGGACCCACTGCTTAGCCACATTTGCATCCGCCCTATATCCTTGTTAGTCTAATCTAGTTTACTCAATCAAAAATCTAACTCAACCACCAGTCAATCACCCTCAACCAATAACAATTCTCTCTTAACCACCAAAAAAGCATAGTCATAAAAGTCAAAATGCACAATGTGTTCAAATGACTCATGGTAATGCTTTTTGTTCCATGCCTTTTTAGGTTTTGTATGTTGACTATTAGGGTGACCACTAACATTGACCCTAAAAGCCCTGATCATCGATGGTTAGGCTATTGATAATTATTTTTCCAACAATCCACCCACTTTTTACCCACATTTTTAGCACATACCTAATTCAGTGCCCACCTATGGAGATTGCCTTCTCTACTAAACCTTACCAACTAACCATGTCACCTTACCATTATCCATTTTGGCATAAACTAGCATATGTTTTGTGATGACCCTCACCTTGGTCCTTTTGAATTCACCAACAATAATTACCATGTTGAACTATTTTGAACTCATGCTACCTTGCATACACCTAACCAATTATGTCTTCTCGAGAGGACTTCCTACCTCAGATACCCATGACTACACTAGACCAGTTTATATTTTTCTCAAGAGAACTTCTTACTTGGATACCCATGAAAACATAGACCTTACCTAGGAGACTTATGTTTATGAGTGTTCCCAACCACCATTCCTAAATGTGGTCACACTTGTCACTTGTCACTTGTCCTTCTAACACTGAACTTAATTTATACCAATTATGGTAACTTACTCAATACATGATTTTGGCTGTCACATTTTTATCACACTTTATGTGCATGTTCATGTTTAAGTTCTCTACTTAACCCCCACCTTTTATCATCACCTTAACCAATCATCAAACCTACACTTGATTTGGTTTTACCTCATCACTTCTTAGTTTGAGGGGAAACACCTCCTCATATGATCAAGGTAACCAAACCTTCGATTCATAATATATTTTTGTTTTACATCTTGTTGATACAAAATACATAACAAAAAGGGGTAAAATGTAGATACCAAAAATCCACACATGATGGTTTTGAATATCATAATTCCCCTGGACCACCTTAGGACCCCCTTGGGCCCAACCTTGGCCTCTTGACCACAAACCAAACATAACTCTAGTCAGATTGACCTATTAGCTAAACCCACTTTTTAAAATCAACTTGACCTCTACCGTCAACCACCGATGGTCACCCTAACTATCGACAATCACCCTAACCACTAATGGCCACGTTCTATGGTCTGAGCCACTAAACACCAACATCACTCTAACTTGTTTTCCTATAATTATATTATCTAATTCATGTGTGAGCCCATGCATATTGAATTTAAATTTACACATCAAGTTAGACCTCTTGTTAACATCTTATTTCACCTCTCCTTCCTTCCTATAAGAAGAGAGGAGTAAAAAGTGAAAAAGGATCCAAAATCAATCAATCATCCCATAATTATCAAGAGATTTTGTATCCAGAGTTTCTTTTGTAGGTGTTCTTCTAGAAAACTAGTAATATAGCCATCCTTATAGATAGTTGAAGTGCTTTCATCCATCAACCAATAACCAAAGTTTTTTACTCTACTAGAATTGCTCTAGGATCCAGCACCTCAACCATTCATGTGATCAACCATCAGCAAGCTAAGTATCTATTTTAATTATTTAATCACATTGTTTGTACTTTGTAATCAACCCAACCCAATTTTATTTATTGGAATCCCATTATGGAACTCCATCCAGATAACCTTTTATTACCTAGACCCAACCTATAGTAACCACTGATGATCACTCTGACCATCGATAGTTACCTCAATCACTGACGATCACCTCAACTACTAACATTCACTGTGGCATAAAATAATAGTAAGATATTTTCACCCACTTACCCTCAACCAAATTCAACTTTCTTTTTCTCAGCCTATTCATAAAGACCTAGTCTATTTTATGAAGCATACCTGACCTATTTAGCATTAGTATTAACCCACTTTTTTTTATAATTAGTCAATTTCTTCTATTTTATTTATCAAGAATTTATTATACTTAATTTTAGTATCTTCTATTATTTAATAAGTACTTTATCTTTTGATTTCTAAACTTAATTATTTAAAAAGTGTGGATTGACAGCCCCAAAAGAAGCCCTTGTTTTTGAGATCTAGCTAGCGCTAGACAATCCACCCAAATATCTATCTAACCAACCATTTGCTTTAGTGATTTCTTATCTACATGACATTCCTCCCAGGCCAAAGAGGAGATCTTTACAATCATCTAATTCAACATGCCCACAATCAAATAGTTTTTTATACCATACCCATATCTAGTTTCTTTCTTCTTCCCTTCTTAGAATATAAGATGAAATTCTCTAAAACAACCACTATTAAGGAAAAGACAAATGATATTATGGAAAAAATCTAAAATACACCCACATAAATATCCATTTTTTTAATTTGTTGTGTACATCTAACATTCACAAGAATATCCTTATAAAACTCCTAGGTAAATCCTAAGTGCCAAATGACATCACACCTGATAAATTTCAAGCTTTGGTTGGACACTAGCCCTAGGCCAATAATTGACCTTCGACCAAAGTGATATGTCATCCTTTGGTTTTATCCATAATAACCCATTATACATTGAATTAATTATAACACAACACAAATTTAAGTGTGTCCTCATAGATAATAGATCAAGCTAGAATATTATGTCTCTGAAGTTAATCACACATCTAGGATATATAACCACTCAACTTTAACTAAAGACTATTACTATCAATGCCTATGATAATGAAGAGAAGGAATCACAAGGAACCATAATTTTTCTAGTGATCATTGGGCCTTTGACCCATGATACACTTTTCCATGTTCTAGACCTAGATTTTTCATATAATTTACTTTTGGGAAGACCATGGATACATGAAATTCATGTATTCCCTTCAACATTGCACCAATGTATCAAGTTTTCTCATTCTAGGATGGAGGTTACTATCCATGGATATTTACAACCATATAAACATTATAAGCATTTGGAGGTCGAATATGAAAGTTATAATTATTTTGGTCTAAACCCAATAACAAAGAAGGACAAACATAAAGAGATACTTATTAAATTTATAAAAAACCAATTACATAGACCTTGATATCCTTGTATCAACCTCACATATGCTTCCTATTTAAATGTCTAATCATTTTACCATTTTAAACTATAGTCCAAGATATTATTTTACCCATGACACATTCCACATAGCTAAGCTTCCATAAAATCCCAAGACCTATGTAAGGCCCAAAGATAAGATAGTTTGCATGGAATGGTGACAAAAAGGAAAAGGAAAGATTCATATCTTAACACCTATTATTTTCACACCTACCACTAGCCAAGAACAAGAACCTCTTTCCAATGATTATTCTTGGTTATACAATGACAAATTAGCTAATTACTATTGTAGTAAAAAGTATCATATCCCAAATAGATCATAGATAACCAAACATATGAAGGCAAAGGCCTATGGGAAAATAAATATAGTACTCTTGAGCCCATTTCTATGACTAGGTACAAATGAACTTATGGTCTCAAATTTAAACTACTTGAGGGTGACCCCACATATCTTATTCATATTACAATGTTAACAACTAGTTATGATGATTCCAATGAAGAAGCATAGTTTGATCATAACATATATAAATACCTTACCAATAACAACTTATTTGACCCATATACCATTCACACCATTATTTTATTAATCCTACATTCTCCACATCCCATTAATCATCCTCAATTTATAGATTAGGACCAACAAGATTCCATAGTACTATTAGATGAGTTTGAGAATGTTCTATTGGGAGACCATAAACAAGGATGTTGTATAAAACTAGATCTTGTATCCTATTTTACAAAGTGGGTGAACACCCTTGTCCAAACACAAAATAATAAAACATTGAGGTCCCAAATTGAAAACCTCTTGAGGCACTTTTGGACTAGGGTAAAAATAAAGAAAAAGGCCAGTCTCTAGGTGAAAACATGTTTCAGGCACCACTGGATGGGGATGTTCCCCCTTTTTTTAATAAATCTCAAGATACCACCAATAACAAACTTACTTTTGGGTCAAATTTTAGTATATAGAAACAACATTCCTTTGATCAAATTATCTAGAGATGCTGGAGGAAAGATGTTGTCATTGATGTCAAGGTTGATCTCATTTGATATCAAGGTTAATGTCATGAATGTCAATATTAATGCCTTTCGATGTAAATTTTTATGTCATTTTATTTCATTTATGTCAAGGTGCACTTGGTGTAGATGGCATGATGAGTGATCTATGAGGTATGAGCTTGTGTGTTTAATGAGACAAGGAACCCATGTGATAAGAAAGAATTTGAAGGCAACCAATTGTCTCTATGCTGAGAGAGAATTTGAAAGAAACCTATTGATTCTTATAAGGTTAATGTTAAGGTTTAGGCTAAGGTAAGCATACTTTATATGACTAAGCTTATCAAGATACTTTGACTCGAAGAATATGACTAGGCTTATCAAGATACCTTGTATTCAAAGACTAGTACTCAAACATACTTACCTTGGCCTGAACCTTGACATAAACCTTAGAATAATAAATAATTTTCCTTCAAATTCTCTCTCAATAGAGAGATAATATGTTTCCTTCAGATTCTTTCTTATCACATGGGTTCCTTGTCTCAGTAGGCACACAAGTTCATACCTCATAGATCGCTCATCATGCATCTACACCAGGTGCACCTTGATATCAATGACATCAACCTTGAAATAAAATGATAATACCCTTGACATCAATGACATAAACCTTGACATCAAATGATAATAACTTGTACATCAATGACAAAACTTCTCAACAAAATCCCACTTTGTCATTAATGTCAAAACATTCTTAAATATGATCACTCTCATCTCCCCCAATCTGATCAATCTTCCTTCTTGAACTTCCTCCCACTTTGAAATTAATGAAAAATGGTCTTCCACAAACTACCATATATAATAACTCTTTATTTTCACATACATAATATGAATCATTAAGGCAACATGCTTCCCCTTAAACCAATCATACCTCTTTCAGATGAACTCTAATTACAAGAACACTTCTCAATGTAGATTAAACTCAGTCACAAACTTGAATGGCTCCCCTTCAAACCAAGAAACCACCATGATTATACTAATTAAATAGTGTCTCCATGAAGCTTAATAGAGTCACCTCTTTCCATTGTATCATCAATGTGGGATGACAACAAGCATTATTGAATTGATTTCACATCAAAAGCATTCTTTATCACATCAAGTAGTCCACTTAAGCCTGTAGATTGATCATGACTCATCTTCACTATATTTGGTTTCCATACATTCATTTTCTTTTTTTATTGCACTCTAGGGGCTTCAAACTTCCTATTTTGACTTGATGACCTTATAACTTTTTTAGGATATAATATTTCATTATATCTTACATTATGACAAGTTTAACAAACCACCTTATACATACCATTATGACTCCTTTCATAGTTCCATGAGTACTCATTCTTGGAGGGTCTTTTACACTCTCTTGCTATATGACCAAACTAATTGTATACAAAACAATAACCATTGAATGAAATAGCATAACTTATATCATTAGGTTATTTAATAGGTCTCTTCATGTTGACCTTATTATCTTCAATAACCTTCTATTTTAATTGAGATTCCACCTTTTGGTCTTCTTTGAAACCAATACATGTCTTGTCACTTATAGACTTTTGACTACTAAAGATATCATCTAGAGCCTCAGTGCTCTTTTAAAATTTCACAAAAGTCCTCACCTTGCTAGATGTTTGATCCAAATCAACTTTTAGGGATTATACTTTAGTTTCATACATGATGCATTCTTGTTATTTATATTTTAGGCTTGAATTGGATACCTTCATCTATGCCTCAACTTGATTGATGATCTCACCATACTCCTTAGAAGTGTTACTCAACCTTTCCTCAAACAAGCTAATCTGCTCATCATAGTCCTTAAGTAATGATCTTAGGTTGTTATTTTTTTTACTTTTAAAATTAAATTCCTATAGGAAACTTACCAATTATACCTCAACATATACTTCAAATTATTCTTCATTTGATTCTACATCAACCATAATGCCTTCTCACCTGAACAACCCTCATTGTCTGATTCTATGGCCATAAACAAGGTTTCATTATTGCCTAGTTCAAGTTAAATACTACCATCATCACTATTAGATTTAATTGAGTAAATTACATTATAAGAGTTATCTTGTTTAGTATAGAAGCTTCTCTTGTTCTTGAAATTTCCTTTCCTACCTTCCTACATCCTAAACTCCTTATTTTTATCAAGCTTATAGGTCTTCTTGCCATCTCCATGATATTCATCATGATCATATTTATATTTGTTATGAAAATTGGATGAAAAGTGACCAATATTACCATAATTTAAACATTTTAAGGGAAACTTACCTTTGTACTTACTAGATCCAAACCTGAACTTCCTTATAAACATGGATATAAATTGATCATCATCAACATTTGAGCATTCCTCATCCTTGAACTTATTATATTTTGACTTCATCTCAAATTTGAAAGTTGATTCCTTATTTTGAGATCTTCCTTCATTAGTTCTCATCTTATAGGTAGTCAAAATTCTATGAAGTCTATCCATCTCTAGCTTATCCAAATCTTGCATCTATTATACTACAACACCTTAGAGTCAAACTTAGAAGTTAGTGATCTTAAGACTTTTTGAACAACTACAGATTAATTCACCTCTTATAATAATCCTCTAATGACATTGACAACTTCATCATCCTTCAATAAGTAAGATTCAATTATTTCATCTTCAATCATCTTCAAAATTTCAAACTATCTCTGGTGGGTCTACAACTTGGCCATCTTCACCTTGGTATCTCCTTCATATATGGTATTTTATTTATCTCATAAATATTTGGTTGATACATAATGAATTACTTTCATAATCTCTACCTTTGATAGGCCACAAATAATGGCATTCATTACCTTGGATTTATTTTCATTGGCGTTCTTACCTACTACATTAGTTAGAGGAATACGAGGACTATATCCATCCATAATTGACTGCCAGATATCATAACCTTGAGACATCAATTATTTATTCATCTTGAAATTAAAAAAGGTATAATTTGATCCATTTAATAATAGATCCTTACTATTAGAGAAACCACCTTGAGCTTATTGATTAGCCATCCTTGCTTCTAGGATATCCTTTAAGTTTTTACACCTGTTTCAAAGGACAAAGGCTTTGATACCAAATGTTAAAATAAAGATGAATGGGGGGGTTTAATAAATCTTTAAAAACTTTTATTTCAAATCCAATTAATCATTCATAAACATTCATTAAATCATGCAAATCAAACAATGACTAAGTAACCATCCACATATGCATGAAACATGAGAACATAAGATAACACAACTTATATGTGGGAAACCCTCAAGGGGATAAAAACCTATTGATATATAAAATTTAATATAGTCCTATAAATTAACATAAAATTTAGTGAATCACTAAATTCACATGGAGCACTAACCCCAAATAGAAAACACCAACTTGACTAGGCTTTAGCAAGCACCCACTTTCAAGGAGGCACCAACCCCCTAGATGATTCAGTGCCAAATCAACAACCTAAAACCCTTTGTCACCATTAGATCATTATTTTTATCATAAAATATTTTATGATATCCTTCTTCATCTCTTCACACACTTGTATCCCTCTCAAAGTACCCTCTAGCCTTCTTCACTCAATTAACCCTCTTATTGACTTGATTAGATCATATGAACTTGATACTGATATATAGGAACCTATATCTAATGTTCATCACTGACCATCTATATTTTTCATATGGTCTAAAATACCTCATTATACTATGAAATTTACTATCTTATTCTCTTACACTCAACACACAAATAGGCCTAAAAATATGTAGTATTTATACAAGTCTCTTATTCATATCCTTCTTAGTTGACCAAACACCCTTACACTCTTAGTTTATCTATGAAATAGATCTTAGTACATCTCATAGAAATTATCAAATGTGATTTTATGTCCTTTACATATGAACTAATTCAAAATCCTTATCTCTCTTTTAGGTCTCATGGAGACCTAATCCCATTAGGCCTACTTAGCACATGTTACCCTTTGATATTATTGGATCACATTAAAACACTTCACATGGAAGGAAAATTACATATATCACTCAAACAGACATTTAAAATTTTCACTTTATATCCATAACACGTTTTAGGTCCAACCACCACTTAAACCCCTTCTTAAAACACTATTCATATTAGGCCTATGCATACCCAAAAAATTTGTCTTAAATAACTGAAATAAAAAGACTCAAATCCTTCTCTGCAAGTAGCCCATTTAGAACTAATAGCTACCCTAAAAAAATAGTCATGAAGACTTGAAATTTAGACACCTAAAGGAACACATTAAAGGTCTTAAAGTGCATTAAAATTATATTAAAAAATATTTAGAGAAACCTCCATTAAAATATAACAAGCACTAATGGTAACTATTGCTCTTGCATACCAAACTATTGATCTTCTCTTTCATAGACCTTACTCATTCAGACAAGCCATTTTAGCTTCAATGTTCCAACATCTTATATTGAATTCAAAGATTTTAAAAAGAATGGATAGGTCATTCATGTTCCAATAAAATATATCATGTGTATTAGGTTCATCAACTCATGGCATAAATTCTCAAACTCATCACTAATACTTTCTTACCAAGAACTACCAGTTTGCCTTAAAGACCAATCTGGTGGTTTTGACTTACAACACCTGCATGACCATTTATAGATGATATTGATACATGTGGATGAAATTGTTATATCATTGGACCACTATTACATGGAAAGATAACATGGTAAAATAGAAATATTGGTCTTGAAGACCAATCTTATCAACTTGCACCTTCACTGTCTCATCTGTGCTAGATAGATCAACTTATGAGCAACATTTTCAACATATCCACTAACCTAAAAATCATATATACAACATGAAAATATATTACAAGTATTTAAAAACTCATTCATGCACTTTTATTAATTCCTAATCCATGATAACACATACCTAATCAACTTCTCACTTCTACCTAGTTTTCTCATTGTCTGCACCATTAGGCCTGTTAATGATTGGTCAACTTTTAAGACCGGTTTACCACCCCTGAGAGCTAGAACCTACTAAAAAATAACCATGGATAAAAAATCCAATTCTCAATATTTTTCCTCCATCCATTTGGTAATTTTGACTTGGTTAACTCTAACTAATATAATAAATTTTTGAGAAACAAGGACTTTCCTATAGGTTCCACTCATTCACTTGACAAACCAATCAAACCTAGATGTGCCTAGGAGAGTTGAATACAAAATAAAATAATTTTTAAATCCGTAAAAAACCATTTTGGGCTGTTTTATTCAAGATATTTCTCATCGGACCATTGTTAGGGTTTTAGAGAGGGTTAACAATGTTTCTAGTGTTAATGATTATTCCTAAAGCTTATCCCCTCATTCTAAAAAGACAATGATTATAAATTTGATTTAAGACCCTTACCTATCTATCATGAATATATTATGTTCCCATGTATATTTTACATGTTCCAATGAACACTTTAAAGTTTTTGGGTTGAGAACCCTTCATTTTGTGCACATGATAGACCTCAAAACACTTTTTCTTGACTTAACCTTTATATTTTGATCTAAAACTTGGTAGACATACTTGAAACAAAATTATATACCTTTTTAATGCACACATACTCACACTTTCCTTGGAAACTAACCCTGATACCCCATCTAGCCACCATCTCTCTCTTTGTTCTCTAGGCCTTTGACCTACAAATCACATTAGGCCTTGAAACTAACCTTGTAGCCACTATCCAAGTTGTCAACACATCATATAAATTTCATAAAACCTCTTACCATAATAAATAAATTCCATAAATACTTCATATGCCTTATCAATACCTCATGACATTTTATTAGGTCAAACGGAGTCTAGAACTAGTTTAGTTACAAGCTAGGTCTATTAGGTCTTACCCCTGTAGGCTCACTCTAAGACATTAATGAGTGATTCAATGCCTCATATTCATGATCAAACAACCTAATATATCTTATTATGTATCTTTTCATCCATCTCACTAGATCATCAAGCTCATACCTTCTCACAAGGGTCTCTTCATGTAATGACCAATGTCATGACTAGGCTTCTCAAGCTCTTGAAACTTGATAACTAACCTTAAAACACTATTTGATGTTTATATATATTGATCACATGAATTACATTATCCTTAATAGATTTCATAATTATGTGCATACCTATTTATGCTCATCATCCACATGTTTATGATATGACTAAGCTTGATATGACTAGGCTTCTCAAGATACCTTGTACTCAACTACTGGTACTCAAACATGCTTACCTTGGCTTGAAAATTGAAATAAACATTAGAATAATTAATATTTTTCCTTCAAATTATCTCTCAAAATATAGATAATACTTTAATTTCAAAATATTTCTTATCACATGGGTCCCTTGTCTCATTAGGCACACAAGTCCATACCTCATAGATCAGTCATCATGCATCCACACCGATTGCACCTTGACATCAATGAAAACACTTATCAACACAAGAATGTCCTAAAATATTTTTTACATGTCCATTACTACCATTAGGATATTTAGATTAATCATGTTTTGGGGAGCTTGAAGAACTAATCAAACCAGAGAACTTTGCCATTATAGGCCAATTCACATCCTTGCCAACTATTATAGAAGATGGATTGAATCTCCTAGTAGACTACACTATAGAAGTCAACATTGGGGCTCTAAAATACCTAAAATTAATCAAATTATGTATGTTCTCACTAAGGAATAAAATTAAGTTTTTATATCCCTTTTGAGGCAGTGTGTTTCTATATTTACATGGGCCTATTTTGACATGATAGGTTTGGACCCTACCCTAGTTGTACATGACCTTGTTGTGCATACTAATGCCAAACCTATCGGTAATAAATTATGTAAAATTTATCCTCATATTATTATATTAGTTAATATATATTTGTAAAATCTCTTGGAAGCAAGATGCATCAGACCAATTGACTATTTAGAGTGGATAACAAACATTATGCCTGTTAGTAAAAAACTAGAAGGGATCAAAATTTGCACTAATTTTAGAGACATAAACAAGGCCTGCCCAAAATATGACTTTCCTCTACCAAATACTAGAATGATATTTTACTTCACAACTAGATATGAAATGTTTTCCCTCATGGATGGATTTTAAAGATATAATCAAGTTAGGATTATACTAGAAGAGCAACATAAGATAACATTCACCACCCCTTGGGGAAAATTTTGTTATTAGGTCACATCATTCAGCCTCAATAATATTAAGGCAACATACTAGAGAGATATGTCTATTATATCTCATGACATGATACATGATATTATTAAAGAAGATGTTGATGATTTATTGGGTAAATATAAGACCCATGAAAATCATCTAGTCATACTATAAAGGATATTTGAAAGGATTCATGAGCATAAAGTTTGACTCAATCCCAAGAAGTGCATCTTCAGTGTCACTTCAAAAAAAAAATTAGGCTTTATTTTCTCTCACTAAGGCATTAAATTTGATCTTACTAAGGTATAATCCATTCCTAAAATGCTGCCACCTTCCACTTTAAATCAACTCCATAGTTTGTAGGTCAAAATCCAGTCTATAAAATGCTTCATTTCATAGTTGGATGATAAATTCCACCCTTTCACTCTTTTATTAAATAAAGGTATTACAGTTATTTGGAATTTATAATGTTAGAAAGCCTTTGAGAATTTTAAGGAATACCTAGCCAACCCACCTATTCTATTACCACCAATGTTAGGGAGGCCATTTTTACTATACCTATCTACCATTGACAAAGACCTAAGGGCACTTTTAGTTCAACACAATGAACATGGGAAAGAACATACCATGTAATTTCTAAGTCATATATTGGTAGCATATAAAAATAAATATACATGAATATAAAAATCTTATTTAGATATGGTATTTATAACCCATAAGCTACATCATTACATGATTAACAACAAGACCACAATCATTACCAAAGTAGACCCCCTCAAATATCTACTAACAGAAATAGATTTGCATGGCTACATGGATGAATGGATCATGATTTAGAGTGAGTTTTAGATTGAGTATGTCAACTAGAAGGACATCAAGGGATAAGTACTTGTAGATCAACTTGTTTAATCTCCCCTTTTAGATACTAAACCATTCACTTTTGCATTCCCAAATGAGTCCATCATGAACATCATATAAACACCTCACGAGGAGCAAAACTAGAACTATATTTTGATGATTCATTCATATCACATGTATTATGGGTAGGCATATTATTTATTACACCATAGGGATATCTTATTCCCAAACCATTATTGATATCATATTTTCATGGTTGAATATGAAACACTCATTACAGGGATTCATCAAGTAGTACAATGAAACATTCAACATCTCTTGGATCATGGTGATTATAAGATAATCATCAATTAGGTTATAGAATAGTTCCAGACCAAAGATGATAATTTGGTACCATATAAGGCCATGGTGGACATTCTCAAGTGGTATATTACCAAAATTTAGCTTGAACATATACCTAAGGCCAATAATAAGACAACATATGCCATAGATACCATTAGTTATTTGATCTGTAACACATACACGGAAAAATATTATCATTTCCTCATTGAACATCTTTTATTACCTACTCATGGACCTTAGATTGTTGAAATGATTTGTGACATCAATGTCCTAGTTCTATTTGGTATTTATACTTATATAACTACCTTCATGGCCAAAACCTTCCACTAGACCTTTCAAAAAAATATTTCACAGACCAAGCCTCTTGATATACCTTATTTGGCCCAACCTTTTACCTTAGAAGATTTTAGGGAACTCTACTTTGTTGTTTTAATTTAGCAGAAACCACATTAGTGTTGAGGGAAGTTTATGAAGGAGTTTGTAGAGCCCATACCAGTGGGGTAATCTTTTCCAAAAATCTCCTATATACTAGTTACTTTTGGGTAACCATGGAAGTAAATGTAGCTACTTATATAAAAATATGTAAAAAAATGTCAGAGGAATGCAAAATTGAATCATGCTCTAGCCAAAACACTCAAACTAATGACTACACCATGGTCATTTTCAATGTGAGAACTCAATATCTTAGAAAATATTAACCCCACATCCTCAGATGGCCATACACATGTCCTTACTACCATTGAGTATTTCTATAAGTGGTTTGAAGCTATACCCCTCACTTATGTGACTAGAAAATAGATTTCCAAAATCATCTTCAACAATTTCATTTATTGCTATGGTATCCCATCCAACATTATATTTAATAATAACAGATCACTTAAGGATAAGGATGTCAAAGAACTATGTGTAAATTTTAACATCACCCAAAACTTTAATACTACATATTACTCACAAGGTAATGGCCAAGTAAAGGCATCTAACAAGACCATTGTTGATATTTTTAAGAAGATTGTCAATGATGCTTACTATGATTGGCACTTGTAGATCTTTTGTGCCCTTTGAGCTTACTGTACTAATTATCATACCCCATAGATGCCACACCATATTCCTTTATCTATGAAACTAAGTATATTCTTCCCATAAAGGTCTATTTTCATTATCTATGTATCACATTGAAACACAACCTTGATGAAAAAGATTACAAAGTCACTTATTTGCAAGAGCTAGAGTTACTAGCTGAAAAGTGCATGGCCATTGTAAAGATCCTTCAAGCATATCAAAACTAGATATGTGGTTAGTATAACTAGTGTCTTAAACATAGGGTTTGAGTTTAGTGATATTGTCCTCAAAGAAAACTAGAAGAACACCATGACTAAGAAAAAGAAGAAAGGCAAGTTCAAGCCTAATTAGATAGGCCCTTATGTCATTATTGCTAATTATGGCTCTGAAGCTTATAGGTTAGCTACACTAGATGGAAATGAACTTGATTATCCCTTAAACATAATACATATCAAGTGTTATTTCTCTTTAGAGACTCCAAGTATTATATATGAAGATCATTTACATCATACCATAATATCACCTTCTTTATATTGTACCATATACCGATCCTTCCCTACCTTTCCTTTTGACCAAAATTATTTTATAGTCCCATCCCACCAAGCATGCCATTATTTGATCAATAGGAATTCAATAAAGGAGATTAGTATCATGTTATTATTATTATAACCAAACAAAAACACACTAATAAAACTAACATCTCTAGCCTAAACACTCAAATATAAAGAGAATAATATAGTTAGCTATCAATAGAAGACATAACAACCATTATTTACGTTCCTTGAGAGAAAAATTTATATAATGGATGTGTTCGGTTGTGTGATCAAATAATCTTTATCAATGGTGTTCTTTGCATCATCTCTCTTTATCACCTTGGTAATGTTTGGCTTGGATTTGGCTTGGCTTACCTCTCTCAATAAATGAGCATTATAACACTACAAATATGGTCTTTGAAGGTATTTTTTCATCATAAAATTACAATAAAAGATATTCTTGAAGTTATTTTATCATAATACCCTTACAAAAAAAAATCTTATTGAACCATGGTGAAACCTTGTATTTATAGACTTACTAACTCTAGTTGAAGTGTAGTTAGGTTAGAGCTAACTATGGTTAAGTTTATACTAACCCTATTTTATTTAAGGAGGGGACAAGTAATTAATATTAAGGATAGAGATCCAATTTGTTAAGCATGTCTCTCCAATTATGAATTTAAGTATTTAAGCGAGATATTTTTAATTCCTTGACTTTGAGTATGATGACATCATCATGACCTTATTTTTATTAAAATTTCATTTTTACAAAATTCATTTCCACTAGTTTCACATGGAAATTTTACTTAATCATTTAATTTTATTTACTTATTTAATTCATTTTGCTTAGAATTTTTGCACTTTAGGAATTGTTTAAGTGCCCTGCTTAACAGGTCCAAAGTCTAGACTATCAATTTTCTAGGTCATAAGTTGACTAGAGATGAATCTATGAGAGGTTATTATTATGTACAAGATAATACACAAATATGGATGCTTCAACATGATTCTAAGCACTAATGTTTGATGTGTAGATGAATTTGGGACATTTAATGATTCCTAGGCTTAATTTACACTATTTTCTAGAAATTAATCTAAAATTTGATTAGAACATGGTTGTGGCCTAAAATTTATGTCTACATAATTGACCTAATTTGAAAATTTTAAAAATAATAATAAATAATAACTTATTTTGAAAATGACTAAGACGGACGATCTAGAAGCTAAAAACTAAGGTAGAGATTGGTCTGAGTATCACAAATAGGATTTAGGTGTCAAAACCCCTCATTGATAGTAAAACCCTAATTAGATATTAGTTCCATATAGAACTAATGTCCTTATATTGGTGTTATTTTCCTCTATGTAGGACTATCTTGAGCTTCTAGGTGTACTTGTGTTTAGATCTAGAAGGCTTGTTCATTTGTGCACGAGTTCTAAAACCTTGTATACGGTTTGTTTTGACTAATTTTATAAGAAAAACCTAATCCTATATTTTCCTAGGGCATCAAATTGATATAATTAGAAAATTTTATTTTTTAGTGGGGTAGGATGGACATCCTCAACACCCTACTATGATGAGATTTGCCTATATACCATTTCTCTTAGGAGGGATTAAGCCCAATTTAGTTCTCCCCACCTAAGTGTTGGTGCAAGTGCAAGTGAAGTTAGTATGATAATTGAATTGATTACTTTGACCATGATGAAGACTTGAAATCTGAGTAATATGAGATTAGGAATTTTTTATATGGTAGTATGCAAAAGTAAGATAGAATAGGGATTGATAACCTTAATTATGAATAGCTTGTTCTAAGTTTACATATGTAATTTATGTATATAAGGGAAAGTAAAGCTGGTCTAAAAATAAATCCTATCTTGGAAAATATGAATAACACTTACCCTTCCACTTATTGGTATATTTAGATAATCAAGGTCATGACCAAGATGGATCTACTAGACCTAACCATAATAATATCTTTGGAGAGGGTTCCACATCCTCTAGTCAAAAAACACCATGTATAAAACCTAGATAGGTCCTATGTTTTCTTATTTTAAAAATTAAATTAAAATTAAACTAAAATCTAACCTAGTGCTCACCAAAGCTTGTGATATAAAATTAGGGTAATAAACATAAAAGTAAACATGCATAGAAGATCTCTACTCAAGTCAATGTATAAGAAATCCTAATGTATAAGAGATAGAAGAATATAATCTAATTATAGTCATATAAAATGTCCAAATTAGTAGTTTGAGTGTGGATTAAGAAAACCCATCCATAGGTCCTTTCTACATGCTCTTGTGACCCTTCTAGACACCTTTTTGCTCATTACCAGTCATCTAGAGCGTTTTGAATGGTCATTCCACCTCAACTAAACAATATTACACATGACAATCCTTTTACCTTAGGTCTCAAGACTATAGGATAGGAAAACCCCATTTAGACTATAGCATCTAATAGAGAAGTGTCCCATTTTTGGTGGTCTTATCCATTTGCACTTTGAGCCCCAACGATCATTTTCATTTGGTCCTTATCCTTAATTAGGTCAGCCTAGCACAAATACATCTAACCCATGACCAATATTCCATATAAAAATCCACTCAAAGATCATTTACAAGGGAGGTGACCAAACTTACAAATCAATAAAGAGTATAAATAAATAAGGCAAACTTCCCTATTCTCTACATACAGTCACCCAATAGAGCTATAAATATACTCAAATCCTCATACTAGTCCCTAGCCATCTCAAATACTATAAATTTGGAATTTGCATATTCATCACATTATTACACAAAGCACACTAGATGGGATAACTACATAAGGCTTGATCCCTCTTCAAAGTATTGGTATGTAGGCAATGTACCCACATAAGGAGTATGGATTACACATTCAGTACATCTTACACACTAACCCCCATTTCTCAAGTGACTCAAATATCATTTTATCAATAAAAATGGAGGGTTAGGGTTTAAATACAAAATCATCTCCATAATTAATTTCATCAAAAACCTATGCTCAATTTTTCATAGGCACACTCACACAATCACAATGTAACTACCCAAAAGGTTTTAGGTCTTTGTTATCAATTTGGAAAATAATGACAAGAATAGATAATAGCATCAAAACCAGAGCATCCAATTTTTGGTGATACTATTATTTCATTGAGTGAAATATAGATTCAAGTTTATGATACCTTCCAAGTCCTACATAACCATTTTCAACATTTGTATTATTCATATCAATCTGTTTCAAAACTAAGTTATATTTCTTCTTATGTATTGCTATTTTTAGAAAGGTGAAAAAGACAAATAATTGTATAAATCAAGAATGTATTTATTATTATATTATATACTAATTTATTAATATATACCCTTAACTATAATAGGAATAAAAAACCATTATTCCTAAGTTAAAATATTTGGTGAACCTGAATTACTTTGTTTGTGCACAAAAACCCTAGAAACCCTAGGAAAAATTCCTTTGCTGATTTTAACAATATAATTCTAATTTTTTTTCATATACAAATTAGAATTTCACATTTAGTTTTTAAAATTCAACATAGTAATTTTAAAAATCATTTCTTTCAAACCCTAATAGAATATACTAGGTCCTTATGTTTTTAGAGGTATCACCTTACATATTAATGAGCTTCGTATGCTTTTTATGTATATTATAGTTTAATATTTTTAAGAATTTACATTTCCTTTATTTATTAATTTAATTCCATCAAATTTTTATTATTACAACTTATTTCAAAAAATTCAATCCACTTTTACTTTGTTTTTCTACTTTAACAATGGCCCAAAAGACTGACTTTGAGAAAAATGATAAGAGGGAACTTAAAGACTGTTTAATTAAAAATATTGATATGCAAGATGATATGCTTAAAATACTACAAGAATAACAATAAAAATAAAAAAATGGTCAATCCTCTCAAACCACATAATAACTAGTTGAAAATGACACTACGAGGGCAACTACGTCTCAACAACCCCTACAATAGCCCAACCTTCCTATGTGGCACCACCAGTTATAACTAGTACATCTTAGCTTCCTGATGTGGCTAACCTTATGAAAGAGATTAAATATCTTAAATCTAAGGTTCTACATCTTAATAAATGTGCCCCTAGACCAACACAAGATTTAGACTCTTTTGCTCTGCTTCATACACCATTGGCATGCCATATTGCTTCTACACCCTTTCCACCAAGTTTTGTTCAACCCAAGCTCACTCTATATGATGAAAAGATGATCCAAAGACACACTTGAGAGTTTTTCATGTAGTATTCTTGGACTATGTACCAAATGACTTGTTACTAACCAAGTTATTTCCATAGAGTTTAAAGGATTATGCTCTACAATGATTCTATAGTCTACCAAATAAGTCAATCAAAGCATCTAATCCTTTACCTAACATGTTCCTAGCTCATTTTAGCATTATCATATGTGACAAGGTTTATTATTCCCAAGTTTCACAATAGAAACAAAGGTCAAATGAGATTCTCACAGATTATGTTCTTAGATATAAGACTATCTTAGATAAAATGACTAGCCCCATGGTCAATCAAGAATTACAAGATCTCTTCAAATAGAGTCTTATACCAACTTTGCATGATTCAATAATGTTCATAAAGTTTTATTCATTCACTTATTTATGTTATACACTAAATGAAAATGAATTCAAATTACTTGTAATGGGAAAACTCAAGTACACAAGCATATCAAAAATAAAATATGAAATTAATAATAAAGTCCCATATAAAGAAAAGGTTAATGATAGAAAAAGTCAAAATCAACCTATAGTTAATACAGATTTAAAGCCCCCTCAATGAGTGGTTTTATCATCACCTCCTTAGTGAGCCTTTACCAATCTACTAGTATCTCCAACTAGAGCCTGACAATAGTGGAATATGTCTTATCTCTCCATCCTATTTGGGAAGATGATATGACAAAACCTCTTCCACATAGATATGATCAAAATACATTATATGGTTTTCATAGGGCACCAAGCCACATAATGAATAGATGCATCAATTTTAGAAATAGGATATAAGACTTGATAGATGATAACCTTATTGATTTTGGTACTCTAGTTGAGCCTCCCTAAGAAAAGTAAACACATGACAAGGCTCTAAAATTTTTCTTAGATCCTATTCCATAGTATTATAAATAAGAGACATGGGGTATGTCAGGTTTTCACCATATATATCATGCACACCCTCCACTAGCTACATACCAAGCACCTTTAGTTGAGTCACATCCTTTGAGAAACATGATTGGTATGTAAAATTTGAGAGTTATAGCTAGACCTTGGATCTCCTTCTTAGAGTAGGAGATAGTTGAGGATGATTCAAATTACTATGCACTCTTTATCAAAGCCTACATTGATTACCATCCCATTCATACTGTTCTCATAGACAATGGATCTAGTTTGACCATATGCACTATGACATTACTTCAACATTTGAGATATTTCAAGCAGGATATCACCCTGCTAGATATAGTTATCATTGGATTCAATGGACACATAAATAATTCATTTGGTGAGATACTAATTCTTCTATAGGTTAGTATAACACATGTGGCCACACCATTTACTATTATTCCCAGTGTAGGAGTCTTTGACATATTTCTTGGTTGACCTTGGATCTAGAAACTTCATGTAGTACCATCTAAAGTTCATAGATGCATGAAATACATTTACACTAATCAAGTTGTGACAATTGGTAGAGTTCTATATGAGTTACCACTCCCCACTTCAAAGCCATCTCCTACTCTCTAGTCACTAGTTTTAGCTCTTCCACCAGTTAAAATTCTTCCTCCATTTGAGATTCAAACACAGTCGAGGCCTCTCTCACTAGCATAGAGAGTTCATACACTTCCATGGAGACCTCTCTTAGAGTGACCACTACATCAGTGACAGTTTCAAGACTCTAGATAATTTCCATCTATAGTATTCACACATAGGGTAGTATCATTGAGGTCTCATGCCTCTACACATATATCATATTTTTAGAGAGATTTTTCTACTACCAGATGGGTCCCTAAGAGCCCCATAGTTGCATCCTCTTCTCAAAGTTACAAGGGACCTCATAGTCAGTTTCCACTATAGATATTTTAGATTACTTACAACATATAATAGATTTTAGAGTCACAACCTTAGTTCTTGCATCATGCTTCATGATCATGCATGATCCCTCTCCTTGATACAGGACACCATGATATGGAATCTCTTATGAGACTCATCAGTTAGTATCATTTCTTCTCAATATTTATTGTACATAATTTCTTAGCTTTCTTATACATAGTTTATTTCAAAATACCCAAAATGATATAACATGTCAAAATACAAAAACATTCAAATAATTTAAAACACCAAAAACTTTTCAATTACACACATTATCCATGATTTACATTTATAATACCATGCTAGATTACATTTCACTATTCTATGATATTGTTTATCAATTTATCTACATTACCATGCTTCACTTGATCCTCTTTGAGTGTGTGCAGTGACACCCAGATCCTTGGTTGCTTCACTCTACCCATTGAGGGGGCATCCTTATTTTACATTTAAGACATACATCAAAATATCTACCCATTGAGGGCATCTTCTACATGACTACACTATCCAGGTTATGTCATTCCTACACCACACACTCTACTTATCATGTTGATTTACATTACTTACTAGCCTACATAGATTATTTTATTGACACTCACTAGTATATATCACTTGTGTATTTCTTAGCATCTACCTAGTCTTGTGCTAAAAGTTTTTCATAATTTAACTTATTGCTTTGATTAGTTAGAGGAAATTGTATATCCAACATTTACATGCCTTCCTTTCTTTCTTTGATTAGTTATATGTGATTGCATTTCTTAGTTCCTATTTTTTTACTTGTGTATGCCTTAAGACATTTGTCAATTACAGTTTTATTAGCTATGATCCAATTCAAATTGGGTAGTTTTAGTTTAATTTTAATAATATTATCTAGATATAGGGGGCATCATGTGCAATATGATGGATCTTACTTTTAGTTTCAAATTGGGTAGTTGGTACAACTTACATATCAAAATACATAGTACATACACCAATGATTGGGGGCAATGGCATGACACATTTGCCTTTTTTTCTTTCCAATTCATTATATTTCCTAGGTATTATTAGTAGTTATGTGCCTTATTCTATCTACAGGTGGTTGGCATCATTTTGTAATGGATTTCATATAAGCCTAGTTCTCAATTTCAGAGTGGATTTCATACAAGCCTAATCTCCACCTTTCAAAGTGGATAAAATTGGCCTAGTTCTCACTACACATTTAAATATCTATGCCACACTATTAGATTATAGAGAATTTATGGGCTTCATGAGCCATCTCATATGACACACATTCACATTGGTATCTGTTCATACTTCACTACATAGTGGGAAATAATGGAGCTAAAGGATTAATTAGCCTTTGTATTCTTGAGCCACCTACTTAGAGGGATTGGACACATAGTCTAAACATCAATTAACACATGCATGATCACATAGATTCACTACATAGTGGGTAACAATAGATATAAAGGACCAACCTTTATATTTTTAAGCCACCCTTAGGGAATTGATCACTCAAATCCATTCATGCTATTACTCTTGGTACAACACATACCCAACAACACTTAGCATCACTTAACATCACTCAACATCAAAATAAGTTTTGTATTTGTTGATGATTTAAAATTGCACTTGATTCTAATCAACAACAATGGGAAGTTTCAAGATATGGGACTTGCGTCTTGAAACAACCTCCAGATTTTTGAGAAGCTAGTTCATATTTAAATTGAGTAGATATTGGGAAAAGGGATAGGAATTTAAATTAGAAACACAAATGCAAGAAAGGAAATATAATCTATGGTGATGCACCTAAATGTAATTTAACCTTAATCCTGAGCACAATGAGACTATATGTAGGATTCATTTACATTTAAGAGCAAACAAGTGCATGATCAATCTAAAAGATGGAAATAATAGAAACAAAGGCTCACAACATAGACTACTTTTGATGTGATATAGAAAATGTCAAAAAAGGCATAGGGTTCAATATTCTTATTTAATTTTTTTAGTCATATAAGAGGCACAAAAATGCATATAGTCATATAAACTTTTCAACTCAAGAAAATGAGACAAAAGTAAATGACATTCCTAATCACAATTCTAGAAAGTCTACAGCCTAGACTACTTTTGTAAATGACACAGAAAATATCAATAAAGGCATAGGTTTCAATCTTCTTATTTGAATTCTATAGTCATATAAGAGGTATAGAAACATGTACAGTTATATAAACCTTTCAACTCAAGAAAATGAGACAAAAGCAAATGATATTACTTAGTCACAGCTTTAGAAAGTCTAGACTCTTTACAATAATTCTCTCTCAAAAATTCTCTCTAATAATTGATGATGATGATGATCTTTATACCCTTATTTATAGCCTTGGATTCACTCTAGATTGTCTACTTGTTCCCAATCTAATGGCCCAACTAAAATCTAACCCCAACTGGTAGTGTCTAATAGAAGATATTTTATAGTTTCTGAAACACTTCATCTTCTGGCAATTCATTGGTTGAAATAGATTGTAGGACGCTCCTTTTTCTTAAATGCTAGATTAACACTTAGCCAATTCTTTAAAAATCTTCCTATTACTTAAGAGACACCAAAGGATGACACTTGTCATGTTCCACAGCACTTATTGAAGACACATGACACTTTTCACATAGCTTATACTCTTTTGCGTCTTTGCTCCGGAGTGTTTCACCTTTGACACTTGTCACTATCCGCTTCCTCAATACTTCAATAGCTTACAAGAAAATAAAACCCATAGCATTTCTTACTCAAGCAACTTGAAAAATAGCATAGGGACATGTGTCCATCTTTGCTACTTCTTTAAAGGACACATGGAAATCTCTGATTTATTTATATGGGGTTACGTGGTGGTCTCTACTCCTTTTAGCTACCTTTTTAGAAACCTACAAAAGATGACACTTGGTGGTCTCTACTTTACTCTATTATATCATAGGAATAATTGGGTCTCATTTCACATTTTCACGGATAGTGACACCTGGCGACTTCTGCTTGCTGAAGAAACAAAACTTGAGACCCACCACCATCTTTGCTATATTAATGGAGAAAAATGAAGATAGTTCAGATCGTGACATGTGGTGGCTTCTTCTTTCTTCTATTGGGATATGTGGTAGCTTCCATCACTTTTAGAAAAGCAAAATTGAGACCTTCCATGACTGCCACTTGGTGCTTTCTGCTTGATCCTGATACTTAGCTTAAAAGGAAATACCTTTCGCCAAAAAGAGATGAAATGTGGGTGCCAACATGAAACCACAGATAGTGACACTTGGTGCATTCTGCTAAGTTGCTATGAGATACGTGGCACATTTTGACCAACTCATAGAGAATATAAAAGGTGTCTCAGATGAAGACACTTGGCAGTTTCCACTGAGAAGGATGCCTCAGATGATGACACTTTTTAGGTTATACTTGATTTCAACACTTAGTCAAAAATGAATCAAAAGGAAAATAGAGCTCGTGCTCTATTTCAAACTTTTCCATCTTAGACCAAAGTATGCGAGGATAAAACTTGGCAGCACGTAGCTGAAAAAATAGGATAAAATGTAGAGTAATTTTTACTCTACAGTTATTGGTGACCCCAAGGACTTTTGAGCCTGCTCAAAAAGAAACCACAACTCTCACAAGATTAAAAATTCAAAATTATAGCTTCAACAATGCTATCTGCTAGGCAGACCACTCTTCATTAGATATCCCTTGCTTACTCTACAATTCATTAAAGGCTAAATCAAGGTTAATAATATCATTATGTGAAAAATGTTGCAAAATTTTAACTGTAGCCTTTAATTTGAATTTGAGCTAAGAAATAGGAACCAGGACAGCTTCTACTTCAGGGACTAATGAATCATCCCTTAGATCCTAAAAAATTGTTTGATCCTTCTATTTAGCCAATAGTAAAGGTTCAATTTGTTCTACCATTAGCACAGTGTTGTCAGTAGGAAATGGAGAAGGAAACATAGTTGTACTATATCTTCAACATGCTACTTCATTTCATTGATTTCTTCCTTCATGACATCTAGAAGCTCTCTGTAACTGGTGGCTACATAATTACAATTGAGAACTTAATTTACTAACTTCACAGTGACCATTTTGTCATTAATTCCTACTACTAATAGTGTTGCATCTATTGCACCATACAACTTTTGCAGCAACATTTGTGAGTCCATTACTCTCTCAGAGACTGTAGCCAGAGTATTTACAACTGAACTCTCCACCTTTTTGCATAATTTATGTGCCTTTAGTAAGAAGGTGAGGGATGGCCTGAGCTGAATAATATCTAAAGAGATTCTCTTCCACATGGATTCATATAGTTCCTTTACCAAACTCAATACTCTAACATTTCTTGGCCTATTGGCCAATTCTAGTGTCAATTACGTTGTTCTCTGCTACTCTGCATGAAATTGAGCTCTTGGGTCAGGGAGTGTGGGTATCGTAGTGTCATCATCACCCATTTGTAACTCATATCTTAGGAACCTTAACTAAGTGTTGATGTTTGCCCATGTTCTTTGCATTTTAGCAACAGTGGGAAATGTAGTTGTACTATCATGATGTAGGGCTAACATATCCCTGATAGCTTGTGGTATGATTTGTACCATGAATAGACATCATTGAATAGTTCATGAAGGTGCATGGAACAAGTCTACACATAATTCAACCAGGTCGAGGCATGGATGCACAACTGGGACAATGAATTGAGCCAATTATGAGGTCCATATCCTCATGGTGAATGTTTCATATTGCCCTACTCTAGCTCTCTATAGACACCTTTGATGTGCCACTTCTCTAAGAGTTTTACTACTAGCTCTTTGAAGAATTGGGTCCATGATGCCATCTACATAATCTTTTATTTTTGTTGGGTCACTTGCTTGACCAGCTTCAGGAAACTTGGTCCTTGGATAGGTCTTAAATGGTTGTGCAAGAGCTGAAGCATACAATTTACTTGCAAGAAACTTATCAAAGGATTCATACATCCCAGCTCATTTTTGTGAAGATTATGCCCCCTCCATCTCTATATCTTCTCTGTGATAGCTTGTATGAACTTTTGCAAAATGGAAATACTTTCACTGAAGCAAGTTTACTAAGCATAGAAAAATGCAAGTAGTAGGATATTTTTGCGTAGATGCAAGAATGTTTGAGAACTTTGTAAACTTTAACTCTTGCTAAGAGGTATTTATTGACATATCAAGTCTCAAAATGACATTAAACTTGGATAACCATTAACATATCCTACTCAATCTTTATATAATATCAAGATAGACACGCTATGCGAGTGGTAGCGCAAGGTACCTTGGGGATTTCTAAAGATTTGGGAAACATTCAATGTATTGGAGATTTTTGAAATTTTTTAAAATTATGAGCTGCCGACTATGTGTTCAAAAGAACACTTATTTAAAAGAAAAGTGGGAAAACAAAAAATGGAAAAATAAAGCAATATGAAAAGGGGAAACTACCTAACTACATTAATCAAACATCTTTATCTCCCTCCTGGATCAAAAGCACAATTTCTAAAGTCTCTTTTGTGACAAGCCAGCTTATATTTCCATACAAGTGATTGAATTGGATATAGCTTTGGTGAATTTCCCTCTATGTATGCCACATTGATTTGCCTACATTTGAGTGAATATGAGTTAAACATACTTTCGACATACATAATCTCTTCTTATTATTGGAAGCTCATCAAATATCAGCTCTTGATATTAGGATGTCTTACCAAGAATTTAAAAACCATCTACTCATCAACAAAAGCATTTTGACATATATCATTTATTGACTTAACTCCTTTTTCGTCAAACTCAGGTTCTACTACATGATCATCCTCTTTAATAACTTCAAAATTACCAATATCTTGAAAGGATAATTCTGAAAGTTTGCAATAACTTTGCACATTTAATTGAGGCTCAATGTTGTTTTTTTCCTCTGGAACCGGCTCACAGCTATCTTGAAAAATGGTATAACCTGACCCAATGATTTCAAAAAAATCATTCAAATCATGATCTAGGAAATGTCCACGTTTCTCTACATCAACTTGCAAAGTAAGAAGAAAATAAAAAATTATTTCTTCTTCATCAGAGGTTAAGGTATGCGCTCGTGATTTCTCACTAGGAATCTAGAATTCATAAGGGGCCCAAGGATTGATAAAAGAGGTATCTTTTGAATTTTCTTCCTCTAGAACATTTGGAATTCTATGATCTTCATCAAGTATAATGTAAGTGCCCAGACCAATAGAGTTATAATTTCCATATGGGTCACTTTGCATCATAGCTAATAAATGATCATTTTCTTCTTCATGATTATATTCAGTCCATTCACCTAGCTCTTTGACAAAAACACTTTCTTATTTATTCATCATAGCATGGGCTGCCTCTAATTTTGTAGTGGGCTCATTAGTGATGTGATCTTTATATAATGGTTCAAACAATATCTTCATCTTTGAACCGTATTTGGTTCTTAAGATGAGATGAGACCAATCAAGGGACATATATCCCCCTATTTTGGCTATAAAGTCTCTTGATAAACATAAGCCAAAAATAGGAGGTATATCTATCACTACTACATCTTGATTTACAATTATATTGGGATAAGAATATAATTGTAATTGGAGTTGTTTGATTCTCCCTATGGTTTGTACTGCTTTGCCATCTAGCTGTGTGACTCCTTTAGTGAGTGGTTCATACTTAATTTCTAAAGCTTTAGCTATCTACTTGGGCATTACTATAGTACTAGCCCCTGAATCAATCATTGCATTATGTAACAGTTTCTTACCCACTATCAAATTTAAATAGAAGGGATCTGGTTTAGATTTGCTTACCTATGTTGTGTTATTCACTAGGGCTATTGTCTGCATATGGACTGTATCTTTGAGCTTTTCTTTTCCAATAGGTCATTCTTTGGTAATAGTACCTTTGGGCACTGCTTGGCCTTATAGAGCTTCTTGTAGTAATGTCTTTTGTTTAGGAATAGCCAATATATCCCATATTGATACTTGTGCTGGAGTCTTCTTCAATTGATCCACCACATTTATTGGTCCCAGAGTTTGAGTTCTTTGAGAATAAGGATATCTTATCTTTTCTTGAGTTTGGACAGGAGTCCCTTGATTCTGCATCAACTGAGACACTTCTTATCTGATAGTTGTGTTCCTTTATCCTTGCAATGGAGAATTCTCCATGACTTGACTATTTATAACCTTAGGCTGTTCCACCATCCTTCTCTTTGATTTAGTGTAATAATCAAATTGCACCACTAGTTTTTTGGAGGTAGATGCTTCATTCAAGAAAATTGATTCTTCATCTTCAACCCATGAGAACAAAGCATGTTCCATGGCTATTTCTTCCTCTTGTTACAAGGACATCCCTTACATCTGAGCCATTAGGACTAAATTTTGCATACCAAAAGACTGATAGGCTTGATTATCACTGGAGCTTGCAAACTAACCATCCATTCTTCTCTGCTCTGCCACCTTTTGTTGTAAATTACACATAGGACAATCTCTAGGTGTATGAGCATTATTGCAAGGGAAACACTAGGCATTAGTGTTATCTACATAGTTATTTTGCCATGGAACAATCTCCCTATTTGAATTGGGAGGAATAGTCTGAGAGGGTGTGGGGACTTAAAACAATTGGTTTGTTGGCTGATGGTTAGTTTGTCTTGGAGGACCCTGGTATTGGTTTGGCTGAGATGAAAATCTATTTCCTTGATAGCCTTGATATGGAGGCTTAGAAAAAGTATTCTGCTGTCTTTTTATATTGATCAGCTCATTAGAAAATGTCCTTAGGATATTCTTAATATCATCTAACTCAGATGACTGAGTGGGGACAATTTCTTTAGCAGATGGTTGAGGATAGGTGTACATAAACACAGGTGGGGCTATAGATTTTGGGGTTTCTTTAGGTAATGGCAAGGACATTTCTAAGAACATGGGCATGGGAGGCTTTGGAGGTAACTTTCCAGCATCTATCAAATTATTCTTAGCTCTGACCACATATTCATAAGCTTCTAGCAAAGTGTGTCCTCCAAGTGACTGAATCATAATAGATATATCTGAATTCAAAGCCTTAAGATAAAACACTATGGCCATATCTGGTAATGGTATAGCTGTAATAGGGATTCTTTCCCAAGTCTTTTGAAATCTGGAATTAAAGTCAGTCATGGCTTCTTGTGGTGCCCTTTGAATGGTAATTAATTGCTATAATAAATAAGACTTGTCACCCTTCTCTTCAAATCTTTCAAAGAAAAGATCTCCGAGCTGATCCCATGTAGAAATGGTATTTAGGGTCAAGGACCTATACCATTCTAAAGCTTTCCCTTTAAAAGAAGCTGCCAATAATCTTATACCCACATTTTTCTATGTGACAACATGTATAACACAAACATCTGATACATCTTGAAGATGTTCCTTAGGTGTTTTAAAGTCTTTCCCACTAAATTTAGGTAGATCTTTTAAGGCATTCACTGGGATAGGGTCCCAAGTGGCTAGTGGTATTGGGAAAACTAATGGACTACCAGTGTTCCAACTCGCATAATTTCTTGGGGGTATAAGGGCTCCCATATTTGCTCTTGGTATTGGTACAAACTAGTTTACTCTTCTTCTTGGACTTGTTACCAAAGGTGGTAAAAGAATACCTAGATTTATAGCAAATTGTGATTTGGTTACTGGTCCACAACTATGACTCCTCGTAGCTCTTTGGTTCATACGATCTTGAAAGAAACTTCAAGATTGGTCCCACTAGGTGTGCCAAAAATTGTTGATGATTTAAAATTGTGCTTGATTCTAATCAACAACAATGGTAAGTTCCAAGATATGGGACTTGCATCTTGAAATAACCTCTAGATTTTTGAGAAGCTGGTTCTTTAAATTGAGTAGATACTGGGAAAAGGGATAGAAATTTAAATTAGAAACACAAATGCAAGAAAGGAAATCTAAACTATGGCAATGCACCTGAATGTAATTCAACCTTAATCTTGAGTACAGTGAGACTATATGTAGGATTCATTTACATTTAAGAGTAAACAAGTGCATGATCAATGTAAAAGATAGAAATAATAGAAATAAAGGATCATAGCATAGACTACTTTTGCTGTGATACAAAAAATGTCAACAAAGGCATAGGGTTAAATCTTCTTATTTGAAATTTCTAGTCATATAAGAGGCGAATAAATGTGTACAGTTATATAAACTTTTCAACTCAAGAAAATGAGACAAAAGTAAATGACATTCCTAATCATAGTTCTAGAAAGTCTACAACCTGGACTACTTTTGCAAATGACACAAAAAATATCAACAAAGGCATAGGGTTCAATCTTCTTATTTGAATTTTCCAGTCATATAAGAGGCACAAAAACACGTATAGTTATATAAACCTTTCAACTCAAGAAAATGAGACAAAAGCAAATGATATTACTTAGTCACAGCTCTAGAAAGTCTAGACTCTTTACAATAATTCTCTCTCAAAAATTATCTCTGATAATTGATGATGATGATCTCTGCACCCTTATTTATAGCCTTGGATTCACTCTGAATTGTCTGCTTGTTCCCAAACTAATGGCCCAACTAAAATCTAACCCCAACTGGCAGTGTCTAACAGAAGATATTTTATAGTTTCTAAAATGCTTCATCTTCTGGCAGTTTATTGGTTGAAATAGATTATAGGACACTCCCTTTTCTTAAATGCTAGATTAACACTTAGCCAATTCTTTGAAAATCTTTCTGTTACTTAGGAGACACTAGAGGATGACACTTGTCATGTTCTGCAGCACCTATCAAAGACATGCGGCACTTTCTACGTAACTTATACTCTTTTGCGTCTTTGCTCTGGAGTGTTTTACCTTTGACACTTGTCACTATCCACTTCCTCAAAACTTCAACAACTTAAAAGAAAATAAAACCCATAGCATTTCTTACATAAGCAACTTGAAAAAAGCATAGGGACAGGTGTCCATCTCCACTGCTTCTTTAAAGGACACATGGCAATCTCTACTTTACTTATCTGGGGTTACATGGTGGTCTCCGCTCCTTTTAGCTACCTTTTTAGAAACCTATAGAAGATGACACTTGGCACTTTACTCTATTTATATCATAGGAACAATTGGGTCTCATTTCACATTTTCATAGACAGTGACACCTGGTAGCTTCCACTTACTGAAGAAACAAAACTTGAGACCCACCACCATCTTTGCTATATCGGTGGAGAAAAATGAAGATAGTTTAGATCATGACATGTGGTGGCTTCCACTTTCTTCTGCTAGGATACGTGGCAACTTCTGTCACTTTTAGAAAAGCAAAACTGAGACCTTTCACGACTGCTACTTGGCACTTTCTGCTTGATCCTGATACTTAGCTTAAAAGGAAATACCTTTCACCAAAAAGAGATGAAATGTGGGTGCCAATATGAAACCATAGATGGTGACACTTGGTGCATTCCACTGAGTTGCTATGAGATATGTGGCACATTCTGACCAACTCATAGAAAATATAAAAGGTGTCTCAGATGAAGACACTTGGCAATTTCCACTGAGAAGGATGCCTCAGACAATGACACTTGTCAGGTTCGACTTGATTTAAACACTTAGAAAAAAATGAATCATAAATAAAATAGAGCTCATGCTCTATTTCAAACTTTTCCATCTCGGACCAAAGTATGCGAGGACAAAACTTGGCAGCACACAGCTAAAAAAATAGGATGAAATGTAGAGTAATTTTTACTCTACAGTATTAGTTCATGTACTTGGTGAGGTGTATTCATTCCTTTCTCTTCCTATCTTTTACCCATCCTTTGTACATTCTTATTGTAGACATAGTGTGTCTAGTAAGAACTGATCTACTCCTTGTTTTATCTTATATATATGCTTCAAGTTATGATATATCTATGCACACTCAATATCACACATCTTCATGGGATTCACCCTTATAGGTAAGTTTAGGTATGTTTTCCATTTTTCATTTATCCTAGTATTTCACTTTACTTCATCACTAGAATAAAGGTGGGGGAAATATAATCATATAAAAGGTCCAAATTGGTAGTTTGAGTGTGGCTTGTGATACCCCATCCATAGGTCCTTTTTGCATGTCAATCTGGAACCTTCTAAAAAGCCATTCCACCTCAGCTAGATAGTATTACCCATGCCAATCTTGTTCCCTTAAGTCCTGAGCCTATAGGATAGGAGCACCCCATTTGGACTATAACACCTAATAGAGAAGTGTCCTATTTTTGATGGTCTTGGCCATTTGCACTTTGAGCCACAACAGTCATTTTTATCCAGTCCTTATCCTTAATTAGGTTAGCCTAGTGAAAATACATCTAAACCATGACCAATTATTACCTATAAAATCCCACTTAAAGCTCATTTATAAAAGAGGTGACCAAACTTACAAATCAAGCAAAAATACAAACAAAGCACTAAGGTAAACTTCCCTATTCTCTGCATACATCACCCAAAATAGCTTCAAACCTACTCAAATCCTCATACTAGTAATTAACCACCTTAAATACTATAAATTTGGAATTTTTAACTATATAGAACTATTTTACAAAGCACACGAGGTGGGAAAACTACATGTCTTGATCCCTCTTCAAAGTATTGGTATATAGGTAGTGTGACCACATAATGGGTGTAGATTACATGTTTAATACATCTTACACACTAACCCCCCATTTCTCAAATGACTCAAATATCATTTTATCAATAAATATGGAGAGTTAGGGTTTAAATAAAAAATCATCTCCATAATTAATTTTGTCAACAATGAGTGCTTGATTTTTCACAGGCATGCTTACGTAGGCACAACCCAACTACCTAGAAAGTTTTAGTTCTATGTGATTAGTTTGGACAATAGAAATAGGAATGGACAACAAAATTGGACACCAAATCATCCATTTTTTAGTGCCTTTATCCTTTCACTAAATAAAATCCAAATTCAGTTTTATGACACCTTCTAAGTCCTGCATAGCCATTTTCAACATATGTATCAGCCATCTCAATTTATTTTATATCTAAGTTATATTTATTCTTATTTATTTCTATTTTTAGCAATGTGAAAAAGACAAATAGTTTCACAAATTAGGATTATATTTATTTTTATATTCTATACTAATTTATTAATCTAGACCCTTAACTATAATAGGAATAAAACACCATTATTCCCAAATAACTTAAAACACTAACAAATAAAAATCTATCTACTTTAAAAAGGAGGAACACGAGTTAGGAATACTTACCTTTGAAGATGAACCCACCGAACCTTAATCTCTCCCTTATCTAAGATGCTTTACAAGAGGTTATTTTGGTATGTAAAGATAACAAAGATAGGTCAACTCTAGGCTACATGACTTCTCCTATGCATACAAAAGACTTATCCATAATACAAGATTTATATCTCCAAGTGTAGTATTAAAACCCTAAATAATGATCCTCAAATAGAATGGTGGATAAGTAGATGCACAAATAATGACAATTCTTCTCTATTTCTCTCTGAAATGGTAAACATGATGTGTATATATAGTTGGACATAACCCTAAACCATTATAAAAGTTTATCCAACATAATTGGCCCAATTTACCATGTATCATTAATTAAAAAAAGGAGTTAGATCCTAGACTAGGTCATCTAAGGTCAAAATAATCCCTTAACATGCTCATATATTGTAAGCATAGGGTCAGCCCAGGATGACATTGTTTGGTTAATGGCAAAAAAAAAATTTGGATTAGGTAGGGGTTGTTTAAGGTGGTGAATTTATTATATGAGTGTCTAACAAAGGTTTAAAAGATTATTTAAGTGTATAGGAGAGGTTTGCATTGGTTACAAGTAGAGGTATAAGGGAAAATAATATTTTGAATCACTAATGGTCTATAGACCCATTTATTAATGCACCCTTTAAGGCATGAACTCAAAAATATTGAGAATCGATGGGTTCTTACAAGAGAAAAAACATCAGTAATTGATGAAGTTTGAGAATATTATGTGTATACATATTCCCCATTCAAAGCTCATCATGTGTCACTCAGGTGTAACAAGGGATGGTGTTTCAAGAAAATAACATAGCAACACACAATGATGAAGCTAGTTAAATTTTATTAATAAGTGAATAAGATAAATGAAAGGGTAGAATTGAAAAATACATACATTTACTTACCTTAGTATTATATAAGAGGAAGGAAGTGAGATAAATGTGGTATCTAATATAAAGAACATTAGACAAACCTATAAAAATGAGTGAAAATTTGAATTTTTTTTAGAATATACATGTAAGATGTGGAAATATTCTCTTCAATGCCAAGACTCTAGAACATCTTATCGTTCATAAAAAGAACTAGTAAAAACAAAGTTATGGTTGAAAAATGAAATATAATTGTAAATAATTGATAGGTAAATAATTTTGAATAGTAAATATAAATAGGGTGAAAATTAATTCATTCTTTATTTTTATTATTTTGATAAAATATTTCTTTGAGGGACCTAGTTGAGCCTAGAGAGTGACCATGGTGAGGAGATGACAACTATGATGTGGAAGATTCCTATTAGCCATAATAGGTACAACTCAGGTAATTGAAGCATTGATTTCAATTTATTGAGTAATTTTAATTTAAATTAAGATAAATATAGAAAATTAAATGTTAGGAAAATTGTAGACACCAAAAATGACCCTAGGAAATTTTTAAGTAGATGTTGTAGAAAAGTAGGTATCTTTAGTCATGGGCCTAGTCAGGCACGTATCTAGCCATCTAGGTTAGATTTAGACTTGTTCTAATATGGTGTAAGCCTTGACTAATCCTATAACACTCAACATTTGACACTTGACTTTGTTGTCATCCCTTCACATAAGTCACAAGCCTTATGCTCTCACTCAAAGCACAATAAAGAAGGTATTGGGGTCTATGTTGGGCTAGTTGTGTCATGACACAACTCTATCCTTTAAGGACTTTGGTTAGTAAAAAAATGGTGGTTCATTTATGGGTGCACACCATCCTAGGGTAGGGAAAACCATCTATATATGAGGCACATGTAGATATTAATTAGGTCTATAACTTTATGGGTGCAAGCCTTTGGTTCCCTTGGCTCAATGACATTTAGGTGTTTAACAAGTCATTGGGGTACCTAGTTGAGGGACTTAAGATTAGGTTCATGCTTAGATGTAGGTAACATTATGAATCACATGGTCTTACCCATACTAAGAACATTTTCTATATTAGGTGTTGGATTCTTCATGAGCTATAGGAATGTCATAGATGAGTTAGGTCAAAAGATCACAAGAACTCAACATACATACTATAGATCTAATCATTCAGTCCATTAAACATTGTGAAAATCCCTTCATCATTAAACAAAGTTAAAAAAAATACATACATACATACATACATACATATATATATATATATATATATATATATATATATATATATATATATATATATATATATATATATATATATATATATATATATATATATATATATATATATATATATATCACTAAGAACTGAGCAAATTCTCATTTTAGCTACTAAAGGCCTAGAGGCTCATAGGCAAGATTAGGCACTACAACGGGGATTAATAAATGCATCCTAAAATAGAATCTAAGTTCTAATGGAGAACATAACATCTAGAACCAATCCTATAGGGATTTATTAATCTAATCTTTTCCTTTTCTCTAACTAGACTCAACTTCCTTTTCTAGTTATATAGGGCATCTTAGTACCATAAGGAATAGATTATGCTAGTTATTGAGTTGGTTCTGGATGTACTCATTCTACTAGCTCTACTGCCCTACCTCCAATGATCCATGACTATCTCATGTACCTGCATCCAAATGATGATTAAGCCAAAAAGGGTTAATTATTTGCCTGTTAGTTGGTGCCATAATATGACAAAACAATAATCATGATAAGTGATTGCCTCATTCCTAACTATTGTGTTGGCATAGATCTTATACTTAGATTTGAGGCCCAGTATTACCCCATACAAAAATTTTAGTCCACCCTTAGACTAATCTTCTAGTGCTTTAGGTGCATAAAACTCAAGTGTGTACTCCTCTAGTTCCACTTAGAAGCCCTCAAAGCCTTAGAGTATGATATTAATTTCTTCTACGATGCTATCTATTTATGTGGAGGCAATGGTGAGGGTGAGCAAATTAGTTTTCTCTAACTCTTTCCCAAAGGCATATATCCTTTCCTTCACATTTTTTATTCCTCTATCGAGGATTGATCCTTTATTGTAATCCTTTATTTATAATGCATGTAAGAGTTCTTCTAGGTCTTACTCTTGGGTCTTGATTTGGGCACTTAAAATGTTGACCTATGCCATTATTTGAGCATGCCATTAGGTCTTACTTTTATCCTTTTGAAGTGATCAATGAAGACTGATTCTTGGTTGAAGAAGTTGAAAAAGATTACATCAACCACTTCTACACCCTCTTCAAGCTTCATGAAGAGGTCTTTCACCTCTTCAAGTTTTATGATACTCTCTTATTTTATGGTAGTGCAAGGGGTCCTCTTCTTATTTTGGCACTAATTTTGCCTTCAATCTTGGGATCATCTTCTCCACTAACACACACAACTTATCAACCTCTAAAAATTTTGAATTTTTGATGCCATATAGGATGGATGGATTGAATTCCTCTATGCACTCAACTAGTTGCTACAACTTAAATTTTATGGACTTGTTCTTTTCCTCTTCCTCTAGCATGATATTTTTCCATCTTGAGGCTCTAATATCATTAATGATGTTCTTTCATGTGACCTCAGAAGCCATTTATATGAGGACCTTAGCCAACCTTACTAGATTCATTATGTCTGGGTTGATAAGAAGTGAGTCATACCCTTCTTCTAGTTAGGTTACACTAAGGAGTACATTTTATGGTACCTCAAATTGAGGCTCATCCATATAATTATCAAAGATAAAGGATAGTTTTTAATGCATCAGTGTCATGGCAGTTCCACGGGGTATGTACTCCATTATATAATAATATTCATTTGTGAACCCCTTCTTCACCTTCCCTCATAGGCTCATCTCAACTTACTCTCCTTGGATGACTAGATTTATCTACTCCATATCTTCTTCATCAGAATTAATGCCTTCTTCAATGTTTTCCTTTGATGTTTCTTATTTCTCCAGTGGGGGTTCTTCCTCAGACTTGTCCCCTTCATCCAATTCTTCCTTTTCTTTAGTGTTAGCTTCATCCTTTTGAGTCTATTGGGTTTTAATTGTGCTCTCTATTTACTTATTTAAGGTACTAATATCACCTTCCTAATATCTAGGTATCCCTTCACTAATTGGGTGTGCCTATGGTGTGGCTTCCTCTACTATGATGGTGGGGGCACTAGGTGTCTTTATTTATTTCTCCTCTATGGGTTTTGTGCTTTCATCAACCCTATTATATTACTTTTATCTCTTGTCCTTTTCATTTTGGGCCATCTTTATCTCCACCTTCCTCTCCTTTACTATCATGCATATCTGTTCTTCCTCAACCCTTATCTCTTTGGCCTTAGATTTGTCAATCTCTACCTCAGTTATTCCCTTGTCCTTCACAACCTCCCTTTTTTTATACAACTCTATCATTGCCTCTATATGGTCCTTATTAAGGCACATTTTCATTTATTGATGCCTCTTTTCCTCCTCAACTTGTAGAGGCTACATCATAGGCTCTATGGTTGGGGCATTCGATGGTTTTTTTTACTTCCTTAAATGTAGTAGTAGAGCTTCCTTGGAGAGCCTCATGAATTTTTATAGCATTGGGCTCTTCCTTTATTTCTTTGTCTTGGATGATGTACACCTTTGTACCTCCATCTTCTTCTTCCTCTTCTTATACCCTTTGTGCTTCTGCTTCCTCTCATGCCTTTTAAACCTCCATCTCTACCAAGGTTATCATGGGCATCACCACTAACCCTTTGAACTTCTTCTTTTTCTTCTCCCTTGGTTTTGATGATGCAATCCATAGCATAAAAACCATGTACTTCTTATTTAGCATAGAGGGGGTAGCTTCATCATCAGAGGTGATCTTTAATTAGAAGTGCTCTAGTATTTCCTCTAGGGTTTCTCCCCACTTATTATAAGGGGATTTATTGAGTGTCACTATTACCAACTCTCCTTCACCAACTTGAAGGGGTGGGTCATCATCTTTGTTTGCACATGTGACCTTCTTCCTTGGATTAATATCATAGAAGATCATATGAATATGCCCAAGGATGACTTCTCTTTTAAGGGGATATATGTCAGTGGTATATGAATCATCCTACTCATCGTTGGTTGCTTTTCCACCTAGGCACACTTATTGGTGCCTCAACCTATGTATTTATGCATTCATGGTCTTCACTAGGATATACACCTACCATACATTGGGGATTCTTCATATCACCTTTCTTAATTACTTGGCTGAAAATGCATAAGGTAGTTTTAGTCAACCATAGTGATTCTTGTCCGCAAGCATCAATCAAAAAATGCAAAAGTGTTTCATAATGTCAAAATTCATCATTCTAAATATACTCTAGGGGAGTTTCTCAAGGATGTGACATTATTTTTTGAATGCTTCAATATGCCACAGTAACATCCCATTACTCAATATTTATACTTTGAGGTGAATGAACGGGGAAAGTATAGTTCTAGTACTTTAGTGTTGGGGAGTCATTAGGTGTCAGGAAGATCCATAATTTATCCTCATCACCATCAGGCATGCTAATATCCTCCATCATAATCAATATCAACATGAAATCACATCGAAAGGTCTCTTGTGTTGTATGAAATTCAAGTTTATTCTTGATTATATATTTTATGATAAACTTGGTGATGTTAAATTTTACCCCTTACATGATGTGGTTAGCAATATATAGGTATGTCTTTGTGACATCCAAGCACTATCCACTGGGACATAGTTTTGACCTCACCAATAATACAACTACCCTCATCCTAGGATCATTAATAACTTTGATCAGTGCAAAACCTCCTTTGTAGTAACCTAAGAGTTTCCCAGCCCTTTTGAATTTAGCATCATCTACCATCATCTAGTAGATGTCTACATCAGATCTTGAGAGTTTGGTGATTCAACTGATAAGGCTTACAGATAGCCTCAAGAACCTTCCTACAAAATAGAATTAGTCCTTATAGATATGCAAGATGAGGAACTGCATGAGTTACTCCAAATTTTTGAAACTCAGCAACTCATAGAGTTATGTCATGCCGATGGTTACCAATTTGTCCCAGATTGAGATATCAAATAATGTTGTGCCTTTTGGAGTCTTTGGTCCTATGTCTATCATCCATCTTTTCCTAAGTCTTACATACTGATTGATGTATAGTGGTTATATTCTTTTAGGTGGTAGTTGTGTGTAAATGATGCCTAACATTCTCCTATTATGACCTCTTTGGGAAACTACATGCCTTAATATGACATCTTTTCAAGTGCCTTTGGATTGACTTCGATGATGCTTAATCCTATTAGTGGTGTTATTATTTTTTTGGTAGTGGCTTATGATGATAAACATGCTTTCTTAGCATCTTTTTACACCTACTATAAGCCCTAACTCATCTATTTTTTCCCCATTCTAAACCTATTGGTGTTAAACCATAGTTTGTTTATCTTTACAAAGCCTTCAATATTTGTTGGTGATTCACATAGTCATGAGGTCTACAACTGTATGTTTGGCTCTTGATCTTTGTGTACCATAAATGGAAACTTTAACATCACTTTAGTTTTCAACACCTAGTTCTCACCCAATTCATGCCCCAAGGAACACAATTCATTTATTTTCATATTCATTCACTTTTGACATCTAGAGGTGCTCAGGGTCTCACTGTAGCATGGTTTCCTTGCTTTATCTCTTTGGTTCGCTAGTTTTTCTCTAGTTTTTTATTTTAAATTCAAATTAACACAAGGTTTTTAACTAGATGCAGACATTTTTTCACTAATTTATACCTCTACTCTCATCTACCACCTTAATTGTGGTTGATTAATGTCATGATGGTGCTTATACTCCTTAGGATTCACTATGACCCATAAAATCTATAAAAATATGCTATTATTTATGTATTTAATGTAGATATTTGTACTTACACCACCATCTCATTAAATTATAATTTTTTTTTGGTGAAATGACATGTAGTTCAAATGGTCACCCTACACATCACGTTAGGTGGATGCCAGCTTGTCCTGACAATCTTCTCCTACACTTTGTTTACTTGGTGAGACCTTCACCTTCAATATGGTAACCTAGGTGTATTACCTCACATGTGTATGATTCATCCTCCTTGGTCCCATTTCCTTTTTTTATTACCCTTCTATTTTAATCATGTTTGTCTATCTTGGTTGATTTCACTATGCTTTCATCTTCTTACCTTATCTTTTCCAACCCCATACAAATCCTTTGCATTGTCCCCCCAGTGTGGTATTCTTATCTAATATCTTATGCATGATCATGTTGTGTGTATTCAATCTATATTTTTCACATATTATCTTATATGAATCTCTTAATTCACATATGCTCTAAATCCAGTGAGTTTTATGTGCTCAAAAACTTAAGATTGGTATTATTCTTGGAAGCATTGAACTATCCCTTCTATGGGCCTAAAAGTGCCTCACCTTTTGAATATTATGAAAAAAATTATTTTGTACCTTGTGTTTGACTTTATAAAACTTCATGTGCCCATAACTTAGGTGTCTATGCTTAGGCACCTAGAGAGCAGCCATGCTCAACTCTCTTATCTATAATTATGCATGAAAATGCCAAAAATAATTTACTGGTGGCCTCAAAGCACTTCTTATTCACTTATCACATCAAAATTTCAACCAACACACATAAAAGAAATTTGTTTAAATTATGAAAAAATGTATTATAATAAATCAATATAGTTGACTCATGACCAAGAAGTTGGTCTCTAATGAGACAAGCACCACCCTATTATCGATACAACTTCAATCAGTTACTGCTGAAATACCCAAGGAACATTTCACCTAACAACATGCACAACTTACATGTGCCAGTATCTAAGACATTATGGATGACATATGCACCCATACACATTATTTGTATCTTTCATAGGTGCTTAATATACTTGGAAGCATACAACAAAACTAATGCCCCATTTGTTAGCACCTTGTGTTTTATATGCTTGTCATGCCAAAGCTTCGAACATGTCTTCTCTATTTTTTGGCTCCACCTTGCTTGGGTGCATGCTTCATCTAAATCCTCAAGTCCTCCATCCTTGAATTTAGTGATTCTTGGTCATATAAATGACTAATGTATGTAATTCACAATGATGGTACCAATAACTCCATCAACAAAATCACCTTAGTGCCAAATACTATTTGAAATGGTGTAGCCTTATTTAAGTGCTTATAAGTTATGTGATATGCCTATAACACTATCGACACTCAATCATAAAAATGTTACATATATTTATAAGGTACATCACTAGGATTTTTTTTAATGCCTCAGCTATGCCATTTGATTGGGTATGGTAAGGTGTTATCTTGTGGTGCATCACCATGTATTTTTTTAGCAGGATCCACATAATTTCATTAATGAAGTTTGTGCTCCTATCTCTAGTCAAGATGTGTGGGAAACCATAATAAATTATGTTTTTTCCTTATGAACCTTATATTTATGGTGGTTATGAATTATCTAGTTGGTGCATCCTTGACCCATTTGGTGAAATAGTTAGTGGCCATAAGAATGTACCTCATGCTTATGCATCATACTATATGGGTAATTGGTATAAAAAAGTCAATGGCCCATTTATTGAGTGGAATTTTGGAAAACATGGGGATGAGAGGCATCTCATCTTAGTGGTTGGGTTTTTCTATGCACTAGCATATGTTTCATGCCTTGGCCAAATCTTTTGCATCCTAAACTAGACTTGGTTGCCACAAGCCTGAATAAAACACCTTGCATACTATTGCATCTCTTATGTAATGGCCTCCTCTTATCCCCTCATATACCTCATGTAGGATGGATTCCCTTTCATTCTCTAAGACACATCAGTGCATAACTTCATCTTGGCCTAGTTTGTATAGTTCCTGGCTAATAAGTTGAAAAAGGGTCACACAAACTATGATCCATTTCTTATCTTTGGTTGTCATTATTTAGGGCACAAATCCAGATGTTAGAAATGTGGCTATCTATACCAAGTCATCATGGGTGCATTATATTATATAAATGTTTGCATCTTACATATCATCCTTAATTAACACTATTGTATCACATGAGTCTATATGGAGGAAACGGTTTGGGCTTAAGTTATATTTTCTAGGCTTGACAATAATAGAGAACTAGAATTCTTGAAATTTAATGATGTATTTGCAAATTAACCCATGGATAATGAGCTTATTCATGAGCTACTTAATTTCCCATGGTATGTGAAGAAGATGAATGGGTTTGGCAATAAATATTATCTAAATTTTTTGTAGGGTATAAACCATGGTGAGTGCCTCATGCTTCATTTTAGTCTAGTTGGTTAGGATACTTGGCTCTCACCTAAGATACCTATGTTCATGTCTCATTAATGGAACCAAAATGTTATAGAAAAGTAGGTGTATTAAATCATGTGCCTATTTATGTGATTATCTATCTATCTAGGTTAGATTTAGACTTGTTCTAACATGGTGCAGGCCCTAACTAATCTTATAGAGCTCAATATTTGACATTTGACTACATTGACATCATTTCACATAAGGTGCAAGCCTCATGTGATCACCTAAATTAAAATGGATAAGGGACTGGGGTTTGTGTTGGTATATTTAGGCCATGACATAGTTCTATTCTTTGGGGACTTTGGTTAGTCTAATGGTAGTGGTGCATTCATGGGTACACACCATCTTGGGGTGATGAAAACCATTTATCTATCAGGCATATGTGGATATGAAGTAAGTTTATAGATTTATGGGTGAAAACCTTTAGTTCCTTTAGCTCAACAACTTTCAAAATCTTGAGGGGTCATTGGGATACATAGTTGAGGGACTTAGGCTTAGGTTCATGCTTAGATGTAAGTATCATTGTGAGGCGTAGGGTCTTACCCATACTTAGAGCATTTTATATATTAGGTGTTGGAGTCTTCATGAGTTACAAGCATACCATAGATGATTTAGGTCAAAATATCATAATAAATAAACATACATACTATAGATTTAATCATTTAGTCCATTAAACATTATGCAAATTCTTTCATCAATAAACAAATTTTAACAACAATATATATATATATATATATATATATATATATATATATATATATATATATATATATATATATATATATATATATATATATATCACTAAGAACTGAGCAAATGCTCATCTTAAGCTACTAAAGTCCCAAAGGCTCATAGGTGAGCTTGGGAACTACAATTAGGAGTAATAAATGCATCATAAATTAAACTCTAAGTTATAATGGTAAACATAGAATCTAGAACCAATCCTTTAATGCTTTGCTATTCCAAGCTTCTCTTTTTTGCTAACTGGACTTAGCTTAATTTTATAGTGTTTTAGGGTGTCTTAATGCCATGGGGAATGGATCATGCTATTTTTTGACCTATAAATAGATGTACTAATTATACTAACTCCACTACTCTACCTCTAATGAGCCATGACTATCCCATGGACCTACTTCTTAATGATGATTGAGCTAGAAAGGAGTTAGTTAGTCGCCTACTAACTGGTGCCACAAGATGACAAAATAATGATCATGACAAGTGATTACCTCACACCCAAGTCTCTACTATGTTGGAATGGATCCTATATTTGATGGATTTAGGGCCCAACATTACCCCATACAAAAATTTTAGTCTACCCTTGAACTACTTCTAATACTTTAGGTGCTCAAAACTCAGGTGCATGCTCCTCTAGTTTTTCTTAGAAGTCCTCAAAGCCTTGGATTGTGAGCTTGATTTCCTATATGGTGCTATCTATTTTTGTGGATGCATTACTAAGGTTAAAAATGTTAGGTTTATCTAGCTCTTTCCTAAAGGTTTGTAGCCTTTCCTTCACCTTTGTTTGTAACTTGTAGAAGAGTTTTTCCAGGTCCCACTAATGGGTATTAATTTGGGCACTCAAAGTGTTTACCTACACCATTATCTAAGAGTGCTTAGCTCTAATCACAATATATGCATGTACCATTAATGCATCCTTCTCCCTTTTTTCCCTTTTGAGGAACTCATTGATGACTGACACCTGGGTCGATAAGTTATGAAATATTGTGTTAGCCAATTTTGTGCCCTTTTCATGATTCCTAAAGAGTTCTTCTACCTCTTTGAGTTTTATAGTAATCTCTTAATTTATGGAATCATAGGGGTCTTCTTATTTTGGTGTTGATATCACCTTCAATCTTAGGAGCATTTGCTCCACCAACACACACACCTTATCGACCTCTAAAATTTTTTAAGTGTCAATGTTATCTAGGAGGGATGGTTTAGCTTCCTCCACATGCTCAGCTAGTTACTAAAACTTGAATATTATGGCCTTGCTATTTTCCTCTTCCTCTAGCATGATATTCAAACTTAAGGCTCTAACATTGTTAATTGTGTTCTTACACTCTACATTGAAATCTATTTAGATGAGGGAATTAGTTGACCTTACTAGATTCATTACATGGGGGTTGTCAAGAAGTGAGTCATGCCCTTCCTCTAGTTGGTCTATACTAAGGATTACCTTTTATGGTACCTCAAATTAAGTCTCATCCATAAAATTATTAAATTCAAAGGATAATTTTTGGTGTATCAATGTCATGGTGGTTTTGGGGGGCATGTACTCCATCATATAATAATCTTTATCCATGAACCCCTTCTACACCTTCCCTTATAGGCTCAACTCAACTCCTCTCCTTGGATGGTGAGATTTGTCTAATATGACTCTTTTTCATTAGAACTAGCACCTTCTTTGGTGTTTTCCTCTAGTGTGTCTTATTTCTCTATCAGGGTTCTTCTTTGGACTTGTCCCCTTCATCTATTTCTTCCTTTTCTTTAATGTTAGCTTTTCCATCCTAAGTTTTCTTGGTTTCAACTTTTCTCTTTTTTTGTTTCTCAAAGTCTCTAGTATCATATTCTTGGTCTCTAATATCCCCTTCACTACTTGGGCATGCCTGTGGTGTGGCTTATTATACTATGCTAGTGGGGGTACTAGGTGCCTCTACTACTTTCTCCTATATGGGTTCCACACTTTTAACAACCCTATTTTTTTACTTTTCTCTCCTATTCTTTTCCTTTTAGGCTATGTTTATCTTTGACTTACTCTTATTTACTATTGTGGATATCTTTTCCTCCTCAGTCTTTATCTCCTTAGCCCTGACTTTACCAATCTCCACCTGGGTCATGCCCTTAGCCTTCATGGCCTTCCTTTTTGATACAACTCTAGCATTAACTCTATATGGTCCTTACCAAGGCCCATTTCCATCCATTAGTACTTATTTTCCTCAATTTATGGAGGTTATATCATAGGTTCTATGGTTAGGGTGCTCAATAGTTTTTCTACTTCCCTAAGTATAATAACAATGTCACCTTAGAGAGCCTCATGAATTTTTGTAGTGCTAGGGTCTTCTTCTATTTCTTCTTCTTGGATGATGTACACATTCATCCCTCCATCTTCTTCTTTTTCTTCTTCTTCTTTCACCTCATGCACTTATATTTCCTTTTGTGCCTCTTGTACCTCCATCTCTATGAAGGTTATCATGGGCATCACCACTGGCCCCTTGGACTTTTTTTTTCTTCTCCCTTATCTTGGGTAATGAAATCCCTAGCGTAAATAAAACATGCTTCTTCTTTGGTGTAGATGGGGTAGTTTCACCAATGGAGATGATCTTCATTCAGAGGCACTCTTGTATTTCCTCCAAGGTTTATCACCACTTCTTCTAAAGGGATTTTCTTGGTGTCACTAGCTCAAATCTCCTTATTTTTGAATTGAAGGGGGAGGTCATCATTTTTCTCTATGTGTGCATCCTTCTTCCTTGGATTCATCTCATATAAAATCCTATGGATGTGCCCAAGGATGAATTCTCTTGTGAGGGGATAGATGTTGGTAGAATTTGAATTGTCCTCCTCATATTTGGTTGCTTTGCCCCTTGAGTGGATGCATTGGTGATTCAACCTATGTATTTATGCATCCATGGTCTTCATTAGGATATACACCTTATATGTGTTGGGGATTATTCATAGTTCCTTTCTAATTACTTTGATAAAAATATATAAGGAATTTTTAGCCAATTGGAGTGATTTCCATCTATAAATGCCAATTGAATGACACAAAAGTGTTTCATAATGGTGTAAGTCACCATTCTAAATAGACTCTAGGGGAGTTTGTTAGGGATGTGGCATTCTTATCTGAGTTCTTTAATATATCATGTGCACCATTCCATTACTCAATATTTATATTTCAAGGTGAAGGAAGGGGATAAAGTGTATTTTTGATACTTTAACATCAAGGAGTCATTGGGTGCTAAGAAGACCCATAAGTTCTCATTACCATTGGGAACATCATTCTACTCCATCATAATCAAGATCAACATGGAATCCCATCAGAAGGTCTCTCATGCCATATGACATTTGAGTACATTTCTATGATGAACTTGGTGATGTTGAATTTCATCTCCTATACCATGTGGTAAGCAATGCATAGGTAGGTATTTGTGACATTTTCCCACTAGCCATCAGGACACAGTTTCAAACTCTTCAAGTGTATAACTACCCTCATCCTAAGATCATTAATATCCTTGATCGAGAATGTGAAACCTCCTTTGTAGTAACCTAGGATTTTCTCAACCCTTTCAACTTTGGCATTGTCTACCATCATCTAGAAAATGTTTATGTTGGAGATTAGGAGTCTGATGATTTTGATGATAAGGTTTGAACACATCCTCATGCACCTTCTTGAAAAATAGAACCACTCCCTATGGATGCAAGAGAGGAAGAACTATATGAGTTCTTATAGCTTCCTAAAACTTAACAACTCATAAATTTCCATTGCACTAGTGGTTATTAGTTTTTCCTAGACTAAGACATCGAATAAGGTCATGTTTATTGGAATCTTCCCTTGTGTCTATCACCCAGTCTTGTGCTAGGTCTTGCATATTATTTGACATATGGTGGTTATATTACTTTAGGTGGTAGTTGTGTACAAATGACACCTAATTTTATCTCATCAAGACTTATTCAATATATTTCATGTCTTGGTATGACATATTCTCAAGTGCTTATGGATCAACTTAAGAGATGCTTACTCCTTTTACTAGTGGTGATATTATTTTTATGATGGTGGATTCTACTATTAAATGTGTTTACCATGTATATATTTTTCCATGGGGTACTAGGTAGGAAAATATTAGACTAATAAATGCCTAAGGCATTTGTGTTAAATGGTCAAAAGTCATAATAGACTAAGAATAAAGTTAACCTTGTCTAATTAGTTTTCAAGGTGAAAGGAATCTAGGGGGTTGACTATGTAATAACTAACTGATGTAGAATCACTAGAGGTGGCTAACTACGTAGTAGAGGGTTGATTTTGTTATAAACTGAGAAATGGCTGACATAGTATCTACTGGCCAATGTAGTACATAATATCTGGCTAAATAGTCTATTGAATAAGATTGATTGCATGGTACAGGGCATATGTAGTATGCTAAAAATAGGAAAGGGTTAATTTAGTATCAAATAGGTTGATTGTGTATATAATAATGGGTTGACTGTGTAATAGAGGGCTGATGTAGTATTGTAAATAAGTGATTGGTTTAATTTAGTATTAAATATGTGAATTATGTAGGAAAAAGGGAAAAATAATACAAACAAGCTACTAAAGTAGTTAATTTTTAATTTTTTTATGAATATTTAAGAATGTATTTTATTATTTTAGCATCAAGATCTAATATATTTTTAATTATTTGATATTTTGTAGAGGAAACATAGATTTAAAATTCTAGTGGATGCATCATGATTACCATATTTATTAGAGCATTTTTAGATAAGGATAAAGCTTGGTTGGTTTTCTTGGGTTTTAGAGACATCATACATATGAGGTGGATCCCTTTAAGTGTTATTTTCATTGTCATGTTCTTATGATCATGAGAATGGTTGACCAATAATTTCTAATGGGAGGTGGAGGGGGACACTATAGAGGTGGATATTACCTTAGAGTATGTTCATGCCTTGATTGGAATTCCTATCATCAAGACAATGGTGATATGTGATACATCAGAGATAAAAGATGAGAGACAAGCCCTAGCCTAGTGAGTGATAGGATCAAATGGGATATATCCTAGTTTACATGTAAGCTTGTTAGATGTTTATATCATGTCCATTATGGATGTTTGTAAGGAATTGATTGGGATTATGATAACATGAGTGTTATGTTACAAGTTGGATGGGAAGGTACCACTTTATGTGATAGCCTTGTGTTAGTCCACCCTGAAGTAGGGTGCCTTGTATGATATTGGTTCTATCATTTGGGTAAATTTCATGCATGATATGCATGGAATGTTGACTAATGGGTACAAGATGATGGGCCCCATAATTTTATTGAACTTGTGGATCTATGAGGTATTTCCTATGTATTGGTTGGCTAAGTTTCCCCATGTGATAAATGATAGGTTACCTAAGGTTTTTAGGGGAGGTAAGACCATGTATTCCATCTTATGTTTCATATTCTAGCTCTACATACTATTACATGATGGTAGATAATATGAGAATGTTACACTCATATTGATACTATATGGTCATATTGGGTGATTATTATGATAGGTTTGACATGTGTGCAACTTATGAGCCACTATACTTCATGGGTGGAGCCACATCTAGTAGATCATGTACCTAGATATTGGGTGACACCACATCTATTATCCCCTCTAATAGTACTTTATGATTAGGCACAACATGATATAGAGATGAGAGGGAGAGGAGGCATAAGGGTACTAGTTAAGATACCTATTATTAGGCCTTGATGAGTGATACCATGGGCAAGTCAAACACAAAAATAAGAGGCATTAAAGCCTATAGGATATGATGATATGCATGTGGATGCAAGAGATGCAAGATCAAGATCATAATAGGGGTGATAATGGAACTACAATCTCATCAAATATGGAGACACAGGTATTAGAAATTACATAAGGTGATCTTACAATGGTTATAGGACATAGTCAATCGATAAAGAGGCCACTAAAGATGGGTTAATGATTATATTAGGTGGTGACTCCCAATTTTTAACTAGTGTGGAGCTAGTTGGTAGAGGAGGTACTTGATAAGTGAGTGGATGGGGAGACTATGGTCAACATTACTAGCACTAATGAGAAATGTTTTGATTTTTTTATGTTTTTGATAGAGAGCACTAGCTACATTGTTGTTTTTGATAGATAAATGATTTAAGATATATATATGAGATATGATGTATATTTGGTTTCTAATTTTAAATATACTATTATAGATGAGATCAGATGGGGAGCCTTGATTATGGTTATGCACCATAATGTTTTGGATGGGGTGTTATCACATTATGATCCTTTCACTTTGGTAAATCTTATGGTATAATCTTCCCCAACTCATAATAGTTATTTTATACTAGTGGGAGAGGTTGCTCGATAGTTATAAACATGTGGATATCGTTTAAAACCAATTTTAGGGGTGGGAGATAGAGAGGCTTAGGCCTAGCAAGCTTTGGTATAGGAGTGATCTGCTCACATGGAAAACATGATATAGCTTAGATAGGTACAGGACTAGGTGGCCAATTTAGAAGGTCAAGTTTCTATCTTGATATCCCAAAATACCTCCTTATAGTTCACCATTCAAAGGGGCCAGGCATAAGCATACATGGATATCATGGATAGACCACAAGATAGGCATGATGGAGCACAACCTTAAATATGTATCTATTATATTTTGTACTTGTATTGTATCAAACCCATGGCATATATATTGATATAAAAATTTCATTGGACTATAATTTATACTTGCATGTGGATGGATTAATAGATATATTTCCTTTCTATGATATGTATTTTACTTTTGTTGTATATGTTATGGGAAATATGTGATGTATGTTTTATTTTATAGCATTATGTGATCCACATGTATGGTTAAAAATAAAATACAAAAATGATTTTTAAAAGTATAAACAAATGTAATACACACTAAATCATGATGAGAAATGTGTAAAAATAAAAGATGAATAAATATAATAAACTAAAATGGTAAATTAAAAGGGTAACAAATGTTTTCAAACCATAAAAATATCTGCACCAAATTAAAATAAAATAAAAGTCATACTATATCATGTTGGGAAGTATGAAAATTTGTAATAAAATGGAAGACACATGAAAACTAATGGTATAAAAATAAACAAAAAATAAATTTAATCAATCTTAGTAAATCAAGATGGTAAGTATGAAAAGAAAAACAAAATGTAAGTGTAAATCAAATTAATCATACTAAATTAAATTAGGAAGTATCAAAATTTAATAAAATGGTTTCAAACATACCACAATTGGAAAATAAGAAGATAAAAGTGAAGTGCTTATGAATTAATCATATAACATACTAAATCTATATGGGAAGTATATCAATGATGTAAAAATCATAATCTAAAAAAAATATATCTCAAATTTGAAGTGTGTAATTTTATTATGACTTAGTTATAGTATGAGCTGGGTATTGGAATATTTTGTGAGGGCTTGGTCCTATCCATGGTCTTGCATTGCAACTCAAAAAGGGAATAACAATGAGGTGGAAACACATATGGGAATAATTTAAATATGTTGTAATGTGTTAATTTGTGAGGAGAGCATTGTGTTATCCATGGTCCTACACTACAACTGACAAGGTGAAAACTAATGAAGTGAATGGTGTTGAGGGTAATAATAAATGAAATGTTTGATTGTGGTAATTTGTGAGGAGAGCCTAGTCATATCTATGGTCTTACACTACAACTCACAAAGGGAAACCTTAGGGGGAATGATCAATTACCAAAACAATATTCCTTAAGGGGAAATACTAGGATTTTTGTAATGAAATAAGGAATGTGAAAATCATATCATAGGAATCTATGAGAAAACCATAGGAAACATGAGGCATACTACACACAAAGGAGAGACACTAATAGTCTAGTGACCATCAAAATACAAAGGATACCTATTGACAATAAGTGTAAAGTTGTATAGATAAATATGTGAGATACTAAGATCAAATCATGAGGGTGATATGAATAAGAAAATTAAAATGGACCTACCTTCCCACAACATGTTCCCAATTATTTAGGACCTCTCATAGATCTATTAGTCTACTATGAATATTAAGTACTTGTGTGAGAAAGTAGATATCACTTATAGAATTTTGTTATTCTCCTATCCTAGTTTACTAGCCTACCACACCCCAATGGACCTTGGCTCTATCATGAGACCAACTGTAGAGTTTGATCTTTGATTTTAAATAAGAAATGTTTTATGAATCATGTCATTTATTGTGATTATACTTTTGAATTTATATGTTACCTTTTGAATAATTTCTTTTTTTTTAAATGATTTGGGTTTTAACTTGTTTATGGATTTGTTTATTCCTCATATATATATAGATTTAGAATAAATAACAAGAGTGATAAAAGTGATACAAATGAATGAGATTTAGACTTTGTTTTGAAGGAAGATAAGTAACCAGATATATAATTGACTAAACACTTAGGCTTACCTATGAGCTAGTTGATAATCTCAAGTTTCAACTGTATGTATGCTTAGTATGTGAAAGGGGAATAAAAGAATAAATGATATCCAAAATAGATCAGTATATTGCATTAGTACAATGAGAAGTATTGTTTTCTAATTGATCGTATGGTATAGATAGAATACTAAGGGAATCAAAGTTGTATAACCAAGACATAATAATAGTTATCTAATTCTTGAGTGTAATAAGATAACAAACAATCATTTTAAAAAAGTAAAAGAAAAAAAAATCCATAAAAGAAGTGAAATCATAATCATAAGTGTGAATTCATGAAAATAATGATAAGAAGACATAATAAAAAGTGAAATAGAATAAAACCATATCAAATAGATAAATGAAATAAAATTTGATGCATAGTCAAGTGTATAAGAGAATCACAAATCCAATCCACATAATACCATAGAACAATGTGAAAGAACACCATGCCATGTTCACAAATATTGATATATTTGACCACAAATATTATCTATAACATCCAAAACATCTCTATGAAATTGAATTCTAATTCTAACTAGAGTCTCATAAATCTTCATGAAATGTTGTACAAACACTTCCTTGGATATCATCTCAACTAAAAAGATAGGTGTAGCTCACAAAGAGTAATGTTCATATGGGATCTAGTGCATAGGATACTCAAGGCAAGGAATGGATGCTTCAATGGGAATAATATCTATGGGGTGAGAAGGAGGTACAACCTACAAAGAAGGATGAGCCTTATTTTATGGGCAACCTGTAGAAGGAGGAATGATAGGTGTAGGTGTCAACTGTGGGAAGTCAAAAAGATGTTATTTGAGAAATCATTAGTGATATGTATGATGTGTACCATACTAGTGCCAAAGATAGTACACTTCCCCATATTTAGGTATCTACTTTGGTAATAGCTTAGGAGGAGGTATGGACTTATCTTTGGGTTGAATAGTGGTTGGGTATAATGTGTCGATGTATTACATAAATTTTTACCAATGGGTAGAAGAGTGGTTATTTTTCTAGTGAAATTAATAAATACATCTATTAGTACATTGTGGGGGTCTACTAGCTGAACAAGTGGAAGGAGAAGCATAGGGTGGCTGATATAAATGGAAATATTTGGTCCAATGAGTAAGGTAAGAAGGCCATCACCAAGGAAAGGTAGGGCTAGAACATAAATTAGACTAGGCTAATTAATAGGTAAGGCTAGATATGTATCATGTTTAAGTATAATTGATAGCATCTGTGGATGGAACAGACTATAAGGATCATGGTATCTCTCAAAATGATAAGGTCTTATCATGGTATGATTCATGAACATACTCCTAAGGGGCTCTATTATTATTGGAGGCATATCATGTGAGTGATCCATCTCTACCTTATGATAAATATTATAAAGGCTAGTATTAGGTGATATAAAATAAGGAATGATAAAAGATGAATGAAAAGACTAAAATAAAGAAGGGAAATAGTAAATAACTTTGGAATTTTGAGCTTGGATAAATATGGCTAAAAATGGGTCATATAAATCATAATCATAATCATAGTTAGGTGTATACAAGTCAATGGTACATGTAGGAATGACTTTTTTGTCAGAGGAAGCATGATGGATAGTGCCTAGCTTTATATAATATAATAGGTATGTTGTAAGAAGGTGGCTAATGAGATCAAGGTTGAAAATAAGGAGGAAGTTAGGTGATGATGTGAGGGGAAAGATAAAATTTTTTGATCTTGAGGCTTATCTCATATGGCTCATCACCATCAGAGTCTATGAGATTAGGTGGAATGTTCCCAATTAATTTAAGGTGACCATTATAACCTCAGGTGGAGTTGACTGGATAGTTGAAGAGTTGGGATTCTTGAAATGGAACACTAGGTAAGGGTTCAAGGCTAGGTAATTTAAAGACACCATGTTCTTGGAATTGTTCAAAATTCCAAGCATTTGTATCTATTTGAATATTGTAGATATGTATATTATGAGGGAACTTGATGCATTAACATGCAGATGAGGTGACTACTCCCATAAAATGGATCTAAGGTCAATACAGTAAGATGTTATAATAATGTGGAAAGTTAAATATAATAACTTTCACACATATGGTGATAAGAAGAATGGTAATGGAAAGACAAACACAACCTAGAGGAGGCATTTACCTTTTGTCATATCCTTAACATGTACTACATAAATATGCAAGGTTGAATTTTAAATATCTAGGTATCTTAATTAAGTCAAGGGAGGAAACATAGATGCCTAAAAATTTGTAAACTAAGGCATACTTAACTTGGATATTGCATATTTGAATGCTAATGAATAGAGGAGGATCATCTGCATGAAGAAGTATATCATCAAGAATCATGGAAGTGATAAGGAACTTAATTAAGAAAGAAGTGTCTACTATTTCATCAACATAGATGGAAATATATTCACATTATTGAAGTATATTATCTTAAAATCTAGTTAAGGTAGTTTTGTGTTCTATAGGAGGAGGATGAGGGATGTTGAATTCTAATAATAACTGCATTAGATAGTTTCAATATGAGGAGAAATTCTCATTAGTTTTAAGAAAGATATTTAATAAGGGAGATGAGAAATTTCCAAAATGGAATCCCATTCATCGTAACCCATGGGAAGATTTCTAGAGATAGGTGCATAGTGTTGCAAGATCTCCTTAGGAGGGTTGAAGGTACAATTGAACTTGTGTTGCTTGTAGATAGTTGTTTAGGTTTATTAAAAATGGGTTGAGTTATTTTAGGTGATGTGGTAGTTTCTTGAAGTATTTCTTATGGTTGGGTAGAATAAATAATATTATAATTTTGGGGTATGTTGTCTTATTGTGTGGATGTTGGGGGAAGATTAGAAATGGTATGAGAGGTATAGTCAAGTTATGTTATTGGAGGTGATTCTTGTAAGGGTATAAGTTCTTCTTAACCCAATTCAATTACATGGTATGGGGAAGTGTCCTTAATAATGTATAATCGTTTAGAGGTTTGATGTGAAGGTTTTGGATTTGAGTCAATAAAATCAACTACTCTTCTAATTTTAGTCATATTAACCAATTTTTTGTCATTCATAATACAATATATAAGACTTTAAAAAAAATTTGTATAATGAGTAGATTTTTTGATGTTATATTGGTGGTAAGAAGAGGATCTTTGTAGATATCAAGATGAGCATTAGCTTGGTTTTTCTTTTTCATTTCATGAGATTTAAAAGCTATGGCATAGGCTTGTTGATGCTTTTTAATAAGTTTTTGATGATGAAAGTTAGGACCAAGAGGAAAATACATAGAAAAATTGCATAATTGTCTACAAGTGTCATGAGAATGGCCCCAATTTTCATGAAACCAAAAAGAATTATTTGGATCATACCATGATTTCATAGGATGAGTGGATTCTCAAGATAGAGGTCTTGGAAGATGTTTTTGAAGTTATGCTAGGGATAATGGTTTGTGCACAATAGTGTGGTTGGTTTGAGAAAATATGGGAGGAGTGTTGTTAGTAGGGGAGAATTATCCATAACATTATTTGGAGTAATTTATTGGATGATATGTATACTTTCATAAGTGTTACTGACACCATCATTAGTTGCATGATGGTTTTTATTTTTTATGAGTATAAAAGTGCCTATTTTAAGTTGAGGTGTTTCAAACTGATGCATGAGGAATTTTTATCATTTATCTTGGTCAAGAGCTTCTTATAGGATTATAAAGAGAAGGTCCCAACCTAATATTATGGTTTGGGGTATAGAGAATTAGTGAATAGGTGGAAGAGGTTATCATTCACCATATTATGATCACATTTTTTAGAGACATTTTCCATCATTTGATGAAAGCTTGTGACATTTAAATTTCAAGTTGTTTTTAATTTATAAAGTGGGATACGTTGTTCTCAAGGAGGTCACTAGTTTTGAATTACTAGACTAGTGATTTGATGAAGTCTTCTAGGATAGTGATAGAGTGGGTTTTTAGTTTATTATACCAATCTAAAGAATCTACTAAAAGTGTTTTAGAAAATAGTTTGGTATCAGTAAAGGTGTTAAACTTATCCCAATCTATATAAAGGTTACCAAATGTTTTTAATTGTAAATCAAGATTGGTAGATCCATTTGAGGTGATGATGGGTGTGATTCCTCCTATGTCAATGTTATCAATTTGATGCATTATAGGTTCATTTTTTATAGTTTTGATGTTTTTATTGATGAGTGGTGGTTTTGGTATAAGGTTACCATGAGAATCCCCAAGGGGCAGTGGAGGGCATTAGGATTTTTTGATTTTGATGAAATTTGTTGAGGTTGGTTTTGGAGATTAATGAGATGATTTTAGATATACATAATCTAATTTTCATTATTGGTTTTAAAGGTATGCATTTGATTAAGTGTTTGTAATAGGAGTTGGTTAGTTTGAGTAGTATTTTAACTAGTGGACACAACATGTGATACATAAGTGTTATTATTAATAGCTTGAGTTGTACTATGAGTTTGGGATGAAGTGGTAGCCTATGATTCACTAGTGGCATTAGTAACATTTGTATCAAAAGAATCATTAATGGAATGAGAAGCATTGGTAGGAAGAGATTCGCTAGTAGCATGGTTAAGGGTATGGGTATTTTGAAGAGGCCCACTAGAATTTGAACCTATTGTTTTGGTATAAATACTTAGCATAGAGTTTGAATAAGACATAGAAGATGATTTCATGGTTTTTAAAGGAGACATAATGTAAGGGAATGGCTGAGATGCAAATAAAATGGTTCCCCTAAATCTATGGGAAAAGGTAAGGGAGGGCGAATAGGTTATCCTATATGAGGACCCATCATGAGATTATTTATGGTGGTGGGATATTTTCCTCTCTATTGAGGGAGTTCATTGATGAAAAATAGAATTTTAGTTGTGAACTCTAAATCATGCTCATATTCTAGTGAGAAAAAAGGGTTAAGTTATGAGGATGAATTAGGAGTCCCATTGTTGGCAGTGCAAGTGGAAACATGGAAATTATTTTGATCCATGTTGGGTGCCACAAGATGTGTCTTAGGGAACCTATAAAAATCATTTTATTTTATTGATTCAATTTTATAATGTCATAAAATAGGAAAATCATGATGAATGAGGGAGATTAAAAAATTGTGAATAAATAAGGATCAATCGATAAGATACATAGTTGAACAAATCGATAGTGTCATGTAAGATAGTAAATATAATAGGTTATAAATAAAATAATATTAAAAGTTGATTGTGTACTATAGACATAAATTGAAGGATTTTTAAAAACACATAATCAGATAGGTCAACTATATAGTGAAGATAAACAAAATAAGTAACTTGTAAGAGAATGAGTTGACAAGGTTGACTATGTTCTAAGGGCAGGGTTTTTTTTTGAAATATAATAGTTAAGAAAATTAAATTGAGCAAATAATTAATTAGATAAAATGTGTTTGATCTAATTTTATCACACATCACAACCCTTGTATCGACACTAGTTAGTATAAGGTTTGCAATACAAAATATAATTTATAAGGAAAAAACAACAAAACTAGATTGTAAATGCTAATCTAAGTGGTCATTCCTAAATGTTGTTAAGTTTTAATAAATTTTTAAATTAATGTGATAGGGGGTTTTTTGTAAGAGGGATCTAGAAAAATAATCTATGGATAGTTTTAGGTAGTTTAGGTTGAAAGGGGTCTATATTGGTGATGGTATTGGCTTGGTATTGGGGCCTACCCCCTCACTTCAGAATCTTGTAGTGATAAGGGTGTTGAGTGTTTTTATAATATATAACATCAAACATTCATTTATACTTGGATAGAAAACCAAGTTAAATTCCCCCTTGGTGATGAAATCTAAGTAGATAGACCTTGGGAAGAAATTGTTTAATGTTTCTTAGTGTTAAGTGATTTGGAAGTATGTGAAAAATAAAAATAGTGTGACTAAAAGTAAATTAAAAATCTCCATTTAGTTTATGTTTGTTACTCTAAAAAAGAAAGAAAAGGAATGAAAAGTGATTTAATTACTAGTAGTATAGGTTGTTTCCTTTATTTGTGAAGAGTACAGAGTCAGTTCAGGTGACACTATATATGCAAATAAGATAGAATAGAGTTAACAGGGTTGATGTTATCTACAGAAGAAAGATATATAAGAACACAATAAAATAGGTCAAATGAGTCTTCTAGATAATAAATTAAGCTACAAAATTGTGTTATTCTAGTCGACCCAGTTAGTTGTAGGTTTATAGTTTTATAGACTATAAATTATGAAAAGTAAGACTATAAATATAAAAAAAAAATGACTAAGAAGGTAAGAATGAACCTAATAAGTTTTGAAGATTATAAATTTTTTTTTGTTATGCTATTTTTCTTAAATTATGATTTTAATTCTACTAATAGAGTTGACTAGGTTGATGAAGTCTACAAGACCTGTATGTTAAAAATTACCTACTAAAAAAGTTGACTAGGTCGATTGAGTCTATAGAATTATGATTAAAATATAGAATTGAGTTGATATGATCTATCCAATTACTTGTTTTTGGAGAAGACCTAAATAGATAAATATAGTCGATCAAAGTGACTTTGTGTTAAACATGAATAGATTCAATTGAATTGACTATATGTTAAACATATACACATAATGTTAGACTATATTGATAGGTTCGATGTAGAACTATAGAAATAAATAGATAATAGATTATAATAAATGAATTCATGAAATAAAACCTACATTTGTTATATTCCCATCAAGTTCACTAGAATTTATATAAGGGAAAGTGAAGTTGATCTACAAATCAATCCTAACTCAGAGAGGATAAATCACACTTACATTTCCACTTATTGGTACATATAGAAAATTGGGGTCATGACCAATATGTATCTATTGGTACTAACCAAGGGTTTCCTTACCACAATAATATCTCTAGAGAGGGTTTCAAAGCCTCTAGTAAAACAACACCATTCCATAACCTTATCTAGGTCCTATGTTTTCTTATTTCACAAAGTAAATATAATGTAAATTAAATTCTAACCTAGTGGTCACCAAAAATTTTGGAAAAAAATGGGGGTAATAAACATAAAAGAAAACATGCATAGAATATATCTACTCAAGTCAATATAGATGAAATCCTAATGCATGGGAGAGATAAACATATAAATTAGCAAAATAAAATCTATCTATTTTAACAAGGAGGATCAAGAGTTAGGAATACTTACCTTTGAAGATGAACTTGTTGGGCCTCAATCTATCCCTTAGCCAAATTTCTTTGTAAGAGGTTTTGGTATGTGAGGATAAAAAATATAGGTCAGCTCTAGGATACATGACTTCTCTTATGCATCCAAAATACTTATCCATAAGACAATATTTGTATCTCCAAGTGTAATATTGAAACCTTAATAAATACTCCTCAAGTAGAATCATGGATAATCATATGAACAAAAAATGATATTATTTTCTATCTCTATTGAAATGTCAAAAAGGATGTGTGTATATAACTAGATCTAAAACTAAACTCTTCTAAAATTTTAGCTGATAAAGTCGACTCAATTGACCCTATATCGTTAGTTAATAAAATCAGTTAGGTCTTGGACTAGGTTAGCTAGGGTTGACATGGTCCCATAACATGCTAATGTATTTTAAGTATAGGGTTGGACCAAGATAATGTTTTTTGGTAAATGACAAAAATAGTTTTTGGCTTAGGTAGGGGTTGTTTAAGGTGATATTTTTTTTGGAAAAATGTGTATAAGTAGTTTCAAATCTTAAGGAAGTGTATAGGTTTATGTTAGTTGTAAGTGGTGATATAAGGGACAAAAATATTATGAAGCACTAATGGTCTACCCACCCCTTTCTTGGTGCACTCTTTAAGGCATGCACTCAAAGAGATTGAGACTCGATAGGTTTCTACAAGAGAGAAAACATCATTAATTGATAAAGTTTTAAAATATTATGTGTATAAAATTTGCATCTAATTTATATCTAATGGTTATAGGGATAAAATTCATGTATTTATACTATTATAGTACTTATGTGGGTCTTTAAATAGGCCTATGATAACCCTGGGAGATCTAAGATTTGAAAAGATAACTATTTGTGAAAAAAGGAGGGAAACAATAGTAGCACCAATAATGGGAAACTAGTGCCATGTGGTAATATTGTCCCTATTATGGAATTAGTGTCTAAGTAGCATAACCCTAGGCATGAAGGGTTAGGATGGAAGAATGAGGGTTTGGGACTTATTTAGGGATGACTAGGGATGCTTGTGGCCCACATGAAGGCTAGTTAAGTGTGAAGATAAGCTCTAAGATAGGTCTAGGTTAAAACAAGGGATATGTGGTATCAAGTAGCACTCAAATGTCACTTTTAGGTGATTATACTTGTTAAATTACATTATCCACTAATAACCTTTTCATGTTTTACTTGAAAATGAAGGTTGTAGGACAAAGAAATTTTATAAAATCAAGAATGTTTGGTATTTAATCACTAATGGGTTATATATAAATAATATGGGATCTTCAAATAAGGTATCTTGGTCAAAGACATGTATAATATCATATATAGGCTCATCAACTTGAGTCTAATCAAGGATGGTGATTCAAAAAAAATTTCAAAGATGAGTTGATTGTCTTGATCTTGCATTAGAAGCATAATAATATGTTCATATTTGGGAAGGGGATAATGACATATCTCAATCAAATAACTATCAGACTTGGACACAATTGGGTCTTTAGTTATAATGGTCTTTGGAGGGGTCATGACATAATATGTCTAAATTGTTGGCTTTGTTGGGATTCTAAAACCAAATTGGATGTTGGATAATAAGACATGGGATTATCAAATAAAACAACAACTAGAGAGGTCATTAAAGTAACCATGCATTAATTATCAAATATTTAGCTATCATGTTGTGCTTGAGAAGTGATGATGTGGTTATGTTGGGGTGGGTCTATAATTTACCTCTTTGACATATGTATTTCCTCTTTTTAAATAAATGAATGCAATCAGTCTATAGGAAAGTTAGGTAGGAGTTTGGATCCCTCTTCTATGATTCATAAAATGATGGTGTTCTTATTTTATAAGTGTATTGTTTGAATATGGTATCATCCAAATAATTTCAAATGTCATAGATCAAGATGGAAGAAAGTATGCCCCCATGTAAGGATACATGTAATAGGATTGTGTTGAGCCTATTTTGACACCCACTCTTTTTATTTTCTATAGCCAAGTGTTTTAAATTTATTAGTTCATATGGATGACTTTTTTATAATATATAAAATTATTAACTTGGGGTATTAGTTCATTACATCATTTGAATATACATCATTATGATGTATGTTTATTATGACTTTTACATTTAGTGAAATTGTTACTTTGAATTATAAGTAGTTTTGAAAACACTCAATGGATTAAATGAAAATATTAAGAATGTACAAGAGTTGTTAGGTAAATAGTTATTCAATCATGTGGATCATGTGAATATAATGCAAGTGGCTAAATTTGAGCATTTATGGTTTGATGCATAGATTCATTGATAAAATTATAATTCAGATCATGAAGGTTACATATAAATGGTTTATATTGGCATTAGTTTGATCATGTTTGAAGTTTCAATATATATTTTATCAAACATATAAATTTGAAATGTTTTAAACTTAAATTATTGTTTAACCTAATGGTTTTATATCTTAATACCTAAGGTTTGATGCTAAAGTGTTAACACTATGACTTATGAACATTTTTTGTCAAGATAATTTCATGTTAAAGGGTTAAATACCTATGGATTATAACCTAGTAACCAAAGGATTAATAATATTTGATTCAAGTGAAAATATAATTAAAAACATAGGGTGGCAGAATGGAACCTGAGTGACTTAGGTGATTAGGGTTAATTATGGGGTTTGAAACAATGGTTTGATATCATTTAGCTTGTTCTTATGTGGATTTATAGCATTGACATTATGGGGATTGAAATAGAGATTATTTAGACTGCATAAAATTTATGGCATTAAAACCTGGGGTATATGCATTAGTTTTAGTAATGGATTTGGTAGCAATACTAGTCATGATTAAATTTTATCAGGGTCTCCAAAGAAGTTTGATAGATTAGAGGAAGGCTATTGATAGTTTGGCATCCAATGTGCTTTAAACACATAGAAATGTCAATTATTATGGATCTAAGACTTACAAAAGGTAATTTTGCATCGGTAATAGTAATTTTGGATAATCTTGTTGTAGAAGTGAGATTTTGGAATCAAGGAAAAATTAGGAAGTTTGGCAAGTTGCATACGAGGTATGGATTTTGACTTTGATATCTCAAGAATAGAGTTGAGTTTGAAATATTATTTTATGTGCATAAAATATTGAATCATTTCAAGTTAATTAATATGCATGGTTAAATACAAACCATAATGGAAATATCTATAGTTCAATTCATATATATTTGCTTTTGGTACATTTTGGGTTACACAGTTTTCATTTCTTGACGTTATAGGTTCAAATTGGTTATATGTCTTCATTGGATTTTTGTGATTTTGTTTTTATTTTAAGAATGAAATTGGATGTGGTTTCATTATTAAATTATATATATTTTAATACCATATTATACTATTTGTCTTACTAAAATGATACATATACATGCAGTTTTGGTTTAAGATTCAGTTGGATGTGGTGTACACTTTTGATTACATGTTGTTATTCATTGAAATATTTAAAATGCATGAAGTAGTATACTTGGTTATGAGTTCGTTATGCATATATGAATCTTAGTTATGGGTTATTTGACACTTTATAAAGATATAGGTTTTAGTTTGATGGCTGATTAACTTGGAATAATGGTTGAAAATTACAAGTTTTTTTTTGGTTTTGGAGTAATATTTTAGTTTTTAGCAAGGTAATATGATAGTTTGGTTGATGGTTAGAAAATATGAGATAAATATTTTGAAGTGCATGTCTATTCATGTTGATATTAGTGTTTTAGAAAGTTAATATGATAGTTGTGATTGGTTTTTGATATAAAGGGGTTATATGTCTACATTGGTTTCAAATGATAATTACAGTTTGATTTGAGAGCCATTTGTTGATTTTATTTTGGTCAGTGTTGGGTTTAGTTCCTATCTGATTTTTAAAAAAAAATTATGGTATATAGATATGGCATTTGGGTGTTTCATGTTAGTTTTTTTAGAGAAGTATTTGAACTCTCAGTTTTGAGTTATGACAGTTCTATTTATTTGGGAATATCTATAGTAAATAAATATGGCAAATGGGTTTACATGAGACTTCTAGTTTTTAGTTATAAATTTGTTCTTTTGTGTGTAAGTTGCAGTTGGTAAATTTTTATGAAGTGGAAAATGCACACATAAAATATTAGGTGATTATTTGTATTTGTTGTATGTAAATTTTAATCTAAAAAATCTTTTCTATTTGATGTTTGGTTTCCGTAGTATGAACTTTTTGGGTTGATGAAATTATTGATTTGGCCTACTTATATTTTTATAAATAGATTTTAGGATGAAATTTGTTCTTTAGTTTGAATAAAATCATGTTTATAGTTCAATTTGTTATTCATAGTCATTTGCAATATGAAATATAGATTTCTATATTTTAAGTAGTTGACAATATTGTTAGATATTGGCTTCAAGGGTAAAATTAGTGGTTTGAGTAGATTTTATAAATAAATTGGTCTTTGAGAAGTGTTATATTATTTTGAAGAAATAATTGGCCATTTATTAGGATAATGTTGTTTATTCAAATGGTTTTTAGGTAGATCTTGTTTATTTTGAATTCACAAGAAAACCCTTGATCATTTATTATAGTGTGTTGATGAGTTGATTTTTTAAATTTCAATCATTTTATTGAAATTTATGATATGTATTTGGTACATATTTGAGAATAGATGAATTTTATGGAAGTGATCAAGTTTTTGATTTGTTTTGTCTTTTAAAAAATGTCCAGATGGACACCTCCTAATTCTAATAACTCTTATGGTAATATATGGATGAATGATCAAACTTGGAATAGAGAATATTTATCTTCTCATAGTTTTGATTCTATCTATTGGAGGTTTGTCAATGATGTCTCTAAGGTGACCAAGGATGTTGATGAGGTGTCATGTGTGCTAAAATGATAATGACAAAATATGCTTCAATGAGCCTCATTGTTCGTACATGGTTTTTTAGTGTTTTCCTAAGTGAGGAATTTGATGGATGATATTGTTGGTATGGATATGTTGTATAGTCCCCTTGAGGTTATCTATTCTTTGAGTGCTTATGTGCATGAATGGATGTCATATGGCTAATCATTATTTTCATCTAGACATTTTGGGTCTAATGATAGAAAATCTGAGTAGGTAGTTTAATGACATCACAATTGCTACATGGGAATGAATAAATAAAAATTGGTCATATGGTTGTGATCAAATTAGTCCATATTTACTATGTTATAAATCTCAAGTCATGCACCTAAGCATAGTCAAAGATATGTGGGTGAAAAGTTGGGCTCTCAAGCATTTTGACAGTGTTTTCCCATACTTAGTCAAATTTGCATGAGACAAGAAAGAGTTGAGTAAGCATATTTATAAAGTTATATATCACACCTGTAGATATTTTAGGAGAAGGTGATCATATGTGTTTTTTTACTTTTGTGCCTAGTTGATTTGCACTAAATTTTAGGTCATGAGGTAAAGCGCATCAAAATATATGCATGTGCAAAGTTATCCTTTAAGGCAAGTTATAAGCATAGTCGGATTTGTGACAAAATATTTTGAGAAATAATTTTAATGGAATTATGTATAGCATGTGAGAAGGTTCCTAGAGCAATTTGACACATGGTTGGATTATCCTATATGAGGAGATCATATGGTCTAATTTTTAGAACATGCACTCGAGGAAAGTAAAAGATATAGAGATGTAAAGCTGACCTTACAAGTAGATAATTAAGGTTCCCATACTTAGTAATTTATGCACAATTTAAGTTTTTATCAAGATCAATGGATCACATTGCTCTGAGATGTCAAGAAGTAGCGAGATGAGGACAAGTGCATGATGTTCAATACTGAGTAGAGATAAAGATCCAGCTTCTTTCAAGGATCAATGGTGAGTGGGAGATTGTATAGATAAATATAAATGGTGAATATTAAATTTGAGAGGTCAAAGTGATAGCTATTTTTCATTTTTATATACTAAGTTACATATAGAAGATCGATAGAGGACATTGAGTCAACATTGTAAGATTGTATGAGACGAGGTCAAAGTGACTAAGGTTCAACATTTGAACATTAGTGCCTATGCATTAAAGTTTGGAAAAAATAAATGGTTATTAATTTATATGATAATTGAGAATATGATATGTGAGCATATTGTTCAAAGTTTAACTGTGACCGTTTGCTTTTGAATATTTGAATTTAACAAAGGAAAAAAATAGTCTATTGTTTTTGGACCATATCTTTTGATCAAGGATGAATTTTATCATGGTGTAAAAAAAAATTAGTAGAGGAATCCAAGGAAAATTTTAAAATATGGATTTAAAGATATGAAAGTGTGTGTAGACAAAAATATTGAGATTTAAAGTTGACTGTGTGTTTGACTATGTTCTGCAAGTGACATGAGAGGGAATATTTGAGCTTATGTTAATGTTATTTTGATGTCTCATGATGGCTTAGATATTTGGGAGTGTTTTTTAATCCATGAGGATGATTTATGTGGTATTTATAGGTTTGAAAAATTTATATTATGTATATATAAAGGTTAAGAATTTTACTATGTTCCTAAAGGTTACTAGTAGATTGAGTGACCATCTTGCAGAGGCAAGTTGAAGGTGTTCTAAGTTGAGTTGAAGAAACAAACGAGCATGTATATGATATATAAGTATAAAATAATTATGATAAGGATTTTTTTCTCATAGTATTCTGCTAATTAGATATGGAGAATCATATTAGATTGACTATATTTTGACTATGTATGACCAGTTTGAGTGGTCATTTTGAGTGATATAGTTTAAGGTGTTTTGGCTTGTGTTAGAGTGTTTAAGTCACATGGAGATGTTGTAGAGATATTGGAGTTTATATTCATATGAATTTTTCATGTGTTTATGTGAGAAATTTTTGTGTTTGATTCATAAGTTTGTGACTATGTTTTTTATATAAGAAGACTTGAAGAGCGAGGTGACCTGATTAGTAGGTTCAAGTGTGGAGTTGGTGTTCTAGGTGGTATGGACCCATGTGGATGTGACTAAGGGGTCATGTGGAGTGAACACATGCTTTTTGAAGTGGTCCCAAGTTTCTATTTTACTTGTTTAAGTGATAAGTGGTTGAATAGGTCTCCATGAGACCTATAAGAGCTATAAGAGCCTTATTAAAAGGTGTAGTTGTTTAAGGGTGACCCATTGATACTATAGTAAATTGATGAAGATTATTTTATTATAATACTTAGGGTTTAATTTAATTCTAATGTCTGACCAAATTTTTATTATTATGAAGGCTCTATATATAGTGAAAACAAAAGAGATGGTTTCTAGGCTTATGTGAGTGGTGTGGGAATTGAAGTAAAGAAGAGAAGAGTGGAGTGTGATCAATGGCTTGTTTCATGAGTAAAAAAAATTGAGGAATATTTGTATGACCTATAGGTCATATTTATGATGTCTAAATAGTGCTCCTACAGGTTGAGGATGAGTAAAGGATAGATGGTGTCTTGTGAGCTTGGTGGCTGATTTGAGAGATAGTTCAAAATGTGAAATGTGTATGACCATTTGGTCATGTTATTGATGTGGTAAAAAAAATGTTTTTGAGGAGTGAAGAATGATCTAAAATTTTAGTTTGGATGTATTGAGTTTACATAGTTGAATAAATAGGGTTATTTGGGATATGTAATGTGTCCTAATTAATATTTTTTTGTTGGTTCAAGTATGAAATGTGCTTTGGTCAGTAGGGAGTGTTGAGTGAAGGTGAAGAGTGATAATCAAAGTTCTATCATTAGGTGTTAAAAACATTAGTTCAAAGGTGGAGGTGCTTAAAGGAGGATCTAAGAGACTTGGTCTTCTTTAGGGGCATTTGCTCCTTGTGAAATAGGTATTTCACTAAAGGTAGGTGGTCTAAAGGAGTTTATCATCTTAGGGATAGGTGCTCCTTGTAAAATAGGTGTTTAATTAAACCCTAGTTAGGAGGACATGATTAGTCTCTAGTTTGCAATACCTTATAGGTCAAGTCTTCCAAGTGTTTTCAACCTTGAGAGTGGGTTTTATTCCCCAAGAGGGTTTCCCACATATGTCTTGTGTTATGTGATTGATCTTTGTCTCTCTTGTTGAATGCTTACAATAAGAGATTAAGAGTAAGAAAGGATTGAAATTTAAGTTAGATTATCAGAGCTCACTAATTCACCCCCAATGATTATACCTCTAATAATTGGTATCAGAGTCAGTCCTTTAGAGGAAGCTTAACAACTTGAAGGAGATTATAAGTAAGTACAAAGATAGTGAAATAGTTGAAGAAAGAGAATCTACAGTGGAATACTATGATCAAGGAAATTGAGGAATAAATATGTACTTTGAATAAAGATGTCAAAGAGGATAAGAAGGTTATCAATAACCTCAAGGTTTAGCTAGAATATTCCAAGGTAATTTTGAGTTCAAAATAAAAGGGCATCATGAATAATGAAGTTTGCCATGGCAGTGGTGATGAAGAAGTTTTTTTGATATCGAAGAAGATGAAGTGGATCTAAGAGCTGAGCTCATAAAGAGGTATCATAAGATGAGGTATGTGATAAAAGGTCTTGAAATATAATTTAGTTCTCTTGAGGGAAGTTTATTAGGGAAAGCATGTAGAATAAAAGATGACATGGATAAATAAGTTAAGAGTGATTAAAATACTATCCAAATTACTAGAGATCAATTGATGGCTAATATTTCAAGTAGAAGAGATAGACAAGATGAGTTCATTCAATTAGAAACCAAGCTAGATTCATTGAAGGATGAGCATGAGCAATTTGTTGTCAAGATAAGAAATCTTGAATAAGATCAAAATAATTTAGATCAAGTCAAGAATAATGAAATAAGACCACTTAGACATCCCAATGTAATAAGGTATGATAGTTCTATTCATAGCCATTATATTTTTTACTATCAATATGGTCATAGGGCAAGAGATTGTAAAAAGATTATCTCTAAGAATGAGTTCACATGGAACCTTGGAAGAATGAGAAATTGGTCATGGATATTTCATAACATAGATTAGTCAAGATGTATGTTGAATGATATTGTTTGCTACAATTGTGATAAGATGGGACATATTGCTAGATTTTGCAAGGATAGTTTGAAGAAGCACTCAAGTCTTAACAAAAGGAAAGATTATCTTAAAATTCACTCAATGGTTTTGAGACCAAAATATATGAAGGCTAATAATGATCAAGGTTGAATATGTGATACAACAAAAAAGGAATTAGACATGAAGAAGATATGGGAATGCCAAGAGAATTTATCTTTTGTCTAGATAGAAAATGAAGATCACTATCATCATCAAGTAAAAGGTATGAATGATCTTATTTGTTTCAGATGTCATAATGTTGGTCACATTAATAGGTATTGTAAGAATAGGTTGAATGTGTTCTCAAAGAAAAATAAGGTGTATGGATCCCCTAGTGTGCAAAGAAGAGGTCACAAATGGGTATAGAAACCTAAGCATATCAGGAGAGATCAGACTGAGACCAAAGATGGTTTGTTTGCCATGATAGATATGAATAGAAGATAAGAGTTTATATTAAAAAAATTTATTAATAAATTTGAAGAAAATAATGAAGTCAAGAACTCATTCAAATTCAAGAAGGACTACAAGATAGATGATATAATGGAGATATGGGAATCTTCATAGTTTTGGGACATTTAGTCTCTCTATGTCAAAGGGGTGTCTCTCTAATCTTCAAGGAGTCACTTTACAAAAAGATAAATCATGATGGATGTTGGTTAGATATTGATTTTTTTTGTAAGACAATGTCATGAGAATATGTGTTGGCTTACTATGAAGGCTTTGTTGATTGGTAGACTTATGTATGGAAGGTCTCAAAATAGGGAATGGATGTTTTTAGGTGTCTATTCAAGGATGATGAGGTGTCAAAATATTCTATTTCATATAAATGTATGTTGATATTGTTGAAATGGGCTCAAGATATGTCGAGGGTTATTATTTTTGAAGGTAAAAACTTGTCAATTTTTGTTTCTCAAATTGATTGATCAAATGTTGAAAGATTGTAAAACAAGGTTGATATAGAAGATGAGAATGTGTTATCATATCTTTGATATCATGAAGAAGGCATATAAGTTATATTGATGAAAATTTTTATATGCCATGGAGTTAGGGGGAGCTAACTTAGTTTTTTGGAATGGCTTAAGGATGTATGCATGATGTGAGGGGGAGCTTTGTAATTAGTCATGTCCTAGGATTAGAGGACTATGTAGTTTAATCTGAGAGAGAAAGAATGGATTCAATTGTATTGATTAGTAATTATTGTAAATGGTCTAAATATTTTCAAATAAAAAGGTACCTAAGATAAAGTGACTTATGGGGAGTCCCTCTTTATGTTTTCAAGTTAAGTTTATGTAGTTTATGTTATTCATGAATGTTTTATCTTCATAGAACCTATGTATGATCAAAAGAGTGTAGTCAAGGAGTATGTTTGAAAATCTCAAGGTGATAATAGCTATTATCAATGTTAAGGGGAGTATGTATCATCTCTTAGATATGGTCTCTTCATATTATTGGTCCTTGATGTCTTTTTAGGTCTGCAAGATCATAAGTTTATCCCACTTTATCATTGTGTCAAAAGGGGAGAAATAACCTTAAGAGAGATAGATTCTAAGCATAAGATTTGTATTGATGTTTGACATCAATGATAAAGGGTCATATTGTTGGAGGTTTATTAATGATGTCTCCAAGGTGACCAAAGAGGTTGATGTGGTGTCATGTGTATTATAATGACATTGATAAAGTGTGCTTCAATGAGCCTTAGTGGTCCTATATGGTTCTTCAGTGTTTGCCTAAGTGAGGTATTTGATGGATGATATTATTGGTATGGACATATTTTAGATTCCATATGAGATTTTATATGCTTTGAGTGCTTGTGTTAATGAGTGGATTTCATCTAGTTGATCATTATTTTCATCTAAACATTTTGGGTCTAGTAGCAGGAAATTTGAGTAGGTAGGTTACTAACATCACCATTATCACATGTGAATGAGTCAAGAGAATTTGGTAATATAGTTGTGATAAAACTAGTTCTTTGTTACTATGCACTAAATCTTAGGTCATGCACATAAACATAGTCAAATATATGTGTGTGTAAAGTTGGGCTTCCAGGCATTTTGATAGTGTTTTCCCATACTTAGCCAAATTTGTACGAGGCAAGAAAGAGTTGAGTAAGCATATTGATGATATTATATCTCACACGTGTGTAAATTTTAGGAGATTTTGATCATATGGATTTGTTTGGTTTTGTGCCTAGTTGATTTTCACTAAATTTTAAGTCATACATTGAAACATGTCAAAAGATATGTATGTGAAAAGTTGGCCTTCTAGGTAAGTTCTAAGCATAGTTGGCTCTATGATAGAAGATTTTGAGAAGGCATTTTAATGGAATTATATCTATCATGTGAGAATGTTCAAGGAGAAATTTGACACAGGTTGGATTATCCTATATAAGATCATATAGTCCAATTTTTGGAAAATGCACTTGAGTGAAGTAAAATATATGGAGATGCAAAGTTGATATTCTAGGTAAATAAGCATGGTTCCCATACTTAGTAATTTCTACACAAGTTAAAGTTTGAGATAGATCAATGGAACACATTTCTCCAAGGTGTCAGGAAATAGCGAGATGAGGACAAGTGCATGATGTTTAATGCTAAGTAAACATAAACATCAAGATTATTTCAAATATAAATAGTAATAAGGAGATAAAATAGATAAAGATAAATGGTGCATATTAAATTCAAGAGGTAAAATTGAACTATTTATCATTGTTATATACTAAGCTACATATAGAAGATCAATGGAGCATGTTGAGTCAACATTGAAAGATTGCACAAGATGAGGTCAAAGTGACTAAGGTTTAATATTTGAGAATTGGTGCCTATGAATTAAAGTTCAAAATAAATCAATAGTGTGTAATTTATCTAAGAAACAAGGACATGAGATGCAAGTATAGAGTTTGAAGTTTAACTTTGACTGTTTGTTTTTAAATATTTGAATTTAACAAAGGGAAAACCCAGACTATGGTTTTTGGACCATATCTTTTGATCAAGGATGAATTTTATCATGGTGTAAAAAGGAAAGTGGCAGATGAATCCAATAAAAATCTGTAAATATGGATTTGAATATTTTTTATTACATAAAGACAAATATATTGAGCTTCAAAGTTAACTATATTTTATTATGTTCTACAAGTGAAATGAGAAGAATGTTTGATCTTGTGTTGATGTTGTTTTGATGTCTCATGATTATTTGGATATTTTGGAGGGTTATAGACTCCATGAGGATGATATATGTGGTATTTATAGGTTTTAATAATGGATATTCTATATGAAAAAAGGTTAACATTTTTAATATGCTCCTAAAGGTTACTGGTAGATTGAGTGGCCATCTTGTAGAGGCAAGTTGAAGGTGTTCTAAGTTGATTTGAAGAATAAATTAAGCATGGAGATGTTGTATAAGTATCAAAGGGTTATGAGAAATAATTTTTTGTCATATTATTCTACTAATTAGATATGGATAATCATACTTTACTAACTATATTTTGACTATGTATGACCAATTTGAGTGGTCATTTTGAGTGATAAAGTTTGAGGTGTTCTGGCATGTGTTGGAGTGTCTAAGTCACATGGAGATGTTGTAGACATATTGGAGGCTATATTAATATGAATTTTTCATGTGGTTATGTGAGATATTTTTATTTTTGATTCATAAGTTTTTGACTATGTTTTTTGTGTAAGAAGACTTGAAGAGCAAGGTGACCTAATTAGTTGGTTTAAGTGTGGAGTTAGTGTTCCAAGTGGCATGAAACCATGTGGGTATGACTAAGGGGTCATGTGGATTGGACCTATTCTTTTGGAAGTGGTTCCAAGTTTTTATTTTACTTTTTTAAGTGATAAGTGATTGAATAGGTCTCCATGAGACCTATAAGAGCTACAAGGACCTTATTAAAAGGTGTAGCTACTTAAGTGTGACCCATAGATGATATGACCAATTAATGAAGATTGTTTTGATATGTGTCTTGATGTAAGAAAATAATTAAGGGTTAATTCAAGTCTAATGGTTGACCAAGTAGTTGTTTATCATGAAGGTTCTATATATAGTGAAACCAAAGGATATAGTTTTTAGGCTTGTGTCAATGGGGTGTGTGTGTATTGAAGAAAAGAAGAGAAGTGGATGAGTGTACACAATGGTTGGGTTCATGATAAAAGTATATTTAGTACTTTTTGTATGACCTATAGGTCATATTTATGATGTTTGAATAGTGCTCCTATAGGTTAAAGATGAGTGAAGGAAAGATGGTGTCTCTGTAAGCTTGGTGGTTGATTTGAGAGATAGTTCAGAGTGTGGATTGTGTGTATGACCATTTGGTAATGTTTTTGATATGGTGATAGAGATGTTTCTAAGGAGTGAATATTGATCCAAAAGGTGGCTTTGGATACATTGAGTGTGTAGAATTGAAGAACTAGGGTTAGTTGGGATATGTAATGTGTCTTAATTGATATTTATTTTTTGGTTCAAGTATGTAATTTTATTTGGCCAACATGGAGTTTTGATTGAAGGTGAAGAGTGATAATCATAGTTCCACCATTAGGTGTTAAAAACATTAGTTCAAAGGTAGAGGTGTTTAAATGAGGGTCTAAAATACATGGTCTTTCTTAGGGGTAGTTGCTTCTTGTGAAATAGGTGTTTCACTAAAGTTAGGTGGTCTAAAGGAGTTGATAATATTAAGGGTAGGTGTTCTTTATGGAATAGGTGTTTCACTAAATCCCAGTTAGAAGGATATGATCAGTCTATGGTTTATAATACCTTATAGGATAATTATTCCTAGTGTTTTCAAGCTTGAGAGAAGGTTTTATTCTCTAAGAGGGTTTCCCATATATGTATTTTATTATGTGCTTGATCTTGCATTGTCTCTCTTATTATTTGCTATGAATAATATGTATGCTTCATGAATTATTGTGGTAATTGATTAAGATTAAGAAAGGATTTAAATTGAATTTGGATTATCTAGGCTCACTGTTTCACACCCCCCCCCCACTCTTAGTGATTGTACCTATAACACTAGAGGCCAATATTTTAGAGGTATATGGTTGGTAGGAATTTCCATAGACATTTTAATAGAGGAACTTAGATGTCCATTCATATTGATGCCTCAGATCTTAATTTTTGGGATGTTCTTGCTTTTTTGCCATTTAATACTAAAAATAATAAGGAATTTAAATAATTAGAAGATCTCATTAGATAACTCATCCTCACAGATGTACAAATATAAGTGGTTCAACTCAATGAATGTAAATAGCTCTGCAATCTAAACATAATTCAAATTCTCATCATTCTATACAATACCATCATCCATTTCCTAAAACTTACTTGCATCAAGTTTCTAAATTTCATTCTCATACTTTAGTTCTCCTCAACCATGAAATTATATATCTTGAACCTATGAATATGATTGAAACTTGTTCAAAATTGAATCTTGTAGATTAACCTCATCATTTGTTAGAAGAAGAAGGGTCATTACCACTTAACTAAAAGAGATAAGAGATAAGTCCCTCAGCATCACCATGATGGTTAAGAAAGTGAAGATGGAAGTAGATAATGAAGACAAGGAAGATGATGTTGAGATAATTTAGTTCCCTACTATCACCATGAGTTATACAGAGTATTTGAAAGACAAGGGATATCTGTTCATAGAAATTCTTTCAAATTTTGATGAAGAATATGATTTTTAATTCTACTAATTTGACACTTTTAAATACTATTTATGCTTTAATATATTTTAAAAATTTATTTTGACTGTGGTTTCATAGTGTTTGAAAGCATTTTAGATAGTATATATTTTTTGATGTGGAATATATGAACTTATGGATAATGTATATGGTTAAATATTAGATGTAGTAGTTTTTATTTAAATAGCTTATGTTATTTTTAAATGTTTTTACATAATAGGTTTATTTAGATGTGATATTTAATGGCCTCCACATAATTAGAATTTATCCCTTTGGTATCTTAATATTTATTTTGAACTTAAGGCTTATTTTAAAGTCTTACATTAAGTTAACTAAAATTCAATTGACTTAATATAAGTCAATTATGACTTAATTAATAACTAACTGAAGTTAGTTATAACTTATACCTAAACCATGTCTTAAAAAATGGATTATAAAAGAAGAACAAAGTAACATATGAAGAAGAATAACATTACATGTATTTTTGAAGACTCTAATTTATTTCAAAGTTCATTATAATACTCTTTTCTATGCAATATCTATGAGATAAAATAAATGTTGTAGATAGATTAAAGACACATTCTCTAATAGTTAAGTAATATGCTTAATTAGCACATGTATATCTAGGTTTTATTTCTTAGTTTATAAACTAATTATCTAAAGCTTTTAGGTTTAATACCTTATGATGATTGTAAATTTGTAGTCATATGAACTAAATCTGAACTACTTGGCCAAAATTATGATGAATTTTTCATTGTATATGATATGTTGTTCATCCATTTGAATTGTATTGGTTGTTATATCAATGATATATTTACTGAAAATATTTTTTCTCAATAAAATTTACTTCATCTTTGCTAAGATGACTCTTTTATGAAAACTCACAATCTTTTATTTTCGCTGTATTTTATTTAGTTTTAGTTTATTTTATTCGATTATTATTTAATTTAGTAATTAGTTTAATTTATATTAATTATCTTCTCTTATTAGTTTTAGTCTTTGATGAATCTAAATTCTTATGTTTCTTAAATTTCTTAGTCTTTTCTTAAATAGTTATATTTATCTAATAAGTTTTTTTATTTTATTTTATATCTTTATTTCTATTTTCTAAGTTATCCATTTATTTCTTATTTATTTTAGGCTTAGTTTAATTATTATAAAGTTAGTCATTGTTATAATTTTCATTTTGCATTAGATTAAATTAAGTTTTATTAGATTGATTTTAGTTTAGTTTATTCCCAGATTTGTTTTAGTTTTAGGTTTAAAGTTAAGTTAGTTTTTAGTTTCTAATTTAGTTATTTGTTGTTTTAGATTTAATTATTATGTGATTATGTAAATTTTTATTTTAATTTTTTTCTTCAAAATTCATTATAATATTTTAATTTTATCTTTTAGGTCTTTGTCTTTCTTTTATTTTGATCTTTTCTGAGTGAAATATAAATATTTCAAAGTATTTGAGTGGAACAAAAATATTTATAAGGAAAAACAATCTTTTCTTCATGAGATTATCTTAATCATAGATCTTCTCTATTGAATAGGATAAATTATATATTCACATATATTTCCCTCAAACATAAAGAGAATAATTGATTTCAAAAATTATAATAAACTATGGATTAGTATTTGGCATAATTATTATTTCTCAACACATTTACAACTCATTGCTCATCTTTTATATCCTTTGTGACATATTAGACTTTAACTATTAGATAGTAAGATTCCACCTTAACCTTAGTGATAGGTGAAAGGGATGATTCATTAACATGACAATTTTGATCATTAAAATTTTTGGAGACTCTTTTGGGAATCCTTTTATAAATCTTGTATTTCTTATTTGTTTTATTTTATGTTATCTATGACCATTGGAGGTCCACACCCTGTCATTCAACCTTTAGTTGATATTATTAAAGATTACGTCGATGTCACTTTTAGTCTGACTCATTTTACTTGGTATAATAAACTTTATGATCTATTTTATATTATATAAATACTTAATGAATAATTATAAGAAGAAAAAATTAGTGATGTTCACAAAAGTCTTACACATGAAACATAAATTTATATTCAAAAAAATAATCATAGCATTAGACTCGAGGCTGAAAAAAAATTGCGTGTTAATCCTTGACCTAGAATTCTCTTTTTTCAAATTCCTTTCATCCTAAATATTTTATTTTTCCTAATAATAATAATATAAATCAACCTAATCAAGTGATTAAAATAGTTGAAAATTTATATGGAAAATGAACAAGCACAACAACAGAGGGTTTGAGATTTGACTTTAAGTCTTTAAAATAATAGAGATCAAGCTGAAGCAATTGATGAAGAAAATAATTTAGATGAATAAATTGCTTATCCCCTATCCAATCTTTAGATTTTTAGAATCTAATCAATATTGGTGTTCATCTAGTTAAGTTACCTTCATTAAAGGGACTCAATATTCATGAGTTTTTTGGAAGCCCTAGTGAGTTATGGAAAGATAATTTAGATGCTTTAAAATTAGTTTGTGCTATCATTGGTATTGTTAATAAAAAATATTTTCTTAGATTTTTCTCATAAACTTTAAAAGGTAAAACATATCAAGCATTTATTAGTCTTCTAGTAAGTGTTAGTAACACTTGAAAATATATTGAAGATTGGTTAGAATTGTGCTTCAGTAAACCAAAAATGATTTAGATTTAGTAAATGAACTAGTTAATGTTTCAATTGATGTGTGAAACTATGTATGGGTTCATAAGTAGATTTACTAGATTACATTAGAAAATTGTACTTGATGTTAGACCATCTAAAACATTGTCAAGATTATATTTTTTAATGATTTAAATTTAAATTATAAGATGGATATAGAGGATAAATATATTATGGATTATGATGAATCTATAACTTTTTATATAGATTATGAAAAGATATTAAAATGTATTGGTTTTAATGATATAACTATAACATGTGTAAATTTAGATAATACAAAAAAATTAAAATCTATACATAATGTTAGTAAAAAATTAGTCACTATCAAGTGGTAATTAAATGATATTCCATCTTCATCAGGTAAGTCATCATTTTCTTAAAAAAAAAAAAATTGAAAAAAAGTTTTTCATTATAACATTTTTGAGTTAGACCATGATCCAAATACTTGCGTAGATATTAAAAAATTTAAAAGATATATTTAAGGAAATGAAAGTATCTCAATTTATCTAGCTAATAACATAAATATGTGTGGCATTAGTCAATCCTTGGATGACATCTTAACCATAAATGCTTATGTTGTTAATACTAGACAAAAAAATTATTCTAATATATCTAAAAATAATCAAAGTTATATTCAGAATCAAGATAAAGGTAAGAGTATACAAAATAATTCATTAGATAATGATCTTTTATCAATAGGTTTTAAAAAATCTCAATATAATTCTCATAAGATTAAAAATTATATGAATATATGTAATTTAGATGTAGGGGATTATAATATCATTGACGATTTGTCTTCCTTAAAAGTAGGATTTTTATTCTTGCAGGCTGTTAATTTTCTAGGACAACTTAACAAAATCAATGAGACCATTAAAAATACAAATGTTAAAGATGTTTTAAGATTCAAAGAAGAAAAATAAATAATAAAAAAATCAGTCAATAATTTTTACTCAGATATATGATCCTCCTATAGATTACATACCACATTTTTATATATCTATCAAAATTATTGATAAAGATATACATACCTATATTTTAGATACTGGTGCATTAAATAATATTATGCCTAAATTTATCACTAATCAATTAGGCATTTCTTATGAAATATATAATATAAAACTCACATATTTTGATTCATATCAAATAAAAAAGTGTGGTAAGTTACGAGATATTGTAATTAAATTTATAGAAGATGAAAGGATCATATGTGTGACTAATGTTCAAATTCTAGATATTCTTAGTAATTATGCAATGATTTTGGGTAGAGATTGGTCTAAAAAAAGTAGGACATTTATTGGAAAAGATACTACTTGAATTTTAATTGGGAATGAAATTATTTCTTTTAAAGAGAAGATTGATCTAGTAATCCTAATGACTCTATACCATTGACTATTGCTTATATTAAAATAGGAATTGGTATATATGAGTTACTAACCCTTGATGAACATGAACAATAATAGTAAGATGTCTTATTAAATAATAATTTATGGACTTTATATTTTATTAGTACTTGCTTACAAGTTAGAAGTGTTACAAAAATTTGTTTCATTTCTCCTGTAGGTATGATTTTTTGTTATGCCTATAAATTGTCTTTTGATATTACAAACAATATAATATAATTTGAAGTATTATGTCTAGGTTTAGAAAAGGTTATAGAATTAGATGTTAAATAATTAGAGGTATTTGGGGATTCTAAATTAGTTTTTAGATAGGTAAGGTAGGTTTATAAAAAACCAAACTTATTTTCATCGATATACCCAAAAAGTTTGATCCTTAATACAAATTTTTTAAGCTTTTAATATCACCCATATTCTTAGATAATTTAATATAAGAGATAATAAACTTGTTATTTTTACTTCTAACCCTACCATTAGCGATATAAAATAAGTTGTTGAGTTTTCATTTTTAGAGATTTTTAGACCTAAAATTCTTGATTTAAATGAAAATTGGCATATTTTTTAATATGATGAATATATTGATGCCTTTATTAAAATAAATTATTTTGATGATGATGATGATTATGATGATGATGATGATGATGATGATGATGATTATATTCTTAACTAGGGAGACTATTTACAGTTAAATACTAATAAGTTACTAGCTAGTTTGGTGAGTTTAGAATCCATGTTTACTCTACATGACTAGCCTAAGATCTCACGTATAGAAGAACCTTCTAGGAAAAATATTATAAATATTAATTTTACACGCAATTTTATATCATATTTTATTGATAAATCAAATCCTTTGTAGATTTTACTAAAACAAAATCAGCCATATGTGTGGGATGCAAATTTTAATTATGCTTTTAATAATGTAAAAAATTCTATTAAAAATGCATTTACGCTTGCTAAACCTAATTTGTCTAAGCCTTTTATTATTTATGTTAATGAAACATAAAAATATATAAGTGACATGATAACACAAAAAAATAAAAATAATGATAAAAAAATCCATCAAATATATCAGTCAAGTTTTGAAAAATACAAAAATTAGGAACCTCTTATTGAGAAATTTGTTTTATCTTTGATTTTTTCATTAATTAAATTTTGTCATATCTTGAGAAATAAATTTATTTTAAGATATAATTTAACTATTTTATCTTATCTTCTAAAATAACCTACTATTCAAAGAAGGTTGGCAAAGTGAATTTTAAGAATTCAAGAGTTTAACCTTGAGTTTAAAATTTGTAAAATTATTAAAGGAAATAAATTAGAAAAACATTTTACTAAAAATGCTTCTTCTAGTATTAATGTTTTAAATTTATTTGTTGATGATTCATTAAATTCAAAACCTCATTTTTAGTCTATGAAGATTACTGATTTTTAAAAAAAAAAAAAGTTTGAACTTGAAATGAAAGATTGAGATTATTTAATAGCTGAAGATGATTGGTACCATGATATTTTATATTGTTTTTAATATAAATTTTGCCCTAAAAATTTGAATAAAAGGCAAAATATATCCTTGAGAGTGTAGTCTTTAAAATTCTATTTTCTAAAAAACTTTTTTATTTTATAGAAGTCATGATAGAGTTTTGTTAAGGTGTCTTACTCATGATTAAATTCAAAAAGTACTTAAGGGATGTTACAAAGTAGTTGTGGTGGTAATTATGCTAAAAAAAATTATATATTATAAGATTTTACATGTAGGTTATTATTATCCTAAGTTGTTTCAAGATACTTATAAATTGGTATATTCCTTTATCAATTATTTGTTGGTAGGGATAGATTATCAGCAATACCCTTGAATCCTATAATTTTCGAAAAACCATTCACTAAATGGGGAATTGATTTTATATCAAACATTCATCCTCCTTATATTGGTCATAGATATATAATAACTATGATTAATTATTTTATAAAATAACCTAAAGCAAAAGTGTTAAAAATTTTAGTTACATCTGAAGTTATTTCATTCCTTGAAAATTAGATTTTTTGTACACTTAACTTATTTTATGAGATTATTTCAGATAATAGTATTTAGTTTGTTTCAAATGAACACTTAAAATTTATAGAAAAATATTCATATAATTATACGCATTCCTCTAAGTATTATCCTCAAGGGAATGGATAAGCTAAATCTATAAATAAAAATCTAATTTTTGATAGAATTTATAAAGCAATGTACATCTACATGATAAGATCTTGAGTGAATATTAATAAATAAAGAATAATAAATAAATCACACATATCAATGAACTAGTATATAGGACTTACCATGAGAAAACTTCAAAGAGGTAAAAAAACCCACCACTTTGATATTCATATATTTGAGAAACCAAATCACCTTAATACAAAAACTCCTCCTTCTCACTTCTTCAATAACCTTGACAAAAATCTTTGTTCACACATAATTTATTATTTATAATATATTATTTTCACACATAATAACAATAGAGATGAAACCCTATTTATTGTGAAATGTGAAGAGATGTGACCAGTGTAAATAATAGGTCCAACCATCCCAAGAAAATTTTAAATTACCAATGATAATAATAAATATGTTTTATTTTTACCAATAAGTAATAAATAATTTATGTTTTATTATTTATTTACACAAGGTTGTTAATCCATGTTAATAAATAATAAATCATTATTATTTAACTACTTAAAATGTATTATAGGTCTTATAATTTCATCAATTATACATTAAATATTCTAACACTCTCTCTTAATGATAAGTGGAGATAAATGTCATAGTTACCTTAAAAAAAGAATTATTCTAGGTATAAAATTGAAGGATTTAGAAACCTTCATCATGCCAAACATCACCTTTTGAAATAAAAATAATTATGATATATAAACTACTTGAAAGTAATTTTAGGCTAGCATGATTATGATACTACATCTTATAGTTTTTCATGAATAATTGCTATGAATATTTGGAGTCTTTTATAACATAAATACCTCCATTACAATGTATGCTTTTAATGTATTAGGATATAAAAGTAAAACTTACACATGAAATTTAATTAAATTATAAAACTTTTACATGAAATTTACAATGATTTATAATAAGAAGAAGAATATAGAAGAAGAAGAAACACATGGCCATTAGAAAGTTATATTATTATGCACACTCCTCTCAATGGTAACATTGAGAGGTCCAACATTGCATGAAACTACTAAAACTTGGTATCACCAAGTGACTTTGTGAAGATCTATGACATTAGTTCTTCCATAGAATACAACTATAGATTAATATCACTATTGAAGACTTTCTCTTAGATAAAATGCACATGAACTTCAATATGCATAAATTTTTGGTGTTGTACACCTACATAAAACTTAAAAACATATCTAAAAATAAATTCATGATAGAATAATATAGTTAGCATCACAATGACCACATACATAAAAATATGGCATATGTCTTTCTATGGTAAAAAAACATTTTAAAACATTCATGTCATATTTTAGACAAACAAGTTCACTACTTTGATTACAAAGTTAGTGAAAAATATAAATTATTGTATGCAATTCATTATTGAACATATCCAATATCAACAAGATGAGTGTTCCCAACTGTCATACTATACATATACAATATTCTACTAATAATATGATACTAAGTTTAAAAAAAATTAGATATCCTATTAGCAATAACTTATTTTATCATTCGAGTTTTGTCAAAAAAACTTTTAAAGCTTAGTATGTTTTAATAAAATATTGAGGTATAACCTCTCATACATCAAATATGGATAATTTTAGCATGAAATTTCATCATCCAATCAAACAAATATGAGATTGAAACACATGAGTTTAGAGATGTATGAATAGAATACTTAGTAAAGTAAATGAAGAAGAGCCAATAATACAAATTCTATTTACACATTATGTTTCATAACATGTCTTATTATCAAAAAAAGCATATAAGGATGTTAGCACAAACAATCAAATGATAAAATAATCAAATGAGAGTATCTAATAAATTGAAACACAAAAGATCCAAACTCACTGAGCATGATCTTCTTACCAAATGCAACAACTAAAACATGATCATTTTGTCAAATTAAGGATGATGATATGCATATAATGTATTTCAATGTTAAATGAACTAAAAGTAATCATAATATATATATTATTCCTTTGATTTATCATCTAAGACAAATATCTCTTGAAATATAATTGTAATATGTTATTTTCAATATTTAACATTAAATCATTTTACTAACAAACACAATGTAGATGAGACACTATCAATATAGTTAGTATCTCTAACGTAACAATAAAATAGTTTTATCAAAATAAATGAAATGCTATGTGTATACATATATTTTTAATGTAAAAAAAGAAAATTTTAAGTAGGGATTTTATTCATAATATGCACAGTAATATTTATGGCTTTAGTCCATAAAAATTAGGAAGAACATTTATGAAATATAATATTGTTCTAGCCATCTCAATAATACTATGACTTTTCCTTTTAACAATACCATTTTGCTAAGGGGAATAGGGAGTTTTTAATTCCCTTTGAATAACATAATTAATGTAAAAAATAATAAAATTATTTACTAACATATTCATTAGTATTATCAGTTCTTAATCTCTTAATAGAAAAAATAGATACATTTTTAACATTATCTCTAAATTCTTTAAATTTAGACAAACCATCAAATTTATTTTTAATTTTAAAAAAACTAGATCATTATAGTGTAATCATTAATACAAAGAACCATTAAGAGATACAATGTCAATAGGTCCTACAACATCACTATGAATCAATTTTAAATGATGTGAAAAATTCACATCATGATTCTTGTGAAAGGGGTTAGTATGCTACTTACCACGTAAGCAATCTTTAAAAGTTTCATGATGAGAGGGGATATAAGGAAGTTAAATAATAATATTATTTATATACATATCATGTAAAATAATAAAATTAATATGTTCTGATATTTCATATATTAATTGAGATTCATTCTTATTATGTGATGAAAGAAACCATACAGAATAAGAAAAAATATATATATATAAACCATTCTTTTGAACACCTTAAAAGATCAAAGCACTAGATTGATTTATAATTTACCATTTATCTTTAATAAATGTTACAATAAAATTATCATTTGGAAGTTAAGAACAAGATAGAATTTTTTTTTAAGCTTAGCTACATAGAAAACATCATTTATAGTAACATTTGAAAACTTTACTTTTCCCTACCTAATTAATTCTAAAAAAGAATTATCTCCTAAGTAAATTATTTCAAAGATATAGCTATAATAATAAAAAATATCAGATAAAAAATTCATATGTTGTGATGCACCACTATATAAATGCACTCATTTTTATTTGAAGCAAATAAAGCAATACACAAAGCAATAACATTTTGATCCTGATTGTTAGTCTAATTAGGGTTTTAATTCTTCTAATTTTCTTAATTAAATTTTTTTTCTTAGTTATTTTAGAATATTTATTGTTATTTTTATCATTATTTTTATAAAAATTTCATCTTCTATGATTAACTTTACCACACAGATTGTAATTTCCATTAAACTTAGGTTTATGATTCTTATTACCAAATTTTTTGTTCTTATTTGAGCCAAAAGTAAAATTAAAGTTAGATTTATGGTTTTTATTATTATCAAAAATAGTATTTAAGGTGAGAATTCCTAAGTTTCATTCTCTTTATAATCAAATTATTCATAACTTGATCCTCTTGAATCAGGAGAACAAACAAGTTGATAAGGTCAAAGATATCTTGTTTAGTTTGATACTTAGAACTCAAAATTGTAATAAAATTGCTAAAAATTTTATGAATATTTAATTGAATTATAAAATTAGTTAATTTATCCTTAATCAAATTATAATTAAATTCGTCTAACTAATATTTAATGTTTTTACTTTTAGGAAGAAAATTTATAACTTTTTTTTATCACTTTTCATAAGTATAGTTAGTGATTCAAGGATTAACTTAATAATATTTGAGAGATGAGTGCCATCATTCATATATTGAAATATTTTACAAGCCTCACTAGGAGATTCTTGATTACCAATGTGGAGAAGGAATTCATCCTTAACATTCCACAAGATAATTGACATAACTTGCTATAATTTTTATTGAAATACATTGGTAAGTTCAGGGATAACATATCACCTAGAAGAAATTTTTTTAGTTCTAATAATAATATTCCATAAATTTTAGGTCATAAATTTAGTTTTAACATGAATTTTTTATATTTTATAGTTATATTCATTAAGCATTTGATATTTATCTAAAAAAAAATAAGGTGAAGTCATAACTTCCCTTTAAATAGAACAGTAAACACATACTTAAAATGAAATTTTTTGGTGTGAATTTTAACTTAATTTGATATTAAAACAAATTTTAAATAGTGAACACACAATAATTATTCAATTTAATGTTAGATAAATTAAAAAAATGTGAAATATTGCAATAAAATAGGGTGTTAAAAATAAACTAGTGTAAAAACAAATTAAGAAAAAAATAACCTTTTTAATGAGTTTTTATACTATGATTGTAAAATAAATTAAATCACAAGTGAAACTATACGTAACTACATAATTTAGATGTCAAATAATGAAAAAAAAAATAGATTTAGAATTACACAAAACTAGGTGTTAAAAGAGTCACACTCAGAATGACCACCTAAACACTATTATTATAAAGGTTATAAAATTAATAGTAGGAGGTTTCAAAACAAAAAAATTATCATGTAGGTGTGTCCAAAAAGTGTCAAAATCTATGTATCAATTGGTTACATGACTACGTTTGACAAAATATTCTCTAGGTCAAAAGTTGAAACAAGTTTGATAAATCAATTAAGATTTTAAACAAGTGAGAAGTTGACATGCTAATTAAAAATGGATTTAAAAAATAAATAAATTTGAAAAATTAACTTGATCAAGTCAAATTTGATCAAAATAAATTTTCTTAAAAGGTTTTGAACACTAGACCAACCCACTTGCAAGTTTATAACAAATTACAACCACCAACTCTTCTACAATATTTATTAAAAAAAATCATGCACTAATATATATTTAAATCTTATTTTTTATGATTTTTTAATAATATAAATAAATATTTACTATGTATGTAAAAAAATAGTAAATATATATTACTAGTTTTAACTTTTTGGTAAATGGCTATATCCAAAGTGGGACCCATGGGTGGCATACATGAAATTTTTTGAATCAAAAAATAAATTATTTTTTAAATAATATTTAAAACTATATAATAAAATTATATACCTATAGTTAGTTATGGAATTCCAATTTAAGGACATAAGCTCATAGTAAATTGAATGGACCACTAAACAACTTAAAATTTTGTAAATCTCCCTCAATCCTTGCAATGAAGCATCCAAAAGCTTCAAATTTTGATTTTGATTCTAAAAAATTAAATTTTTAGATTTGTATTGTTGTATCAATCATACAATGGTTCTCCAAGAAAATAATATCTTCCAAAAAATTGATTTTAAATTCATATAGGGTCAGTAGGAGGATTAGTAGGCCAAAAAACATGATCTTTGATCCTTTAAACTGCAAAATATAATTGTGGAAGTGAAGAGAAATAATTTTTCTGATTTTCATTTTTCAATTTCAAAGTGCCACATGGAGGTTGGAGGCTGATTTTCACACTTTAATTTACTCTTTTTTTCTTTATCAAGGATCTATAATGATTTTGAATTAAGATCCAATGCATACAAGGTTGAAGCAGGCCTCTAAATTGATCAATAAAATTTATTCTTCCTTCTTTAGTGACATAGATTAAACCAAGATTTAAAATTAAAAAAAAAATAAATTGAATAAAATCTCAATTATTTCAACTAAATGAAATATTCTTTCCAATTAAATCTACTCGCTAGGCTTTGAAACAATGATAGAATTTATAAAGTAATGTACATCAACATGATAAGATCTAGAGTGAATTTTAATAAGCAAAGCCTAATGAATGAAGCTCATAGATCAATGAATTAGTAGACATGAATTATTGTGAGAAAACTTCAAAGAGGTTAAAAACCTACCATTGTGATATTCATATATTTGAGAAACTAAATCACCTCAATACAGATACTTCTCCTTCTCACTTCTTCAATAGCCTTCACAAAACTCTTTGTTCATAAATAATTCATGATTTATAATATATTATTTTCACACACAATAACAATAGTGTTAAACCCCTATTTATATTTAAATATGAAAGGATGTGACTATTTTAAATAATAGATCTAACCATCCCAAGAACATTTTAAATTACTGATAATAATAAACAAGTATGTTCTATTTTTACTGATAAGTAATAAATAATTTATATTTTATTATTTATTTGCATGAGGTTGTTAACCCATGTTAATAAATTATAAGTAATTATTATTTAATTTTAAAATTTACTAGGGGTATTATAGTTTCACCACTTACACATTAAATATTCTAACAATTTTTATTGTGAAGAAAATAGTTTGTGTAAATAAAATAAATTGGCATCTTAAGATATTTGAGGCATTATGGGCTGATCATACTGTTAGGGTGTGGAGCTAAAAGCTTCACCAAGGAGCACACAAACAGGTTCGGGTCTACACAAACGCCGGCGTCGGTCAGGAGCGACCGACGTCGGTCAATTGCAGTTACAGAGGCGCTGACGTCGGCAGTAGGGTCGGCCGGCGACGGTCACAGGCAAACAGGCAGGAACCGACGTCAGTTACCGGTGTGTCCAGAAAGCGATTTCCGAGGACAGAAACGAGTGTTTGCATGATGAGTTTGAGTTGTAGACTCAAGCTCGCGTCTCTATTGTTAGCAATATTATTTTTAGAGCCCTTGTTGAAGAGGCTTAACTGTTTGTTGTAAGAGCATGCTCAAGTTTCCTATTTCTATATGTAGGAAAGATCTTCTTAGCTATTGTGTGTGTATGAGAGTTGAACTATAAAAGTAGAACATTGTGAATGTTTGAAGGACAGTATTGAGTTGCATCAATCCAGGTTGTTGGATTTGAATGTACTTGAGAGAGAGCTCTTGAGGAATAGAGATCTAGTGAGAGATCTTGTGTGCATCTGAGAGAGGTGTGGAAGAACGAAGTTTCTTCAATTGTATTCCTATTGTAAAGAGTTTTAATACAAGTTTTCAGGGTGTTTTCTTGTATATCTTGTTCTGTGTTATTTATCATTTCAGTTACTTATCTATCTGATTTATTTCCGCATTTATTGCTTTCACAAGTGTAATCCATTGTTGGTTGATCCCCAACAAGTGGTATCAGAGCAAGGTTGTTGGCTCATAGCTTGATACCACCAACAAGTGGTATCAGAGCTTTTGGTTGGGATACTAACAGATTGGTGTAGATCTGGGTAGTGTGTTTTGATTACAGGTTACTCACATGGCTTCTGTTTGAGTGGGAGTTGAGCAATGGCAGAAAATAGTCAACTATGAATGGAAAAGTTTAATGGCAAGAACTACCAATTATGGAGGATGCAGATTGAGGACTATCTGTATCAGAAAGATTTGTACTTACCGTTGGGTGGGGTTGCTAGCAAACCCTTGGATATGAAAGATGAAGAATGGGAGGTTCTTGATCGAAAGGCTCTGGGATCTGTTAGATTGAGTCTTGAATCATCTGTGATTTCCAGCTTATCACAGTGTAAGACAACGGTGGAGTTGATGAAATCTTTGGCAAATTTCTATGAAAAACCCTCGGCTTCTAATAAGGTATTTCTTATGAAGCGTTTATTTAATTTGCAAATGTTGGAAGGTGGATCTGTTCATAGCCATCTTAGTGATTTCCATGGTTTGGTAAACCAGTTAAGTTCAGTAAATATTGTATTTGATGATGAACTTAGAGCTCTCTTAATCTTGTGTTCATTACCTAAAAGTTGGGAAGGTTTGGTAATGGCAGTTTCTAATACTGTGTCTCCTTCAAAAGTCTTAAAAGTGGATGATGTTGTGAGTGTGATCTTGAATGAAGAGATACGCAGGAAAAGCACAGAATAGACATCTGGGAACGCTTTAAATCTTGAGAGCAGGGGAAGGCAAAAAGAAAAGAGCAAGAGGAGATCAAGATCTAAGTCTAAGGGAAAAGGCAGATCCAAATCCAGGAATGGCAGAAGGCCACAATGCTGGAACTATGGAAAGTTGGGGCACATAAGCAGAGATTGCTGGTCAAAGCCTAAGGAGGAGAATCAGCACGAAGGAAAGGAAGAGACAAAGGTTGCAGGTATTGCATAGGATGCTCTTATTTTCTCTTTGCATAATAATATAGAATCTTGGGTATTAGATTCTGGTGCATCTTTCCATGCTACCCCTAACAGAGAATATTTCAGTGACTATATCCATGGAGATTTTGGAATAGTGTACTTAGGGGATGATGAGCCTTGTAAGATTATTGGAAAAGGTAAAGTGCAGCTGAAGATGCAGAATGGAAACACATGGGTGTTGAGAGATGTGATGCATGTTCCTAGTTTGAAGAGAAATTTGATTTCTGCAGGTAAGCTAGGTGATGAGGGTTGTACAGTAACTCTCACAGCAGATTCTTGGAAGGTGACCAAGGGGGCACTTGTTATGGCCAAAGGTAAGAGAGAAGGTACTCTCTATTTGTGTAATTGTGTTACTAACAAATCTCCTTCCGTTTTATCTACTTCAGATGTGGATGCTAAATTGTGGCACTCAAGGCTTGGCCACATGAGTGAGAAGGGGATGTCAATTCTTAAGTCTAAAGGTATGCTTTCAGATTTGAAAAGTATGGATCTAGAATTTTGTGAGCATTGTGTATTTGGAAAATAGAAAAGGGTTAGTTTTCTAAAGACTGGGTCTACTAAGAAAAGGCAGAAGTTGCAGCTTGTTCACACAGACGTGTGGGGACCGGCTCAGGTAGCCTCTATTGGCGGATCACGGTACTATGTTACATTCATAGATGACGCCACAAGAAAGGTATGGATCTACTGTATTAAAAACAAATCTGATGTTTTTGAGACTTTTAAGATTTGGAAAGCCATGGTTGAGAATGAAACAGGCAAAAGATTAAAGTGCTTGAGATCTGATAATGGCGGTGAGTTCTGCAGTCTTAAGTTTAACTGGTATTTTTACACTCGTGGAATCCGAAGGCAAAGGACGGTTCCAAGGACACCTCAGCAGAATGGTATTGCTGAAAGGATGAACAGAACTATCATGGAGTGTGCAAGATGTATGAGATTGCATGCATGGTTGCCCTTAGAGTTTTGGACAGAAGCAGTTGACACCGCAGTGTACCTGATTAACAGAGGACCCTCTACAGCTCTGGATGGTGGAATTCTAGAAGAGGCATGGACAAGCAAAAAGGTAAATCTCTCATATCTCAAAGTTTTTGGTTGTGAAGCCTTTATGCACATAGATAAGGAAAATAGAAAGAAGCTTGATGCTAAGTCTATGAGGTGCACGTTTATAGGCTATGGCTCAGATGATTTTGGTTTCAGATTTTGGAATCTAGGAACTAACAAAGTAATTAGGAGCCGTGATGTTGTTTTCAATGAAAGAGTGATGTACAGTGATCAGATAAGGAAGCTGGATCAATTTGGGTAGAGCAATGGTGAATTGGACGAAGTTATGGTCCAAAATGAGCTCGCGGGAAAAAGAAATAATCACTTACAAGAAAACACAGAGACCGACGTCGGCAGGTTAGGAATCGGCGTCGGCAGTACAGAAACTGATGTCGGTCATACAGAGACCGATGTCGGCAGACCAAGAACCGACGTCGGCCAGGAAGAACCGGCGTCAGCCAGTAACAGGTCTACAGGTGGCCGAGGTCGGTCACTGTCAAAAAATTTGGGTGGACAGCATGTTGAGAACGAGTCCAAGACACCCATCAGGAGGTCTGAAAGGGTAAGTAAGCCTCCAATTAGATATTCTCCTTCCTTATGGTGGAGAACCAGAGAGTTTTGAAGAAGCATTACAGGTGGAGTCCAGGAGTAAGTGGGAGCATGGCATGGTTGAGGAGATGGAGTCCTTAAGAGAGAACCGAACATGGGATTTAGTTGAGTTGCCAGCTGGTAAGAGAACACTGAAGAACAAATGGACCTACAGGTTAAAGGAAGGTGAGGATGGACAGATGAGATATAAGGCCAGATTGGTTGTAAAAGGATTTGCACAAAAGCCAGGTATTGACTTTGGTGAGATTGTTTCTCCTGTTGTTAAGATGACTTCTATAAGGGTTGTATTGTCTTTGGTTGCTTTTGAGGATTTGCATCTTGAGCAGCTAGATGTTAAGACAGCATTTCTTCATGGAGATTTGGATGAGGAAATATACATGGAACAGCCAGAAGGATTTGAGGTCAAGGGTAAGGAGAAGTTTGTGTGCAGGTTAAAGAAAAGCTTGTATGGCCTCAAGCAAGCTCCTAGGCAATGGTACTTAAAATTTGATAGGTTTATGACTGAGCATGGCTACAGTAGGTGTCAATCCGACCATTGTGTATATTTCAAGAGATTTGATAACGGTAGATATATTATTCTATTGTTGTATGTAGATGACATGCTGGTTGCAGGGTCTCACATGTAGGATATCTCAGAGCTTAAGGTAAAATTAGCTCAAACGTTTGCTATGAAGGATTTGGGAGCAGCAAAGAAAATCCTTGGCATGAGCATCAGGAGAGACAGGAAAAATCACAGGTTGATATTGTCTCAAGAAAATTATGTGGACAAGGTGTTGAAACGGTTCAATATGCAGGATGCTAAACCGGTAAGCACACCTTTGGCTGGACATTTCAAGTTAAGCAAAGAACAATGTCCCAATTCACATGATGAGGTAGAGTACATGAGTAAGGTTCCATATTCTTCCGCAGTAGGAAGTTTGATGTATGCAATGGTGTGTACTAGACCGGATATTGCCCAAGCAGTGGGAGTAGTAAGTAAGTATATGGCTAATCTAGGAAAGGAACATTGGAAAGCAGTTCAATGGATCCTTAGATATCTGAGAGGAACCAGCAGTAGACACTTGTGCTATGGAGGTTCAGATACTTCTCTACATGGTTATGTAGATTCAGATATGGCGGGGGACTTGGATGGCAGGAGGAGCACCACAGGTTATGTTTTTACTGTAGGTGGAACAGCGGTCAGTTGGATATCTAAGTTGCAGAAGGTTGTAGCCTTGTCAACTACAGAAGCAGAGTACATTGCAGCTACAGAAGCTAGCAAGGAGATGATATGGATGACACGGTTCATGGAAGAGCTTGGAAGGGAGCATGGGAGTTGCAGATTGTATAGCGACAGTCAGAGTGCAATCCATTTGGCTAAGAACTCAGCTTTTCACTCAAGAACCAAGCACATACAGCTATTTCCGCATATTCAATTGCTTATATTTGGTAATCATACTGTGCTCTTTCTGAGGAGCAAGATCCTAACGGGTGGAATTAGAACAGGTGTGTTTGTTCTTGGATTTCTCTCCACCCCCTTGCCCAACAAGTGGTATCAGAGCAAGGTTGTTGGCTCATAGCTTGATACCACCAACAAGTGGTATCAGAGCTTTTGGTTGGGATACTAACAGATTGGTGTAGATCTGGGTAGTGTGTTTTGATTACAGGTTACTCACAGGGCTTCTGTTTGAGTGGGAGTTGAGCAATGGCAGAAAATAGTCAACTACGAATGGAAAAGTTTAATTGGTAGTTCTTGCCATTAAACTTTTCCATTTGTAGTTGACTGTTTTCTGCCATTGCTCAACTCCCACTCAAACAGAAGCCCTGTGAGTAACCTGTAATCAAAACACACTACCTAGATCTACACCAATCTGTTAGTATCCCAACCAAAAGCTCTGATACCACTTGTTGGTGGTATCAAGCTATGAGCCAACAACCTTGCTCTAATACCACTTGTTGGGCAAGGGGGTGGAGAGAAATCCAAGAACAAACACACCTGTTCTAATTCCACCCGTTAGGATCTTGCTCCTCAGAAAGAGCACAGTATGATTACCAAATATAAGCAATTGAATATGCGGAAATAACCAGAATGTGCTTGGTTCTTTGTTCATAAATAATTCATGATTTATAATATATTATTTTCACACACAATAACAATAGTGTTAAACCCCTATTTATATTTAAATATGAAAGGATGTGACTATTTTAAATAATAGATCTAACCATCCCAAGAACATTTTAAATTACTGATAATAATAAACAAGTATGTTCTATTTTTACTGATAAGTAATAAATAATTTATATTTTATTATTTATTTGCATGAGGTTGTTAACCCATGTTAATAAATTATAAGTAATTATTATTTAATTAATTAAAATTTACTAGGGGTATTATAGTTTCACCACTTACACATTAAATATTCTAACAATTTTTATTGTGAAGAAAATAGTTTGTGTAAATAAAATAAATTGGCATCTTAAGATATTTGAGGCATTATGGGCTGATCATACCATCATTAAAGTAGCTACATGATATTTTAATTTTATTATAACCTTTGGATTTGAACCTACATTACCCATAGAGCTAAAAACTTATCTTCTCATACTACTTTGTAATATTTATCAGAAGATACAAATTTAATTGAATAAAGACTTAGTGATTTAAAAGCTTTAGAAGAAAGAAAGATTATTGCTTTACAAAAATTAGAAGGATCTAAAATAAAGTGAAAGATTTTTTTTTATAAAAAGTTTTCTAAGAAAATATTTAAGGTTAGTGACCTTGTACTTTATTGAGATAAATTGCATGAAGATCTAGGTAAGCATCATAAATATGATTTACTTTGGTTGGGACCATATAAGATTATTGCTATATTTTAGAAAAATACTTTTCACTTACAAGGTATGGAAAGAAATTAATTGTGTTATTCAGTCAATGGAAATCATTTGAAATTGTTTCATCAATGGTTTTTTTCTTTCTTTCTTTCTTTATTTATTTATCGTTTTTTTTGCTTGTGTTTTTTTTCATGTTGTCACTTTCTTTTGATTGGATCAATTATGGTTGCATCAGAAAATTTATTCATTAATAAGAAGGAAAAGTATATGAACATTTTTGTATTTATACAAGTATATAATTAGGGTAAGATGGTTTACATGACATAATTTTGATTTTGATTTATAAATGAACTTGAGATAGTTATTGATGTGTTTGAAATGGTACTTATTTTCAAAATTTGTGTTTAAGGCATTTGCATTTGATTTTTTGTCCATTCCAAAATTCTCTATCTAATATATCCTTTTATTTTTGCCATGCTAACCGAACTCTTCATCCCTTTAAAAAGATTTTTATTATCAAAGGGGTTTGCTTCTAGTTGCCTAATAAATGATTAATCTAGATCACACTCTTAGGTGTTTTGTATTTAAATAGGTAGATTTTATTTTAATACCTCATTTGATTTCTAAAATTAACTATCAAGGTCACTAGTGTTGAGCTTATTTTCGATACCCCATCTTTTTATTTTCTAAATTAAGTGTTTTAAATTGATTTTGTCATATTGACAACTTTTTTGTAACATATGAAACTGCTAACTGGGGGTCTTGGTTCATTACATCATTTAAACATACATCATTATGATGAATATTTATTACAACTTTTGCATTTATTAAAATTATTACTTTACAGTTTAAGTGGTTTCAAAATCATTCAATAGATTCAATAAAAATATTAAGCATGTAAATGAATTGGCAAGGAAACAATATTCAATCATGTGAATACAATGTTAGTGATCAAATTTTGAGCATATATGGTATGATGCATAGATTCATTAATAAAATGATAATTCATATCATGAAGGTTACATAAGAATGGTTTATGTTGACATTATTTTGATCATATTTTAAGTTACAATATATATTTGATCAAGCATATAAATTTTAAATGTTTTAAATTTGAACTATTCCTAAACCTAATAGTTTTATATCCTAAGACCTTAGGGTTGATGATAAAGTATTAACATTAGGACCTATTAACATTTTGTGTCAATATCATTGCATGTTAAGGGGTCAAATACCTATGGATTCTAACCTAAGAACAAAAGGACAATAATTAATTGATCCAAGTCATAATATTAATAAAAACTTAGGGTGGTGGAATGGAAACTGAGTGACTTAGGTGATTAGAGTTGACCATGGGGTTTAAAATAATGGTTTGATATCATTTAGCTTGTCATTATATGGATTTAATGCATTTAGGTTACAAGGATTACATTAGAGATTAATTTAACACCCATAAAATCTATGGACATTAAAACCTAGGGTACATGCATCAAATGAAGGGTTTTAGTAATGAATTTGGTAGCAATACTAGTCATGTTTAAATTTTGTTTGTGTCACCAAAGAAGTTAGATAAGATGGTGGCAGACTATTGATAATTTTGTATCCAATGTCATTGAAACACATAGAAAAGTTAGTTATTATAGATACAAGACTATACAAATGGTAATTTTGCATAGGTAACCATCATTTTGGATAAGCTTGTCATAGAAGTGAGATTTTAGAAGTAACAAAAATTAGGAAGTTTGATAAGTTGCAGATGAGGTAAGGAATTTGATTTTGGTATCTCAAGAATAGAGTTAAGTTTTAAAGCTTTTTGATATGCATGAAATATTGAATCATTTTGAGTTAATTAAGATGCAAGGTTAAATATAGATTATAATGAAAATATATGCTATTCAATTCATATCTATTTGGTTTTGGTACATTTTGGATTACATAGTTTTCATTTGTTGAGGTTCTAGGTTCCAATTGGTTATATGTATTCATTAGATTTTTGAGATGTTTTTTTAATTCAAAGCATGTAGTTAGTTATGGTTTCATCAGAAATGATACAAATTTTGTCAGTATATTATTAAATTTGTCTTTTTGAAAATAATACATATACATGAAGTTTTGGTTTAAGATTCAATTGGAAGTGGTGCAAACTTTTGAATACATATTGTTGTTATTTGAAATATTTAAAATACATGTAGTATTCTACTTGGTTTTGAATTTATTAAGCATAGATGAATATTAGTTATAGGTTATGTGATGCAAATTTCAAGTTTATTTTGTTTTTGAATAATATTTTAGTTTTTGGCAAGGTAATATGATAGTTTGGTTGATGGTTGGTGAATATGAGATAAATATTTTGAAGTTAATGTTTATTCTTGCTGATACTAGGTTTTTGGCAAGTTAATATGATAGTTTTGATTGGTTTTTGATATAAAGGAGCTATTTGTCTGTGTTAGTTTCAAATGATAATTTCAGTTCAATTTGAGAGACTTTTTTTTTTGTCAGTGTTGGTTTTAGTTCCTATCTAGTCTTTTTGAAAATATTTATATATTTATACATATGACATTTGAGTGTTGCATGATATTTTAGAGAAGTATTTGAACTCTCAATTTTGAGTTATGATAGTTTTATTTATTTTGGAATATCTACAGTAAATAAATATGTCAAATGAGTTTACGTGAAACTTGTAGTTTTTAGTTATAAGTTTGTTTTTTATATGTGTAAGTTGAAATTAATAAATTATTATGAAGTGTAAAATGCATGCATAAAACCTTAGATGATTATTAGTATTTGATGTATGCAAGTTTGATCTGAGAACTATTTTTTGTTTGAAGTTTGGTTTTTGTAATGTTTTGGGTTGAAGAAAAATATTGTTTTGACTTGGTTATATTTTTATAAATGGATTTCAAGATGAAATTTTCCCTTTAGTTTGAATAACATATTCCCTATAGTTCAATTTGTTATTCATAGTCATTTACAAGATGAAATACATATTTTTGTATTTTAATAAGTAGAAAATATTGTTAGATATTGGTTTCAAAAGGAAAATCAGTGGTTTGAGCATATTTTTTATATAAATTAGTATTTGAGCAATGTTAGATTATGTTGAAGAAATCCTTAGTCATTTATCAAGATAATGTTGTTTAGTCAGATGACTTTTAAGAAGATTTTATTTATTTTTAAATCATAAGAAAACCCTTGGTCATTTATCAAAATGTGTTGATGAGTTGATTTTTCAAATTTAAATTATTTTATTGAAATTTATGATATGAATTTATAAGGATTTGGTACATATTTGAGAACAATTGAATTACAAGAAAGTAATCAATCTTTATTTGTTTCATATTTTAGAAAATGTCAAGGTGGACACCTCTAAATTCTAATAATTTCCATGTTAATATATGGAGGAATGATCAAACTTGGAATAGAGAAGATTCAACTTCTCATTGTTTTGCTTCTAGTCACTTGTATTTTAGAGGTAGAAGGCATGATATGGATTTTCCTAGACCTTTTAATAGAGTAACTCATATGTCCATCCATTTTTATGCCTCAGATCCCACTTTTTGGGATGTTCTTGATGCCTTACTATTTAATCTTGCAAATAATCAAGGAATGAGAATAACTCATTGGATAACTCATCCTCGTAGAATTATAAATCCAAGTGGTTTAACTCAAAGAATGCAAATAGCTCTGTAGTCTAAATATAATTTAGTTTCTCATCATTCTCCAAAACACCATCAACCATTACCTAAAAATGACTTGAAACAAGTTACTAAATCGTATTCTCATACTTATTTCATCATAATACATAGGTATTTTTAAAGACTCTAATCTATTTTAAAGTTCATCATAATACTTTTTTCTATGCAACATCTCTGAGATAAAGCAAATTTTGTAGATAGATCAATGACACATTCACTGACAGTTAAGTAATATGATTAATTAACACATGTATATCTATGTTTCATTGTTTAGTTTATAAATTGATTATTTGAAGCTATTAGATTTATTATCTTATGATGATTAGATATTTTCTATCATATGAATAGAATCTAAACTACTTGGACAGAATACTAATGAATACTTCACTATATAGGACATGTTGTTGATCCATTTAGATTGTATTCATTATTATATTATAGATATATGTACTGAAAATACTATTTCTCAATAAAATTTACTTCATCTTTACTAAGATGACTCTTTTTTTAGAAGACTCACAATATTTTATTTTAGCTTTATTTTATTTAGTGTTTGTCTATTTTATTTTATTTTTGGTTAATTTAGTAATTAGTTTAATTTATATTATCTTATCTTAATAGTTTTAGTCTTTGATTAATCTAAATTATCGCATTTCTTAAATTTTTTAGTTTTTTCTTAAATATTTAGATTTATCTGATAAGTTTATTTTTTTTAGTTTAGATCTTTAGTTCTATTTTATAAGTTATATATTTATTTCTTATTTATATTTAGGCTTAGTTTAATTATTATAGAGTTAATTATTATAATTTTCATTTTGCATTAGATTAAATTAAGTTTTATTAGATTAATTTTAGTTTAGTTTATTCCTAGATTTGTTTTAGTTTTAAGTTTAAAGTTAAGTTAGTTTTTAGTTTCTAATTTAGTTGTTTGTTGTTTTAGATTTAGTTCTTATGTAATTATGTTAATTGTTATTTCAATTTCTTTCTTCATCATTCATTGTAATATTTTATTTTTATCTTTTAGGTTTTTGTGTTTCTTTTCTTTTGATCTTTTCTGAGTGAAATATGAAGATTTCAAGGCATTTGAGTGGAATAGAAATATTTTTAAGGAAAAAAATCTTCCCTTCAAGAGATTATCTTAATCATAAATATTCTCTATTATATAGGATAGATTATATATTCACATTTGTTTCCTTCAGACTTAAAGAGAATAATTGAATTCTAAAATTATAATGAAGTATGGATTAGAATTTGGCATACTTATTATTTCACAGAATATTTAAAATCCCTTGCACATCTTTTAGATCCTTTATGACCTATTATAATGGTATAATTACACCTTAATTTTATGATAGGTGAAAGGGATAATTCATTGATGTGATAATTTCGATCATCAATAGATTGGTCTTGAATGGAATTAGTGTAAATAAGGAAAAAATAGATTGGTAGAGTTCAAATGAAAGAAAATATGGATGATATGAATTTTTCATTCCCAACCAATAGGTAAAGGAGATTGAATGGAAAGATAGAAAGTGATTTGGATTCAAATATAATTGATTCAAAATAATTGGACTTGGTTGAAATAGACCTAATTTGGCATTACTCGAATGTTTAACTTTGAAGTTGACTTCAAGAGTTGTATTCAAATGGTTAAATTTCAATTTGACTTAGTTTTGGATAGATTATATTAAAACAAGAATAAGGTTAAAAGTGACCCAATATGAACAATCCAATTGAAACTCTATTTGGGTCTAAATGGACCTAATTTGAATGTTTTTCAGTTAAATAGTATAACAATACCATGTAATTAGTGTAATAATATAATTAGCCAACATAATTCTAAGATGAGATAAATATGGGCCAAAATTTTTGTATAATAACACCTCATGTCATAAATGTAATATGGAAATGATTTGTATGTTTCCAAAATAAGCTCAACTCATTTTTGTAACAACCCCTTGCGAAACTTGTCCATTTCGCCCTTTGTCTCTCTAAGTTCATTTTTTGAGACGGGTTTTTCTCATTCTCGTATTTGCTCAACTGGCACCGTTCAAAGTTTGTAATGTCTTTTTGTTACCTTTTTCCCAAAACATGAAATTTTTTATAGTCTCAATGCAACCGGGTGACCCATTTCTCTTTTCCAATAGTTAGCCTTATTTATTTTGTTTTCATGCATGGGCGGTAATTTTCTGTCGTCAGTGCATTTTTCCTTCATTCCATGTAGGAGTGGCAAATTTTGCCACCCCTACATCTGGAATGCAGGAGTGACAAAATTTTTTGCCCTTGCGTTTTTCTCCCTTACATGTAGGAGTGGCAAATTTTGCTGCCCCTGCATGTCCCTTATTTTTCAATGTAAGGGCAGTAAATTTTGTTGCCCCTACACTACCTCAATTTTTGTGTGCAACATTTATGGCCATGCGTGCTGAGTGGTTGGGGTCAATTTTCACCCCATTTTGATTCATTCCTCCCACTCCTCCTGCCTTCTACCTCTAAATGATCTAGCAAGTGGGAAAAAGTGTGATTTGATAGATTTGAGCTCACGGCGCACGTTATTTTCTAGGTAGGTCTTGTTTTTGCACTTTGTTTTTGTGTTCTTCCTTTGCTTTTATTCTTTTCTTTGTCGCTTGTTGTTTTGTTAGTGGTTATGTTTTTCTTATTTTTTCTTCAACTTCCTTCCCTTTCCTCTTCCCGCCGAGCTCTTTTTCTCCTCCCTATGCGTCGACCATTCTTCCTTCCCCATACTTGGGTGGTGAAATTTGTTGCCCTCCTTTCCTTCCCTAACTTATTACCTATAAAGGGTGGCACACTTACCACCCTAAACGTGTGCTCCCCCACTTTCCACCTGTATCGGTGGCAAAATTCACCACCAATACAGGTCCATCTGACCCAAATGTATCGACGGTGAATTTTGTTGCTGATACAGGTCCCTTGTAATGGTGGCAAAATTTGCCACCACTACACTAAGATGCAAGGGTGGAAAATTTTTCCACCCTTACATCTATTTCTACTAGGATGCACGGGCGATAAATTTTTCTACCTGTGCCTTTTTCATTATGTGTGCACAAGCGGCAACATTTGTTGCCTGTGCACATTCACCACCCCGCATGCCAGGGCAGAAAATTTTGCCACCCTTGCACTTTTTCCTCCTATTTCTCTAACTCTAGATAAATTTTCATCCCTTCCATTTTTTGCCTCCTCCCTATTTTCCTCTCATTTTTTGACCTATTTTCTGACCCGGCCTTGTCAAGTGCCCTTCCTTGATCATGATCACCCGACGTGCAAATTCCCTAATTTGCCCATTTTTACCTAATTACATGATCATGCTTATCATTGTAGTACCCCCTAAAGGTTCTCATTTGTTGACACACACTTAATCAAGAGTAGTTCTAATGACTGAAGCTTCTCTAAAAAATTCAAAGGCCATGAAGTACCAGTACCAAGGCATTTTCTCGATCACCTCAGTCACTTCTAATGTCGATGACATTAGAAACACAGAGATTGGCCATGTGGATATGGCCGAGTTCATAACCAGGAGCAAGGCGATGAACCCAATCTTAGAAATGGAAAGGATAACTGAAAACAACATTCATCTAGTTGCCTTTTTCCCAGTAGTAGCACATCACATAGAGTTCATCTTCCAGTGTGCCTAGTTCTAAAACAAAGAGACCAAGTCAGTGTCAAATTCTAGCGGCAACATGATAATTCAGTTGGACCCCAAATTTATCGATAAAGTCTTCATGTGCCCTCTTGTTACTGAAGTACTGAAAATTAACTTCATTGAGGCATAAAGAGAGTATGACAAGGATCTCAAAAGGGAGAAGAAGGTGATGAATAACAGGTGGCTCAAGACTCCCAGGACTAATTTATCTAGGTGGCCATAGAATTTATTGAGGAGTGATTTCATAAAAGAAGTCTATGACTTAATTACTCTTCTTAGCAAAGTGTGAGGTCTACCATCTTTTTCACAATTCCATGAATGGATGTATCCCTTCATCAAGATAATCCTACAAGGGAAGCAAGTCATCTTCTAGGGTGAGCAGATCAGTAACGCTCTTCATGAGCAACTGACCAAGGTATCTACTACTTTGAAGTTCTATATGACTTTGTACTTAGTATACATCATGGCTTCAATGTGAACCTTTCCAGGTTTGATAGTTGAAGGAGATAGGAAAACCACCCCAGTCTATTCATATTACCCTCAGTTAACACTACAAGGATCAATACATCATTTTAGGAGGGTAAATGATGCCTTCTTCATGATATTTTTATGCCTTTTCGACCCTCAGTTTGAAAAAAAAAGAGTATCTGATGAAGCCTGGATGGTCATCAATGACTTTGGCTACATGTTTCTACAATTTCTCTCCTTTTGCTATCTATAGGTTGGATTTTTCCAAGGCTATCCCTATATGCTCCCCAGGTTCCTTCTGAAAAGTTAGTCCTAATGGAGCTGTGTAGACAAATTGTTGTCATACACACTATGAAAATGGAACTTAAGAAGCCAGGTTTTAGGTTCCCAATTGAAATTGATAGGTACTCAGTTTTGATTGCAACCAAAGCAAAGGTAATGGAGACGGAAATGCAACTAGTTACCATGAAGCAGTGCAAGAGAAGAGACAATTTTGACTATAGGGGTGTCAAAGATATGATCAAAAGAAATACTCAATTTCATGAGCTGATGATTGAAGACATCTAGGTAGACTTGAGAACAATAGAATAAATTAGAAGGATGGACTGCAGTAGGCTGACTCTGGAATAAATTAAATATCTAGGGCTTGTAGATATTCCCTCTAATTTGGTCGATGATAAGAACATAATCAATAATAGATACCTAGCTGAGAAGGTTGTTGACTCTCCTCTTCCTCTAATTTAGTGGTCCCAAAAAGAATTGACTTCTTTGAGAAAGAGATTCAAACCAATATTGGCTAACACCAATGATTGGTTAGCAGCCAAAGGGATAATGTTGAAGGAATTCATTACAGGATAAGACGTTGAACTCTAAGCAGAAACAAGGAAGAAGGCAGAGAATAGGACTAAGAATAAAGGTGATGTTCCTTCTCCATCTAGCCCTCACAAGCCTAGAATCATCTTTGTGTCCAAGAAATTGAAGGTTGTTGAGGAGCCAGAATCAACAGCTAAGGGGGTTGGAGAACAAAGCACCTAGGAACAGGTAGCTCAATAAATGGAGATAGATGACAAGCCCTAAGAGCAGTAGAGAACCAAGCCTCTATCTTCCTAGGAAGGGTCATAACCACTTATAGGTGTTTCTTCTTCACCACCTCAATCTCTTGTGGCATCTCCTTTGCCTCTTTCTCCCATCAGTGTTCCTTCTTCTAGAGCTGCCTCTCCTTCTAGATTTATGTTTAACAATCCTCAAGGTTCTTCTAGAGATGTCCTTTGCTCCTCAAGTTCCATCCCTAGTCTCTCTTCTCCTTCTTTCAATATAAGAGAAAGCTCTGCCATTGACCAGTCAGCAGTAGATATGGTTTCACCTGTTACTCCCACTATGCCTGTTGTTCCCACTAGTAGTGTAGATATTACTTGAGTGACACTAGCTTTAGGAACTATTGCCACAGTAAGTAATTCTACTCTCCCTCTTTGGTTGTCAACATTTACACCCAAATGAAAAAAGTTAGCCATCTCTATAGATGACTTTGATTTTGGCAAGATAGTGCCAGTGAAAGCTAAGGCCCCTAAGAGACCAAGAATCCTTTCAAAATTGGTTGAGGAAAAAGGGCACAAATTTTTGGAGATAGCCAAACCTCCATAAGATGCAACCCTTGAGGGTTTTGACATGAGCAGCTATTCCATTTCTCATGTTGAGTTAGGGAAATTTACTCATGAGTGTGCAAAGAATGATCTACAATCCACAATGGATATCATGGTCTAAAAATTTGACAGGGAAAAGGAGATGAAAGATTGCTATAAGGCAAAGGTAGAACAATTGACCATAGTAGTCAAGAAATTCACTCTTGCCCCTGAAGTAGCAACCCTAGAAGCCTTTTCCATAGGTGACCCTGTTATCCAGAAAGTAGAGAAAACCTATATGAAAGGGAAAGTGCTAGAAGATTATATTGAAAAGATGCACACTCAGGGAATTTCCTTGCTTACAGAGGTTGTTGAGAAGACAGACAAGATGAAGAAGGTGAGGACAGATTTAGAGGACCTCATCTCTCTTATTTCTCAAGATATTGATAGTACAAATAAATATTTTGGCAAGTGGATAGAGATGAAGGATCTGAAGAAACGTACCTTGATATCCATCGGTGTCATTGCCAGCAAACATTCCTATTTTGAAATCAAGGAATCACTGATATACAAGATTTAGGTACTCAAGGAGTTGATCAAAGATCTCAAGTCTTCCAAAGATGCTAGCGAGAAAAGTGACACAAGCCTATTGAACAGACTAGAAAAATTTCCTTACGACCTCACCTCTAGAGATAATCAATTTCTCTCAGCAGAAGAGATGATTTGAGAATTCAAAGGTATTGTCCTAAGGGATTTCAAAGAGAAATCATTTTTAATGACTTCTATGGATAACATCTTAGATACTTAGTTAACTCTGGATAACCTAAGAACCAAGTTAACTAGTCATGTCAAAGCAATCACAGCATTGAAAGATGCCACAATCAGGGCCAGAGTGATCTTCAAGAACACTATTTCACTAGATAGTATAAGAATCCAGGCATCTATCACCATGTATGATGCTCATCTGAAGAAGTTTGGTGGTAGGAGTTGAACCATTTCTCCCTTTCTTCTTCTTCTCTTCTCATGCACTTTTGTCATATAAAAGTGCATGCAATTTTGTAATATGTAATTACATGTAAAAAATCTAGAAAAATATCTCAAAGTCAAAGATGACTCATCTTTGACTAGATATTTTAATATTTTAATCTTTTTTATTTTTGAAGGTTTCTCCCTATATATAGAGGGAACCTCTTTTGTAAAAGTATCTCTAGATAATTGAGAGCAAAAACTCTGCCAAAATTGAGACACTTCTTGAGACTTTGTGCTCAACTTGTAAATCATATTTTATCGAATGAATGAGAAATAGGTTTATTCTAGACTTTGTGTTGGAGTAATTTGTGCTACTTAGGAAATAGTTCTTATGTTATTTTCTTAATAATCTCTTATCTGTTTGATTTAATAAGCAAAGTGTGTGTATTGAAATTATCTAAAGACGGTTCTACAAGATAGAAGAAAGACTTTGATCTAATTTTATCTTGATAACCTTGTTATTCATTGTAGTTTTAGGTGAAGACTTTGGGCTTCATTTCACTCTACTGTTACATGTTTTTTGAATCAGTGAAGGAGGCAATAGAAGACTTTGTGCTTATGTGGGTTTCCTTGTAGACTTTGTTACAACTTCAAGGGATTTTTTGCTCTATGCTAAATACCATTCCTAAAAGAAGAGGAATGCTTTCAGTCATCGACCAGGACTTCTATCTCTTGTTCCTTGTACATCACCTCTGAAAAAGAGAGATGGATGGTGTTATACTACCCTAAGTATTATTTTCTACTTACTTATATATACATATAGCATATAAATGATTCATAGGGAACCTCCCCTTGATGAGAGGAGAGATTTAGCTCATTAAAATGTCGTAAACCTACACTTTTTATGGCATAAATCTCCTTATACTATGGCTGATATACCCATTTTGTCATCAGTTAGTTGACGACAAAATATTCACCCAACAATTTGGACTTAGGATAATGTTGATTTGGTTTGATGTGTAAAGTACACAACATGTAACATGTGGGTATAACAACAAATAATTAATAATAGATGTACAAAACAACATGTAACATGTGTGTGAAAAGTAATCATAATCCATTTAACTACCATACTTCAAGGTGGTGATAGATTGGTTGCACACAATCCTTACTATTCAAGTTATATGTCATATAAATCTTGGGGGAGATTGGATTCCCTTACACTACAAAATAGTTTGTAGCTGATGTATAAAGCCAAAGTTTTACAAGGATATCTATGTGGTCCCTAATATTATTTGAGGTATGTAGTGCTCAAAACTTCTCATAGGTGAAAAACTAGAAGGAAGCATGGGAGGGTATAGTCTCTTCATGTTTACTCTAGTCATAAATGTCTTAGTGAAGTGTTACCAGAATAGTTAGGCACCAAGCAATATGATCTAAGGTTTGTGTTAGAACATGAAATCCCCTCCACTTCACATTTATACTTAAAACATGTATCCACTCAACCAATAATGACCAAATAAAGCTTCCATTTATATACCCCATCAAATGTATGGGGTTGGTAGTATGATGGTGATCCAAATTGTTAGTTAATGCAAAATACTAACTATTTTTCAATTTTGGATAATCATAAAAAATTTATTAATTTCCATCCTTTTACATAAAATTGTCTTATTTGATTAAAATTAGGTTTAATACTGATTATAAACATTAATTCAATGATTATAAACATAGAAAACATAAACCAAATCTATGGCATATTTCACCTTTTTAGGGGATGTTATCATTCTAAATTTCCCCCTTGAGAAGGTTGCTCAAGATTTCCTCATTTAGATGACACATGGAAACAAATCTATGTTGTGAGTGGCCTAATTTTTTAGGTGAATCTCTAGATTATGGATAGGTCCCTTGATGTATACCTAAAATTACTACTAAACCTATTACATACAAATAATAGGAAAAGATGTAACTAAAAACAAGTAAATGGGAGGTGATGCACCAAATTTCATGACCATTATCACTCTTTTTTAGGTTCACAATGAATTATAGGACTGAATTGAAACCACACTACTCATAACCTAATCCTCTTGCATCAATATTTCAATATGGAGTTTTTATATGATGCTTATGGTAAAAGGGATTATCAAGAGGTCTAAAATAGGACACTAATGAATGATGCCGCTCCTTAACCTCTACAAAACTACTTAAAAAACACCATATGATAAGCAAGAGAGACTTTAAACTACATGAATGTGAAAAAATAATACAACATACCAAGGAAAATCAAATCAACACTTGATAAGATCAACTACCCTTAGATACACACTAAAATACAATCATAAGATAAGGTGAAAATTATTTGTTTATTTCTTCAATGGATTATAAAAGGATCAAGGCTTCACCATACTCAAGTGGAGGATCCATACAATTCCCTTCAAGTCTCATTTATATAATAAATAGAGAGGAAGAGAAGAAAAAGACAAGGATAAATTTCATGATAAGTGTCATCCATCACAAATTAGTTACAATGCCAAGTGGAGTGTAAGAGAATAGTTTTGTCATCTTATTCAACATGTTTTAATTTGAGTATTGATGATTTCATCAAGGTGGAATATCATCTCCTTTTGGCTTCATGAGACTCTTCACATTCTCCCCATGAAACTAACCCATGTCTTGATGAGGAATGATAGGTTACCTTTTTGATCATATAACTTCCCTTGAGTTACCATTTGAACTTCTTGACACTTTACACACATTAGGAATATTTATAATAGATGTTTCATATGTGTTTTGAGTTATTTTAGGTGTCTTAAAACCCTTTATCTTCACTACACCTTCCTTTTGAATTCAATGAATGAGTTATAAGTTGTCTTGATACATGGCTTACTTGCCCTTTCTACTCTTTAACACCTTGCCTATGGTAAAAATAATCCAACTCTGATTTTATAGTTGTGTTATGTAATCTAAGAACCTTTAAGATCATATTCATCTTATATTGTACTTGAAAATCTCAATGGAAACCTATAGTTGTCATTATAAAAATCTCAACACCATGGACTCAATAGGCTACCTATACCTCAGTCTCTCAATATTGCATTTATTCATAAGAATGCATTATTCTCAAATTTAAAATAATTATAGGGATTATATGAGATTTTTATAAGGATACTTTGAAAATTTTCATGTCTCAAATCACCTTGAAGAGGTCTGTGACTCAATCCTTTATTCAACCAAGAAGGCAAAATATTTATTAGGTCTATTTTCTCTCTTGATAAACTATTATAACATCATTAAAATAGACTTTTACATGACTTGTGAAGTCTTCTAAGGATATAATTGGATTTATACAAGAGTTTCATGAATTTCCCAATAATTTTGGTGGCCTTTAAAAGGTATGTTGACTTATACTCTCTCTATAGGTAAGGAATAGTCCTCATGTAGGCCTATTGTGTGGATTAAAAATTTGTTCTATAAACTTGGAGGCCTCCAAAAATAATTTTATAAGGTCATGGAATCTTTGCGTAGGTCTATAAGTTTTCCTCCAATGGCTAAGAGACTCTTATCCCTTCAAATACCATGCAAATTAGCCTAAATGTGTAGCTTCAAACCACTTTTCTATGATTTTCTTCTTCACATGTACCAAGAATATAATCCATTAGGTGACCATGATACCTAAATAGGTCATTAATATTATTACAATGAATTTGGACTATATTATATCCACTCAAACCACCATTTTCCTCTATCAAACTCCTTGAAGGGTAAAACTAGTAGTTTTAGGTGCTTACCTTGTTAATGATTCTTCATAAAGTTGAAGACCTCAAATTATGAACCAACGCTAAAAATTTGGAGTAGGTTAACATATTAAAAATATCCAATATCCATTTTCCCCCATGCATCTTCTCACAATACTTCCCACGTAATGAATCAAACCTTCTCAAGCTTGTAGGCCTGTGTGATGAGGTTGAGAGAGACTTTTAAGAAAAAAGGTCATAAAAATGTTTTGAATTTACTTGTAAAAGCCTCTAAGAGTTCTAAAACATCTCCCATTATTTATATAATTTTTTTACAAAATGTATTTGATTTTAAAATATCCCTACATATTAATTTGCATATAATGAGGGTTTATAGGCTATTTAGGGTTTTTGGCCCTAATACACTTTTAATGATAGTTTGCTCACTTTACAAGGAATATAATCAACATGGATATATCCTTGATTTTCAACTTTAATTATCAAAAAAATTATACATCATTCTCAAACTAAGGAATATAATCAACATGGATATATCCTTAATTTTCACCTTTAATTATCAAAAAATTATACATCTAACTCAAACTCAAAATTACATGTTTCCTTCAGATTTATGTAGGTAGGCCTATAGGTTCTCATCTATGCCTAATACTCTATTATATTTCAATAATATAAATTATCTTCAATGTTTATTATTATTTCACACTTGTAACATACTTTATAAACAAACCCTCATGAATATCACACCTCACATGACCCTCAGTCTTTATGTAAGATTTTCACTTTTATTCATACCCTTACTTCAAGCCTATAGCTTTATTTAAGGTCTATAACCCTATCAAGACTTGAGATTGATCCTTCTTGATGGATTTATCCTTATTGAAAAAGATTCAAAACCTTTTAACCATTCCATGTAAGACCTATTGTAGAAAAGGGTCGGTTGTCTAAGTCATTTACTCTATCAAGTGCTTATCTAGCTATCCAAGTTAGTTTTAGACTAGTTAAAACTAAGCATAAACATATAATAAATCTATGGTACTCAACATTTATGACTCTACTATTCTAACATCAATTCACTTAATGCACAAGCCTTATGTGCTCACTCAAAGTATAGTAGAGAAAAAACCAGGGCCCATGTTGGGTTAGTCAAGCCATGGTATAACTAATTATTCAAGGGAATTGGTCACTAAAATAATATAATTATTAATTTAATTATTTCAATCCATTATGTGTGGATTCTGACAATATATAGGCACAAATCCTATTTTGGGAACTTGTTCTAGTCAACCTATATTAGGCTAGTTATAGGATCTCAAGGGCACAATCTTATCTTATTGGTCTTAGCATCGAATGGGTTAATGGAATTACTTTATGTCAAGGGTTCATGATTAGGCTTAGTGTTTTATACATAAATATCATCAATTGGAATGGGGTCCTTCCTACACTTAGATTATTTATATATAATATGCTGACATCATCATTTACATAGAGATGGCATTAACTAACTAGACTAAAAACCTACTAGAACTTAGCATTCATCTATTAAATATAAATATTACCACTATTAAAAATATTATAAAATCAATGAACACTACCATAACTATATACACTACATCAATACTCAGTTAAGTATAACACCATTCTTCATTAAACATTGTGTGGATAATAGAGTACATGAAAATTAAAATAGAGTAAATTCTCATCTAAAGATACTAAATGGGGAGCCTCAATGGCATCCATGTTAGTCCTAATTTTTAGTGGCAATCACTTCACTATGTCTATAACCAATTTTGTATAGCTTCACTATCTCAAAGTTTCATCCCTTGCATATTGGTTTGAGCTTGGCTTTATAGCACTAAGTAGCATCTTCATGCTAGGGTGGAGGGTTCATGTCATGTGCTAAGTTGGAGGCTTGATTGATCATTTTTATGACTCCATCACCTTGTACCCTTTATAATATAGTCACTATGTGAATCCACTTATGAAAATGCTCAAAAAAAACCTAAAACAAAGTAATTGCCTTCTAAATAGTGCAAGATCTATGAATATTCCTCTAGATGGTGCAAAAGGTGCCAAAACAACAATCATTCCAATTGATTACCTCATGCTAAGATATCTATTGAATTGGCACATATCTATAATTATCCAAAAATGGGCCTAACATTTACCCCATATAAACTTGTTAGTCCACCCTTAGACTAGTATTTTAATGCTCTTAACACATATAACTCTAAAGTGTTCTCCTTTAATTTAGTATTGAACTATTAAAAGCCCTTAATGGCAAGTTTGAGTTATTCAATGTCACTATCTATCTCTATTGAGGTAGTGTTGAGTGCAAGCACATGTATTTTTCCAACTCCTAAAAGGCTTCAAGGTTTGCCTTAGCTTTTATAGCTCCTCTGTCTAAGATTTCTCCTTGTTTGTAGGCCTTGGTTTGCAAGGCATGAAAGATTTATTCCAATCTTTATTTCTGGTCTTTGATTTGAGTACTCAAGGCATTAACCTTTCCCATTATTTTGTTTCACTCTAATATTCTTGCAGTGTATAGCTATGCCATCAACTCCTCCTTCTCCCCCTTTGCCTTTTTGAAGCACACATATATAACTAACACCTAGTTGGATAAGTTATGTAAGTTGGAATTAGTAGCATCTGCACCCTTTTAAATTTTCATGAAAAGGCCTTCCACCTCTATGATTTTTTCATCTATCTCATGCTTTATTATGCTACATGGGTCCTCATCTTCTTCTTGTGTTGGCTAAATTCTCATCTAAAGATACTAAATGGGGAGCCTCAATGGCATCCATGTTAGTCCTAATTTTTAGTGGCAATCACTTCACTATGTCTATAACCAATTTTGTATAGCTTCACTATCTCAAAGTTTCATCCCTTGCATATTGGTTTGAGCTTGGCTTTATAGCACTAAGTAGCATCTTCATGCTAGGGTGGAGGGTTCATGTCATGTGCTAAGTTGGAGGCTTGATTGATCATTTTTATGACTCCATCACCTTGTACCCTTTATAATATAGTCACTATGTGAATCCACTTATGAAAATGCTCAAAAAAAACCTAAAACAAAGTAATTGCCTTCTAAATAGTGCAAGATCTATGAATATTCCTCTAGATGGTGCAAAAGGTGCCAAAACAACAATCATTCCAATTTATTACCTCATGCTAAGATATCTATTGAATTGGCACATATCTATAATTATCCAAAAAGGGGCCTAACATTTACCCCATATAAACTTGTTAGTCCACCCTTAGACTAGTATTTTAATGCTCTTAACACATATAACTCTGAAGTGTTCTCCTTTAATTTAGTATTGAACTATTAAAAGCCCTTAATGGCAAGTTTGAGTTATTCAATGTCACTATCTATCTCTATTGAGGTAGTGTTGAGTGCAAGCACATGTATTTTTCCAACTCCTAAAAGGCTTCAAGGTTTGCCTTAGCTTTTATAGCTCCTCTGTCTAAGATTTCTCCTTGTTTGTAGGCCTTGGTTTGCAAGGCATGAAAGAGTTATTCCAATCTTTATTTCTGGTCTTTGATTTGAGTACTCAAGGCATTAACCTTTCCCATTATTTTGTTTCACTCTAATATTCTTGCAGTGTATAGCTATGCCATCAACTCCTCCTTCTCCCCCTTTGCCTTTTTGAGGCACACATATATAACTAACACCTAGTTGGATAAGTTATGTAAGTTGGAATTAGTAGCATCTGCACCCTTTTAAATTTTCATGAAAAGGCCTTCCACCTCTATGATTTTTGCATCTATCTCATGCTTTATTATGCTACATGGGTCCTCATATTCTTCTTGTGTTGGCTTTACCTTCATCCTTGGGAGTATTTACTCCACTAGATTTCACACCTTATCCACCTCTAAGAAGTTTAAAGTGTCAATGCCATCTAAGAGGGATGGCTTAAATTCCTCTATGTGCTCAGTGAATTATTGTAATTTAAACTTTATGGCCTTTACATCCTTTTATAATTCTAACATGATCTTCTTCCATATTGAAGCTATAAAATTTGTAACTATATTCTTCCATGCTACTTCAAAGGCCATTTAGATGAGTGCATTAGCCAACCTAGCTGGGTTCATTATGCAAGGTTTTATAAGCAGGTAATCATGCCCTTCTTCTAGTTCCTTTGTGCCCATTATGGCCTTCTATAGTACCTCAAAATGAGTCTCATCTATATAAATATCAAAAGCTAATGATAGCTATTGGTGCATCCTTGTTGTGGTAACTCTAGGGGGTATGTACTCATATAGTAATATTTGTTGGTCCACCCCTTCTGTGCCTTTTCCTTAGGCTTGGCTTTGTGAATTCTTCCTTAGTGATGGCCAACTCCATATATTTTCCTTCCTCTTCATCGATGTTAGAGCTGTCTTTAGCATTTCCCTCTAAGGTTCCTTCCTCTTATTCTAATAGGGGTTCTTTCTTGGACTTGTACCCTTGGTCCATTTCTTCTTCTACATCAATGTCAGATTCACCCTCTTATTTTTATTGGGTTTATTTAACACTCTTTGTTTTCTCTTTCAAAGTACCATTATTGCATTCCTTATCTCTAAGCACCTCTTCATGAATTGGGCATGCCTGTGGTGTAGCTTCTTCTGCTATAATGGTGGGGACACTAGACACCTTTATTACTTTCTCCTCCATTGGTTTTGCACATGCAACAACCTTATTTTATTCCTTTTTTTTCTTGGGCCTTATTTTTCTCTTCCTTCCTCCTATTTATTATTATTATAGTCTTTTATTCCTCATCCCTTATTTATTTGGCCTCAACCTTGTCAATCTCTTCTTGGGTCATACCAGATTCCTTAATGGCCATTCATTTTTTCTCTAGCTTTAGTGCCATCTCTATTTCTTCCTCATTAAGGCCTATTTTCTTCCACCAGCTTATTTTTTCCTCCTTAATTAGCAGAGGCTATGTGAAGGACTCTTTATATGAGGCATTGGGTGGATTTTCTTTATCTTTAAGTGTTGTGATAGTGGTACCTTGGAGGGCCTCCTAAACTTCTTTGGTACTAGGCCTTTCTTTTGCTACTTCTTCCTAGACAATGTAAACTTTTGTCCCTCCTTCTTCTTCCTCTATCTCTTCACATAACTCTTGTGCCTCAAATTCCTTGCATTACTCTTGCACCTCCATCTCTACCAAGGTTATCGTGGGTATTAAAACTAGCCCCTTGGACTTCTTTTTCTTCTCCCTTTTCTTGTGTGAAGCAATCCTTGGTGTGAATTCTACACACTTCTTTGGTAAAGAGGGAGTGGCTTCATCATCAAATGAAATATTCAATTTGATGCACTCTTGAATCTCCTCATGTGTCTCCCCCTTTTTCTTTTAGGGAGGCTTCTTCTATGTGATTGATGCCAACTTCCCTTCATCATCAACCTAGAAGGGGATGTCATCATCCTTATCAATGATTATGCCCTTATTTCTTAACTTCATCTCATATTATATCATATAGATGTGCTCGAGTATGACTTCCTTTTGGAGGGGATGGATTTTGGTGCAATCTAAGTCATCCTCCTCATCTTTGGTTGCTTTCCCTCCTAGGTGTAAGTATTGGTACTATAATCTAATTTTTTCTAAATCTATGGTTTTCAGTAGGATGTCTAATTTATGCATTAGGAATTCTTCTAAGTGCATACCTAAAGTATTTGGCTAAAAATACATAGGGTAGCTTTATCCAGCTAGATTGGTTACTATCTGTGACTGCTAATCACACTACAAAGAAGTGTTTCATAATGGCAAAGTTGTTATTCCATACATCTTCTGAGGGAGATATTTTAGGATGCACCATTTCTCCTTGAATACTTTGATATAATAAGTGTACCACCCCATTAATCTAGTATTTTAATTTTGGTAGAAGGTAGGGAGTTGGCAAAGTTTTGATATTTCTATGTCAGGGAGTCTTGGTGCATCAGGAGACCCAAAGGTTGTCTTCATCACCATCAAGCATGTTGATCTCCTTCATCAAAATTAGAATTAATAAATACCCCCACTAGAAGGTCTCTTATGCTTAATGACACTCAAGTGTGTTATTCACCATCTCCTTTGTAATGAACTTTATTTTATTAAATTTTACCCTTTGAACCATGTGGTAGGTGATGCACAGGTAGGTATTGGTGATGTCTATCCATTGACCATTGGGGAAAATTTTGAAACTCATGAGGCACGTATCTTCCATTATTTTTGGGTCCTTGATGTCTTTGATTGAGAATGTACAACCCCCTTTTTAGTACCCTAGGAATTTTCACACCCTTTCAACTTTAGCATCATCTAACATCATCCAGTGGATGTCTATGATAGAGTGTGGGAGCCTGATGATTATTCTAATGAGGCTGGTTGATAACTACATGCACCTCTTTACAAAGTAGAAACAATCCTCATAAATTCATGAATGTAGGAACTTCACAAGTTCTTTTGGCTTCCCAAAACATGGCAACCCATAGAGTTGAGTATTTATAGTGTTTATTAGTTTATCTCAGATGGAGACATCCAATAATTCCACACCTACTTCATTATTGGCCCCCATATAAACCACCTAGTCTCATACTATATATTGCACATTGCTTGAGGTACAGTGGTTATATTATTTGAGCAAGTAGGTGTGCATGAAAGATACCCAACTTTCTCCTACCAGATACCTCCTTAAGAAACTACATCTCTTGGTAGGACATTTTTACAAGCACCTCTGAATCAACCTTGATGATGCTAAATCCCTCTACCAACTACACTTTATTATTTTATGTAGCCACTTATTCTATCATTTATGCCCTCTTAGCATCCTTCTATTCCTATGGTAGGCCATAACTCATGTGCTTCTTCCCCATTCTAAACTGGCTAGTGTTGAAGCACAGTCTATTTACCTTTCCAAAGCCAATAATTTTTTGGCACTTCTTATAGTTATGAGATCTATGATTTTGACTTTAACTTCCAAGCTTCGCTTGTTGTTAATGGTAGCCTCAATGTTACTTTATTTTTTTCTACCTATTTTTTTCATAATTTATGTGCCACACTTCTCTATGTCATTCTCAAAGGGAACACAATTATTCTCTCTATTCAATCATTTACTTTTGGCATTTGTGGGTATGTAAGGTCTCACTATAGTAACATTTTCTTGCTTTGGCTCTGGTTTGCAATTTTGGATCTATTTTATTGTTCTACATTTTTGGGTGAAGATTATCTTGAGGTTTGTAACCTAAACCAATCAGTGCTTTGTTATTTTATACCCTTAATTCATCTACCTTCTTAATTATAGGTGATTAATGGCATGGTGGTGCCTAGAGTTATGCATTACCATCTATGCATTCAATGTGGACATTTATGCCTTTTCCATCACCTCAATAAATACTCTAATGGTATTTTTAGTGAAGTGATGTGTAGCTCAAATAGTCACTTCCCACCTCACTTTGGGTGGATGTCAGTGTGTCCTAATGATTTTTATCCTACACTTTATTCACTTGGAATAACCTTTCACCTTCCTTATGGAAACCTGGGTGTAGTAGCTCACATGCATGCAATTTAGCCTCCATGATTACATCTTTTTTTCTTGCTTCACTTTCATTTCAAGTGTGATTTATTATTTTGGTTGATTTATATATAATTTCATCTCTTTGCCTTGACCTATCCTACCCCATTAAAATAATTTGAATTGGCCCTCTAGTGCTTCACTCTACTTTTGATCTATTGTGCATGATCATAGTGTGCATCTTCTTTTTACCTCTTGCACATTTGCATCATGTGTGCCTCTTTTTATTAATTGGTACTCATATTTTCAAAGTCTAATAAATTCCATACACCCAAAAACTTAGGTTTATAGCCTTAGGTTCTTTATAAACCATCCATTCTCAAATCACCTAACTGGAGTTATGCATAGAAGCGCTAAAATATTTCATTTACAAGCCTGAAAGCACCACTTATTCACTCTACAATAACAACAATCACAAAATACAAAGAAATTTTTGGCTTACACCAAACATCATTTGGGTTAGTATATTACAAGTAGCTTATGAATAATAAGTTAGTGTCTAATGATGTAAGAACCATATTATTTCCTATATGACTTCAATCTATTATCATTGAAATGCCTAGGGATCATTTCACTTGATAATGTGCACACCTTGTATGCACCAATTTCTAATATACTATGGATGACATATGGGACCATCCACTTGATTTGTAGCTTTCTTAGGTACTTGAGGTACTTGGAATAATATATCAAGACCAATGTTCCTTTATTCAATACCTTATGTTTAATATACCTATCATACCACAACTTCTTTTGTGCCTTCTCTATCTACTAGCTCCTCCTTGCTTGGGTATGCACTTCATCCAAGAGCTCCAAATCATCCAAACTCACACTCAATAATTCTTGGTCATATAAATGACCAATCCATGCAATACATAATAATGGGACCAAGAAATATATTGGTAGAATCACCTCTACACCAAACACTAGTTGGAATGGTATAGCCATGTTTAGGCATTTATAGGTTGTGTGGTATGCCCATAGAACTATCGACACTCGATCATCCTAATATTTAAAACCAACATCACATATTTTTGAGAGGCACATTCCTAATATCTTATTGAATGATTCAATTATTCCATTTTATTGGGGATGATATGGGGTGGTCTTGTGGTGTACCACCATGTACTTTGCTAGCAAGATTTTCATAGTTTCATTGAAGAAGTGTGTTTCTCTATTGCTAGTTAAACTAAGTGAGAAAATGTAGTGACTTATGATATTATCCCATATGAATCATGAAATAGTGGTGGTATTTTAGTTTTTAATAGGATTTTCCTTAGCCCACTTTGTGAAATAATTGATGGACACTAAAATATATCTTGTGCCTATACACATTGTTATGGGAGTGATAAGCCCAATAAAATCAATGGCCCATTTTTTAAATGGTGCTTTGGAAAGAATGGAGATGAGAGGTATCTCATCATGTTTGTTTGGCTTCCCTATGAACTAGCATATGTCACATGCCTTAGTGAAATACTTTGAATCTTAAAATAGGCTTAGCCATCACAAGCCTAATTATAGCACTTTGTGTGTCATTAAAGCTCTAATGTAATGGCCTCATATGATACCCTCATGTGAATCACATAGAAAAGAGTCTTTTTTTGTTCCAAAACACATCAGTGTAGGAATTCATCTTAACTTAATTTATATAACTCCCTATTAATTATTTGAAAGGGGGTAGTGTGAATAGTGAGTGGATTCTTCTCTTTAATTATCATGGTCTGGGGCACAAACCTAGACATTAAAAATATGGCTATCTCTACCAAGTCTTCTAGAATGTACTAGACTCTATAGTGTTGTGTATCACACATGTAATATTCAATGGGCACTTACACATCACTAGAGTTGATGTGAGATAAATGGTCTGGTCCTAACTTTTATTTTCTAGGTTTGACCACAACTAAGATCTAGAATTCTTGAAATATAACTATCCATCTAAAAATTTGCCATGGAGAATGGGCTTATTTACAAGGCACTTAAGTGCCTCATGATTGGTGAAAAAGATGAAAGGGGTCACCAATAAGTATTTCCTAAATTTATGGAGGGCATAGACCATGGCCAATACCTTGCACTTGGTTGTGTATTTTTTATCTATTGGGGTCAATTTATGACTTACAAAGGAGATGGGATGGTCCATCTTACCTTCACCAGGTTGTACTAAAATGGAACCAATTATAGACTCAAATGCATCAACATGGAATTTGAATAGAGTCATCCAATTAAGAAATTGAAGGATAGGCATGCTATCCAACTTGAGTTTGAAAGTTTCAAAGGCATCTTCTTGCATTGTGCCCTAGTAGAATGGGCTATCCTTATGCAATAGTTATCCTAGAGGCACTAATCCTTGCATAAATCCTTATAAACTTTATATAATATCCATAATGAATAATAAATGCATGAATGTCTTTCTACATGGAAGGGGTCTGGAGGTATAGAATAAAAACAATCTTTACAAGGTCAATAAGTAGACCATCTTTTTAGATGTAGTTGAGAAAGGTTCCAAATGGTGTCATGAAGACAAATTTATTAAGGTTAAAGGATATTTTTAGCTATCATCACCTATCAAACATGAGGTGCATTATCAAGATATCATAATGGTCTCTCTCGATCTCATACATAGTCCAATCATCAAGGTACACTTGAAGGAACTTGTGGATAAAATACTTAAATGCAGTGATGACTATTCTAGAGAATATAGCTAGTATATTATTGAGCCAAAAAGGAATCACATTATAGGAAAAGAAACCCCATTCCATTAATAATATTATCTTAGACCTATACTCCTCTTCAATTTGGACTTGATGGTATTTAAAAAAACCATCAGTGAAAGTATAAATTTTGTTGCCAATGACTCCATCCAAAACTTCATCAGTGAATGGTGTTAGGAAGGAGTTAGTGACATAGACATTGTTTAACAATAGATAATTAACATAAATATGGATTTACCCATCCTTATTAATGATAATCACCATGGGTCTCACCCATTCTGACTCTTACACTAGGTAGATTACTCCTATGTCTAGCATACTATCAATCTATATTTTAACCTTAATGTGGAGATTGGGGTTCATTTTGTAGGGGCACTTTTTGATAGGCCATGCACTATCCAATAGATTTATGATCATTTTTCCAAGGGATGGGTGGGTTCCCTTCATGTCCCAATAATTTCAAGGAAATAAATCTTGAAACTCCTTTAGGAGATCCATAATTCATACTAGCTCCATGTTAGAATAATATGCACCAAAAGTAGCCACCTTTGGTTCTCCTTTCATACTGATATCAACCTGGGTGGTCTTGAGTAGTGTGTGGTAGGGATCATTTCTCTCCTAATGTGTGTCCTCAAGTTATCTACACCCCTCAGTGGTTTCATTATGGAGATGAGTAGGGTCTTCCTCATTAGGGGCATTATCATCCACTTGGCACATGATCTTCTTCTTTTCTATTAAGGACATCTAATTTCATGTTTTCTATACATCTGTATCTTTATTACTTGAGTCATTATTGATTGCCTAATCCTTAAATAAATTTGGGAATACTAATCCTTTCTCCCCAAACATATATTGTATGTTTTTCTCTATGATTGTAGTGTCCTCAAACACTACCCTTAGAATTACTTATAATAGATCGGTCAATTCCACATTATGTGAGGCAAAAGAGAAGGTGTGTAATAAATTTTCCTTCAAGACATCCCAACTAGTTATCTTGTGGTATATTTATAGACCACATACTAAGCTCATGCCCATGTCTTCAAGGTTTTGTACAAGGTATACAACCATAGGTTCCTCAAGGCATTTTCACCATAGTCAATATATATTTATTCATATAAGCATATGTGCACTATTGGGTTTGAATCACCAGAGTATGGAGAAATGTCTAGGTCCTCATTACTTTTTTGGAATCTAGTGTAGATGGCTACTTTTACATCTTGCCAAGTTAGCAATATAGACCTCTATACTACCCACCAAAGACCAGTACTAATTCTCAAATTATGCACCAGTGTACCCATCCTATCTACTTCCTTCAGGATGTAGGACTCTAGGTCATGGACATATTATTCTACAAGATTATTCCCCTCATATCATATGATAAATTCAAGTTTACCTTTACATAGGTGAAACACTTTACTTCCCTTCTTATTTCAATGGACCCCTATTTATAAAGTGCAATTGATCTGGACCCATCTAGTCTTAATAGGTTTTGGCACCTTGGTACTCACTACACGACACCTTTGACTAGTGGTTTTGTAAGCTTATTTGACCCATCAGGCTCAAGCTACATTGGTAGTGCTTGAGGTTGATTGTCCATCATCCCAAGAAATCACTCTTTAGTCATTAGGGTTAATAGTTTTGACACCTTTCACCATGATCTCGTAGATATAGTTAATCTCATCTTCAAAATTATCACTTTTTACATAAGGAGGTCCTTCATCACTTGAGAAGGGGATCATTACTCTCTCCTTGCTATTTTAAACAGTCATATAGTGTTCCTTAAACTAAATGTCAACATTATTTTCATAACACCATGCCTTACCTAGGAGTACTAGATAATTATATTGCCCATCCACCTCGATCACTTTGAAGTTAGCATAGAACTCTATGCCCATAATATCTACAACAACACCTTTTAGAATTTTGATTAGTTACATTCTAGAATTTTTGGCCAGGAAAAGAACATGAGGGGAAGGCCTCAAGGGTAGCCTATCCATTTTATCCCATGCACTCCTTGAAAAGATATTAACCTTGGTACATATATTTATGAGGACCTCACATACAGACCATCCATCAATGGTGGCATTTACTAGGATCTCTTGATCATACTCTTCATTATGTGCATGCCTAACCTCTCACACCCTTTCCATATATGGCACAGTAATTTTAAATTGCTTCTACCTGTCATGCTCTAAAATAAAATTATTTACTAGGGGTATCATCCCTTCTATCCATAAGAGGTGTAATATCTATGTTTGTTCTTATACCTCAACCTCTTGATTATCTTGCTTCTTGTAAAAGCTAGGAGTTTGTGCCTCTAAATATCATACTAGTTAGAGTTTTCCTTATAGGTTTTGAATGACACTCATGGCATATTTAAAGACATCCTTATGGAATGCAAGGTTAGGTTAAGGCATAAATTTAGGTTCTAGCCACATGATACACTCAGTATTACTTAGTTCCCCATATTCTAGGTGTAATTTTAGTATTGCTGCAATTGGTGGTTGAATGGTGCGCCCACTATGAGTAATCATCTACTCCTTGAATTTCTCAATACTAGTTGGTTCTACTGTTAGATCCCATTTCTTTAATTTTGACTCATTCTTACACCTTTATCTACACTAGGATAGCCTTGGGTCAACTTTTTATACAAGTCAAGGCATTCTTCAGCCTTATGTGTTCCTTGACAATACCCACATGTTGGATGTGTAGGGAAGTCACACTAATAGTGATAAGTCAAACCACACTTATAACATGATCATAGTGGGAATGTTCCTCTACCACATCCTCCACCCTACCCTCTAGTGCCTCTTTATATCTCATAGCTTGTATACTACTGACCATAGTCCTCATTTCTTTGGATTGCCTTCCCTCCAGATGTTGTAAGTACTTGTCATGCACCTCTCTCTATATTTTTTCACATCTCATTGATTATGTGGAAATTAGATGTGGTGTGAGTGTAGGCATCTTCAAATTGACAATATATGGTTATATTAACATAACTGACGTGTTTTAATAAAGGATAGTTACAAAAATCATGCTCTTCATGACAAAACTCATATCTTTAAATCAATGTGTGCACATTCTTTTGACGGTAGTTATTCATGTTATGGCCTTCCATATCATAGGTGGTGCACCATAATCCTCTTTGAGCATCTTAAAATGAAAGTGTCAGTTTTTCCAACTACCTCAGCTCTAAGTATAACAACAAGTGCTTTTTGAGGATCTATGAGATCACTCTTATAAATGGTACTATCATCCCTACAATAAAACATTTTTCATGTTGGGAGGGGTGAATGTCATAAGGAAGCTTAGAAAGAAGAGTTTTAAACCTATCATTATATAGGTGCACACTCTCTAATAGTCCTTGTCTAATTTCCTTGAGCATGGTGATTCTCTATTATTCAAACTCAAGTATGTCAAATTCTTTTATAAATTCTTTGTTCAATGTATTTTAATGAATCATAGCCTAATTAGGATCAAAATTCCTAGACCAAGTATGAGCATGCAGAGTTGTAGCAAACTATGTTTCCTTATGCTCTAACTAGGTTATACCCTAAGCATGCCATTCAAATTCACATTTTAATGCATGCTCTATAACATTTTCCATACCATGATATTCTAGTAAGTGTATTTCCATCTCATAATATATTTGATATGGAGGGCACTAGCATCTAAGGTAATTTCCCCCTGGTACTTATCTTGGTAGTGGTCTATTAATGCCTCCATTCATTGGGTTAGGTGTTGACCCCATTATTATGGTTAGAACCAATGAAGTTGATGATACAATGTTACTCAATTGTGGCATCAGGACACTTCTTATGGGTTGTTTTATCACTTTGCATAGTTGAAATTTTCTAAATTAAAATGCTTTACACTCATGTTCTGTGTTACCAATATAGCACCCAAAGGTCTAAAGGTATCCTCACTTATTTCTTCATAAGGAATAACTTTTTCCATCAAAATATTATACTCCAAGTCTACAAAATGGTCAAAGTAAATATGGAAAACATGGCTAGTTATCACTCTTATTTCTTCCTCAAGAGGATCTAGTGTAGGAGCATGCACCACAAGTTCAAAGTGGGTAGGTTATTTTATCACATCTTCAATGGTCAAATCTTGTAGGGACCTAGTGCATTCTTCACCCATAAATAATTTATCTCAATATATGGCTTAATTATTCCTTTCCTCATGTTGTTTCAAATCAAGAGATACTTCCCCCATGTCCTTCCCACTCACTACATGTTCTATTATCACTTTTAGGTTCTAGATATTCAATCATCCTATACTTTCTCTTATTATAAGTTTGTTGCCTGAGCTCTTGGCTATCAATATATGCATCTCTTTACATTGTGCTTCACTTACACATCCCCTTCTTCTCCATTGGGATACTCATATATGAAAAGACTTTAGCCTTTCATTCTTATGATTTCAAATCCATAATCCACCATCAGCTTCTTAAGCTATGTGTTAAATTATTTCACAAAAATGACTCTAGGATTGCACAAGAATTGATGCTTTTATTTTTCAAGTTAGGAGTATGCCAATACTATAGACTTAATTATGTAACTATTCAATGATCCTTGTCACCATTTGTCTACAACTCTGGTCCAAGAGGCATCAAGGTGCTCAACCTTCTCTAGGTGATCTTTCATCCACTAAAGGTGTTATCCATATATTCATATTTTATGGGTTGCATAGGCAGCCAACCATCAATAAACATGCTCAGGTAGTTCATAAAATAAGAACTCATACAAAACATCATACATGTTGTTCTAGACCTACTTTTTTGTCTTATGTTCTTTATAGGATGGATGCTTTAGTGCAAATTTATCTTCCACCTATTCCAAATAATGCTCGATATTATTAAGGGAGAGATGGAACATTATTCTTTTATACCATTGTAGTAACAAAATTTAACACATGTCTCGACAATAGAACCAAAATGATGTATAAAAGGGTCAATTGTCTAAGTCATTTACGCTATCAAGCACTTATCTAACTATCTAAGTTAGTTCTAAAATAGTTACAACTAGGCACAAACATATAATAAGCCCATGGTACTCAATATTTATCACTCTAATACATCATCATCAATTCACATAAGGTGCAAGCCTTATGTGCTCACCCAAAGCATAATATAGAAAGAACAGGAGCCTACATTAGGGTATTCATGTCATGTCACAACTCATTCTTCAAGGGACTTGGTCATTGCAATAATGATGTTGGTAATTTATTTTATGCAAGCCATTTTGGGTGGAGTCCAACTATCTATAGGTGCAAAGCATATTTAGGGAACTTGTTTTGGTTAAAGGAGCACAAACCTATATTAGGTTGGTTTTAATATTCAAGAGTACACGCTTCTATCTTATTGGTCTTAGCACTGAATGGGTTAGGGTAATTACTTTATGTCAAGGGTTCATGCTTAGGCTTATCACTTTATGCATAGATATCATCACTCGGAACGGGGTTCTTTCTACACTTAGAGTACTTCTATACAATATGTTGATGTCATCACCTACATAGATATGCCATTAATGAGCTCAAATGAAATCTTTCTAAAAAATATCATTCATCTATTAAATTTAATCATTACCATTATTACAAACATTTCATAATCAATGAACACTAACATAGCCATATACACTAGATTAATACTTAGTTAAGTGCAATGTCATTATTCATTAAACATTATTTGGATGATAGAGTACATGATAATTAAAATAGAGAAAATGATCATCTAAAGCTACTAAAGGCCTAGAGGCTCATAGGCAAGCTTAGGCACTACAGTGGGGAACCTCACGGGAATCCATGTGAGTCATAAGTTTTAATGGTGGTATTTTTTCTATGTACAGAACTAATTCTATAGAGCTTCACTATCTCAAAGTTGCATCCCTTATATATTGGTTTGAGCTTGGCTTTATATCACTAAGTAGCATGTTTGTGCTAGGTTGGAGGGTGCACATCAGGTGTTGAGATGGATCCTTGGTTGATCATTATACCAGCTCCATCACCTTGTACCTTTGCACTATAGTCACCACATATATCCACTTATGAAGATGCCGTATAAAACTCAAGTTCTAATAACTTCATATTAGCTGGCACAAGATCTACAAAGATTCCTCTAACTAGTGAAAAAGGTGCTAAAACAACAATCATTCTAATTGATCACCTCATGTTGAGATATCTATTGAGTTGGTGAAAATCCATACTTAGCTAAAAAGGGGCCCAATAAGACCTCTCACTCTTCACCTAACCTTCAGACCTTTTGCCTAACAACACAAATTGCATTTTTTAAGATCCTTTTAGGTAAGCCTATAGGTATACACAATCAAGGTCAATTTTAAGTAAAAGGGTCTTCTTTATTGTTATTTCTTGACTTACATATCTCATGTAACCAATAGGGGAATCAATACAATTGCATTTAAATTATGAATACCTTTAGATAGTCTCAAGATACCTACAGATTTGTAATGAAAAGAGTAAGGAAAAATTTGAAATGATTCTTCAAACATAACAAGATCTTATGAAATTTAAAAATATGCAAGACCTTATTGCTTCAATGTCTTGACTATCAACATATTTTATAAGTCCCTTACATATCTATAGGTGAATATTTCATGGAATTGAATATTCAACTGACTTTGGCTCCTTGAGGTCTCCTCCAAAGTTGACAACTTAATGTGTGTTATTACCAAATTATCTTGCATAAAAGAAACTATTAGCCATCTAAAAACACTATAATCATAAATCACAGAACACACTTAAGGGAACATTTTAGACAAACTCTAAAATTCTTTGGCTCCTTGTATATATTTTGGTAATAATTGTTTTCTAGTTATAAATGAGGAGAAAACCATTGGAGTTTTTCAATGATGTCTCTAAGGTGATCAAAGATGTTTATGTGGTGTCATGTGTGCTAGAATGACAATGACAAAGTGTGCTTCAATGAGCCTCAATATTCCTACATGGTTTTTTAGTGTTTGACTAAGGGAGGCATTTTATGGATGATATTTTTAGTATATACATGTTTTAGAGACCTTATGGGGTGTCAAGGGTGCTTATAATGAGTATGGAAGTGAGTGGACTTCATCTGGTTGATCATTATTTTTATCTAAACATTTTAGTCTAGTGGTAGGATATCTAAGTAGGTAGTTTGTTGATGTCACCATTTCTATGTATGGATGAGTCTACGGGAGTTGGTCATATGGTTGTGATCAAATTAGTCCCTATTTTATATTTGAATATTCAAATTTATAAAGGAAAAATGAGTGCTCTATATTTCATCCATTAATTTTGATCCAAGATAAATTTATTAATGGAGTTAAAAAAAGTTGTAGAGGAATCCATGGTGCTTCTAATTAGACTTAGTTAGATGATATGAATGTTTGTACAGTCAAATATATTGATCTCCAAAGTTGAATATGTGTTTGATTATATTTTTCAAGTGACCTGATAAGGATATTTGATCTTGTTTTGATTTTATTTAGATGTCTCATGATGAATTAGCTATTGTAAGGTGATCTAAACTCCATGAGGATGATCTATGTGGTATTTAGAGGTGGTATCAATCCATATTTAGTATGAACAAAGCTTAATAAGTTGACTATGTATTCATTCATAGTGTTTTTGTGTATAAGGTCTCTATTGGATTTGATTGAGCATACACAAAGGTGACTATGATAATTTGATGTCAAAATAGTGATATTTTAGGTTGAGGATGAGTGAATAGTTATAGGTTCATCCAAAATAATGGTTTACATGCCTTGTGTGTGAACAAAGGATTGATGATGTTTGAGTGAGCTTGGTGGTTTATCTAAGAGGTAGATTAGTGTATGACCATTTGGTTATGTTGTTGATGTGGTGATATAGTTGTTACTGAGGATTTAAAAGTGATAAAAAAATGTGGATTTGGATGCATTGAGTGTGTAGAGTTGAGGAGTGGGGTAGTTGGGATATGTAATGTGCCTTAATTGATCTTTATGTGTTGGTTCAAGTATGTAATGTGTTTTAGCCAATAGGGTGTGTTGGGTGATAGAGTTATTGTTAAAGGTAAAGAGTGATAATCATAGGTATATCATTAGGTGTTGAAGACATCAGTTCAAATGTGGAGTTGTTCATAGTTTTTGTTGTGGTTTCTCAACATTTAAGGTGGTTGTTGCCTCCTTGCAAGGTGAAACTTGCTAAAATTTTAGTTGTTGTGGTTACTCAGCTAAACAAGTGTATTAGTACCTTATGGGATTGTAGTCTCACTAAATAAGGGATGGTAGTTCCTTTATCATTTTTATCTAGTCTAGTTTGTTTTTTGTTATTATAGGATAGTAGTCCAATTATATGTTCTAGTGGGTTTTTTTCCCCAAAAGGGTTTCCCTTGTATAACTAACATTATGTGCTTGATCTTACATTATCTTTCTTATTCATTTCTATGAAGGATGTGTATGCTTCATGAATTATTTTTTTAATTGATTAAGAGTTTGAAAGCATTTATAAATTGAATTTGGATTATCTAGGCTCATTGATTCACCCCGCCTCTCATTGGTTGTACCTCTAACAATTGGTATCAGAGTGGGTTATTTGGAGAAAGCTTAATAGCTTGAAGGAGATTCTGAATAGGTATAAATATGGATTAATATTTGAAGAAAGAGAATAAATAGTGGATGGCTATGATCAAATCACTTGAATATTAGATATGTATTTCGAAGAAAGATGCTAAAAAGGATGATAAAGTTCTAAATTATCTCAAGGTCCAGCTAAAATATTCCAAGACATGTTTGTATTCAAAAGAAAAGGAAATCATATTTGATAAATAAAATTTCCATGTGTAATATTCTATTCATGGTGAGATATTGAACAGGGCCATCTAATTTTGGTTTGTTGTGGGAGTGCCATGCATCGTTCTCACAGGCAGTCAAATTTGGCATCAGGGTTCTTACCAAATAAAAAGGTGCCATGGTTATATAAAATCCCTTGTAAGGACATTTAAAATCAACATGGAAGGTATTCCAAGTCACTTTTATTATCTCCTAGTAGATACCTTGAAATAAAATTAAAATTGTGTTCATGTTTAAGGTATCTCCTAAGAGATATCTTGAAAGAAAATTTCAATAGTGTGCATCAGGGTTCTTGCCAAATAAAAAGTTTTCATGGTTATATCAAAGCATTTTCAAGGACCTTTGAATAAATAGGGAATTTATTACAATGGAATTTTAGGTATCTACTAATAGATACCTTGAAAGAAAATTCCAATCATGTGCATCAAGGTTCTTGTCAAATAAAAAGGTGTCATGGTTATATAAAATTCCTTAAATGACCTTTGAAATCAACATGGAAGTTATTCTAAGTCCATTTTAGGTATCTCTTAGGAGATACCTTGAAATAATATTCCAATTGTGTGCATGTTCAAGGTATCTCCTAGGAGATATCTTGAAAAAATATTCTAATAGTGTGCATCAAGGTTTTTGCCAAATAAAAAGTTGTCATGGTTATACCAAATATTTTACAAGGATATTTGAAATAAACATGGAAGGTATTCAAAGTCCCTTTTATTATTACCCTAGGAAATACCTTGAAATAAAATTCTAATCGTGTGCATGTTTAAGGTATCTCCTAGGAGATACCTCAAAAGAAATTTCCAATTATGTGCATCAAGGTTCTTGACAAATAAAAAGGTTTCACAGTTATATAAAATACTTTGTAATGGAGTTTGAAATCAGCATGGAAGGTATTCCAAGGCAATTTTAAGGATATACCTTAAAATAAAATTCCAAATCATGTGCATGTTCAAGGTATCTCCTAATAGATATCTTGAAAGAAAATTCCAATAGTGTACATCAGGGTTCTCACCAAATAAAAAGTTATCATGGTTATATCAAATAATTTTCAAGGACCAAACAACATGTAAGTTATTTCAATGACCTTCAAGGTATATCAGAGGAGATACCTTGTGTATACACCTAAATCTAGCCACCAATGACCTCCAACCAAGATTTTGACCAATTCTTACCAAAATGGTCAATTTGGCCTAAGAACACTAGAATGCATTACATGAGTTGAAATTGGTATAATTTCCAATTTTTTTTAGATAATCACTAAATGGGGTAGTGTAATTTGTGGGCCAGCTAACTTTGATCAAATCATTTCAAGTCAAAATGCCAATTTTGTACTTGGGTACTCTGGATTGCTCTTTTATATCAAATATCTTGCATGAGACATGTGGCTTTATTATTTTGTGTTGGTAATATCATAAATGGGATAATGGATCTGATGCATTTTACATTGACTTCCAATTCTAATCTAGTCAAATTTTGGACCAATAACAAAGCATTCTGATCAATTTGAGTAATTTGTGCACAAAGTGCTTAATCATGCTTAAGAGCTAGTTAAACTAAATTAGAGCCTAATTAAGAATTATATGGAAACTTTTTGAATAATTTTATTTAGAAATTAATATTGAATATCTACATCATCAAGTGACCTCATTTCTTGGGAAAACATCCCTAGGCCATAAATGTAATAAATATCAGGATTCATGCCTCCTATGCCTCATCAAAACCCTCCATGCCTCTTAATTGCTCCTCTATCCCAAATATTAATGATCCTATTTATCAATTTTAATTAAAAAATTAGATTAATCCTTAGCCACACATCTCAATCTTGAGATGGATTGTTCAGGTTGATTCTACCCATTTGCAAAAATCTATAAATAAGAGGCCTTATCACATGAATTTTAAGTCTTGGTAATGAAAATTTATAATGCACAAATAATTCCACAAGCTATTTAAATTAGTGTTACCATGCCAAATTTATTCCAATCCAAGCCAAGCCAAAGCCAAAGGTGCCAAGAGGAGGTGGAGGATAGTCAAGCTCCATTGCAATAGACTCCATGAGCACAAACCGAGCAAGCCACTTCTACAAAAGCATTTGGAGCATCCAAGGAAGGTGAAGTATTTTTTTTCCTTAATTTTTAGTAGTGTTTATCATTTTTTTTTTGTTATTTATCTCACCCTATTAACTAGGCATGAAGGTTTTATATTAGTTTGTTTTTTGTCAATTTATTTTGTTTATTTTGTCATTAACACAATACTAATCTCCTCTTCTTAGTCAAATTTCTAGTTCACATAATGGCACGCCCGATGGGACCTGAACAACTTCACAAAATTGATCACAATACTCCTTCAAGAAACTCAATAACATTTTTTATGCATAATCTTGGAGTGGGAGGCTTAAAAGAGTGAAAAAATTAAGTAAAACACATTTTTTGTAAGTGGTAGGTTTGACTAGACATAGTCACAGGATTATCCTGCAACTCATAGTATTATCATTCAAACTCGTGATATTGTGCTTAACTATTTTTACTTCAAACTAACTTTGTGTTTTTGTGCAAGGTTAATAATATAACTACTTTAGATGTCATAGGATTTCTCTATAACTCATGGAGTTGCTTAACCAACTCACAGTATTATCTAATCGTTAGTAGTTAAGTGATAATACCACAACTCATGAAGTGGTGACAGTATCCTACTACTACCAGGATCATCGAACTGAGTCATGGTATTATGACCAAACTACCTATGGTTTACAATATCACAACTTTTAAAGTTGTAGGATTATCCTGCAAGTAGAGGGATTGTCATTCAGAGTCACAATATTGTGACTAAATGGTTAGTGGTTAGTTACAATACCACAACTCTTAAAGTTTTAGGATTGTCCTAAAAGTAGAAGGATCATCATTAAAATTCATGGTATTGTGACTAAATGATTATTAGTTAGTTACAATACCACAACTCTTAAAGTTGCAAGATTTTCTTGTAAGTAGTGGGATTGCTCTAACAAGTAGTGGTATTGCACCATTGTGTCAACCTGAGAGCTCTTTTTCCTAAGTTAATTGTTTCATCTTTAAAAATGCTTTAAATCCAAACCACTTTCTAAAAAATTTATTGTAGGACCAACTTGAAAAATTACTAAAATGTGTTTAAATCATCTTTTATATGCTTTAAAATGAACTAAGAATATTATTTTGGTTCTTAATATAACATTTAGGTCATTAAGTAAGTTTTTAGAATTATTTTTCAAAGTTTATAATTTTAAAACCAATGGGTCAAATGAACACCACAAAATATTTAATTTGGGTTTAAAATTGAACACACTTGTCAATTTTGTTTTCATTATTTCAAATTAGCACTTTGTTTTCTCAAAATACAAGGATGTTGCATGTATGCTCTTTCATTTTTCCCCTTTAGGGAACCCTTGTAATCAAAAGTGATTTCCTTACTTGCAAATTTCCTAGTCCAAGGAATATCAATAATGTCTTCTAGAGCACTCCCCAAAAACTCATAAAAGTATTGGGTGACCTTGACAATGACCCTAAATCTTTCTATTTTATGCTTTCTTTATTTTTGTGTAAACTTGGCTTTTGAGGGGGATGTCATTACCTCCCATGAGTTCTTTAGGGAAGCTTTAACTCAAGGTTTCACCTCTCAACACTGACTTCATTTGGCTCCATATTGGAGTTACACACATGACATAGTGGCACTTTGGATATCACACTACACTGAGTGAAAAGTAGGATGTAGTGGTTGCAAAAAGGACTAAACATTTTTACAATAAGAAAAGTGATATGGACCCAAAAACCATGCTTTTATTTTGAAAATTTTAATGTGAAAATAATTATGCAATTTATTTCCCTAGAACATCTAGAAACTTATAGATCTTAGATAAATCCCCACTTGTCATGGAAGTATTGTTGGTGCAAGGTACACCTCAAGGTTCATGTCACAGTACTATCATTTGAGAGAAGGGGGGCATAAAAAATCCTACTATATAATGTGCATTTACTTTTGGATGAACACTTAATCCTCTCAAATGATGTAAATTGATGGATTCCAACAATACCAAGCAACCTTATCAGTTTAGAATCTAAGAGAAATTATTTAATTAGTTTTAATTTAGATTAGAGTTTTGTTTAGAGTCAAAACTTGGTGTAAATAAATGATGCAAACCAAACAAATGGTGCCCAATTTTTTTTTAAACAAGGAAGCATTATACTACCCACTTGAATCATCAATTTGCCTTGTTTAAAGTTCATCAAAACTTGTAGTCATATCATCTACTTTGGCATAGTTATGCTACCCAATTTAGTCTAGACCTTTGCCAAAGTTTGTTTAAGTCCTTAATTTATAATTTAAATTCAAAATTAAATATTCATAAGTTCATAGGTTTGATGTGCTAAGTGGGTTCTCCATTTGCACTAAAATTGAGGGAACTTAGGTTCAATTTCCAATTTGGGTTGAAGGTTGTTTAAGACTCATGATCGTTATAACCACTTGATAGACTTAAGTCATTTTGTGATAAACATTTTCACTTTGAGTATATGCACCAAAACATTTTGAGTCAATAAATGTAGTGTTATGCTGTCGAATTTGTGAGAATTTATCTTTGCCTTAGAGAGGTTTTGAAACAAGACTTTATTCACATCTTTTGGGTAGTCTAGCAATGTTACTCTACCCAAAACATTTCAAATATTGTTTCATAGGCCCTCTTGCATAGAGTTCAAATTTGTTCCTACATTTTTTAACCTTTCTCTATCACAGTTATGTCGTTCACTTTTTGTCTAGCCTATTTGTTACAAAGAGCCTAGTTTTATACCATCATTTATGAGAAAATAAACTATCTCTAAAGTGCCTTTTTGTTTCATACTTCATAATTAGTTGGTAAAGTTTATATCCAAAACTCAAATGCCTAGTGTTCATTAGAAGTGTTTCAAATCCATTAGATTAAAAATCATCTTTATTTCAAAGTCTATCTTTTGATTCCATTTAGCCAAGAGTCCTAGCACATGCCTTATTTGAGCCTAGCTTTTGATACTGCATTTGTCTAAAAGACCTAGCAACTTTTTCTTTTCCTAGATTAGATTGATTTGAAACACTTCAACCTTAGAGCTTGGCATTTCAATTTTTGGTCTATTTTACTTGCTTATCTTTGTGTGAAACATGAAGCATTAGATACTTAACACTAGATTTCTTCCTCACAAATATTTACATAGACCTTTTTGATCCTTTTGACAAATCTAGACCAAGTTTGAACAATAGCTTTTAGACATTTCCTTTTTAGATTTTGTTGATTTCTTTAACCTTTTATTGTAAAAACATTTACTATGGATCCCAACATGTATTCCTACACTCGTAGTGGACTCATGTACAATTCGAGGATTAGTAATGTGGTTGCATAGGAAGAAATGGTGCAAGACCCTTATGGAAATAATATTTCTTATGAGATGGATCCTTATCCCTCTTATAATACTCAATTAGGGGCATAAATCTAAGATCCATTGGCTAACTATTTGGTTAATACACCACCTTATACAGAAAAAGACCAAGAACAAACTACAAAATACCTAGCTAAAATACCCACAGTTGATGCACCAATTCTTCAATAATCATGCTTTGCTAATACACCTTCCACTTATGACCCATTTCTATTTTAGCATCATTTTTTAGGGAACAAAGATGATATTTTTTTAGAGCCATAGAGGTAGGGGCCAAGTTTCCAATAGAATTCCCCCATGAGAATTTACCAAGCCTAGTAATAATGCCCCACAACATAATTTATGATCAACAAGATTCTTCTAGAAATCCTTTGGCTCCAATCCAAACAACATATCAGGACCCTAATATTCCTAACAAAGGAAAAAACATCATGGAAGACCAATTCAACCAAATGTAGATGGTATATCAAACCTACCTTAATCTAGCATGCAATTTTAATCAGATGACTATGGTAGGTAAATCTCTTATTAACTAAATTCCTTCAATAGGAGTTTTGATAGAGTTAATTGGTCAAGACAATCAAAGTTAAAACCTATTCATGTAAAAAACCTTGGTAGAGAACTTGTTGCATATGCCCATTATTGAAGAAGTGTCTTCTACTTCTACACAGAATAATGAGCCAAATATAGTGGACAATATGCAAGTAATGTCTAATCCAAATAAAAGTGGTACTAATGCACAAAAAACTAGTTAACAACATGTGTCTATAGTTAATACCATGAATAGATCATCATGCCAAGGAATAGGAGATTTTTCACCCAACCTTCACCACCTACTTCCCAACCTCAACTAGTTGCTACATCAAGTGTGTAACCAACATAATTAGGTAGTCAACCAACAACCAATGTCATGCCTCAACAATAGAATGTGATGAATCCTACTCCTCCTCAACAAGTGATGAGTAGTATTCCATAATATTAGGCACAATATAGTGTACCAATGTAATAGAGGTTGAATTTATTACCACCTCAACAAGGGGTAACTAATGTTACACATTTTTAGGTAGTGTCAAATACACCTCCTTAGTCACAAACTAGTGTACCAATCCAAAACGAGATGATGACTATCCTACAACATGTAAATATTGGTCAAAAATAAATACCAAATATTCAACATGCTTTTGCTTCCCAATAAGGATTTATACAACAAGGAGGCTCTCATGTTTCTCAAGTACCTACTAGACAAGTGGTTCAAAATATGCCATAAGTTCAGAGACATGGTCTTGGTTCACAAGTTCCCATTCAACAACAAGGTTTGATTATTTGGTACCATGTCCCTTTTCGACCATAAAAATCAGATTTTAGTTATATCCCTACATCCCAACCACAAAATCCTCCAAGTCAAACCTTTATAGCCAACCCAAACTAGAATATTGCACAATCAAATCTACGACTCCAAGTACATCCTAATCTATGTATGTATATTCCTAGTCTATTTCCCAACTAAACCAATGCACCCCAATAGATATCTATATCATACCCTAGTCAAAGTATCTCACTTTTGGCCTCCCAACCATCTACCCAAACCAATATTCTCCCTCAAACCAATATTCATTCCAATTTTCTATCTCAAGAATTGTAACAAATGAAAGATGTAATTGTTGCGATTCAAGCTAGGAAATAGACTAAAAAGTTTAAGTTGGATGATGTATGTTATTATCCATTCAACATGGAGTACTTAAAGATACCATTTCCTCTAGGATACGAACCACCAAAATTTGAAAAATATAAAAGGAAAGGTGACCCTAAGGCCCATTTAACTAATTTTTTTGTCGCATGCCAGCCAGTGGCATATAGCAATATATAACTTTTGTTGTTGTTTTCAAAAATATTAACTACACAAGCCTTGGAGTCATTCTTAAAATTTTCCAAGCATTCAGTAATAAATTTTGATGATTTTTCTAATAAATTTTTGCAACACTTTTCCTATAATCTTGATTATGAGATTTCATTAGTTGACTTGACACAAGCAAAAAAATAGCTGGTGAGAGTTTTGCAAGTTATCTACAATGATGGAGAGCCCTTGTAAGTTTATATACCCATAGTTTAATAAATAAATAATTATCCATTATGTTTACTAAAAGTTTGTATGGTTAGATAGCTTAATAACTAAAACTAAAATGTGCACATACTTTCAAGGAGATCATAGACAAAGGCTTGTTGATTGAGTGAGCTCTTATTAATAAAAAGATCATCAAGCTTACTTCAACTAATCAAAATCAAGGTACCAATTAGGGAAGTGGCCAAAACTAACATCCAATCCAAGTTTAGACATCATAACTGCACATGCCAATAACCAAGACAGACCAACAAAATTCAACCATAATAGGAATGTTATGGGTAATGGAGTAATTGAGTCACATCATGTCCAAACATTGCAAACATTGTTTGTACCACCTTTTTAGCTTAATCCTACCCAAAAACCTCTCCAATCAACACCACAAACACAATAACCAAGACCTACACAATAAATATAGCAACCTTTACCATTACAAACCCTTTTTACAAGGAGAACTATGCTTATGTGTCATGTCTTTAGTGACCTAGGAGATCCTATTGAGTCTATATTTCAAAAACTTGCCACTACTAATATGATTAGTTGACCTATACCAAATAATTATCCACAAGGCATTCCTTATCCTGATTAGTACCATGAAAATGAATTCTATGAATGTCATCAGGTCAATGGGCATATTCTATGAAGATGTGTGCAAATAAAGCATTTGATTAAGAATATGTTGGATAATGGGGAGATAACATTGTATAATGGTGCTTCCACCTCTAATCAAAATTTTATAATTTATCAAAATCCCTTTCCCCAACATAACACACAACACAACAACATAACACATAGTAGCAGCATAGCAATCAAAAACAATAATAACAACATCAGCTGGTACAACAACAAAATTAATACTATCAAAATCAGAGGCTGAACCAAAAAAATCAACAATAAAACCCGCAATGTTAGGACAATGAACAAAACCAAGGTCAAAATGGTAATAACCAACAAACCTACCATGCAGTTTCACATGACTGTAATAGGGTTGTAGGTCATATTGCAAGGGGTAGCATTAACACCATCTCCATCAAGCCTATACCAAGCACTAATCAATCTAGACCATTGCTAAACAATACCACTCAACCAATTACATGGATAATACTTATTTAACTAGGACTGCACATAGGTAACTAGAAAATTAGGACTTTCACTTTTGGACCTTATACCAATAACTTGCCCTTGCCTTGTGACCACATACAAGTGCACCAACAATCAAGACTTGTCATATCTAGTCCCACACCATTCCAAAAATTTGTTAGCAATTATGGTCTAACATCTAATCTTGATTATGAAATCATAAATCATAGGTCAAATATTACTATCCTAGGCCCACAACCATCTACAACTTTGCCTATTATCCAACCAATTGTTCAACCTTAGAATAAACCATTCACCATTGACCAAGAAAAGAAGTTTGATATTGTGGAATAATTGTAGAAGACAATAGCACAAATTTCTATTTTAGATTTACTACTAATGTCAATAATCCACAAAAACATTTTGAATGAGTTTTTAACCTAATCTACTATTGCCAGTGACATATCCCTTGATAAATTTCAAGCTTTGGTTGGATACCTAGCTCTAGCCCAACAAGTCACATTCATCCAAGGTGATATGTCTTCCCTTGGCCTGCTCCATAATAATCCATTGCATATATAAGTTTATATAAAGTATCACAAATTAAAATGTGTCCTTATAGATAGTGGATTAGGCCTCAACATAGTATCTCTAAAGCTCATCAAGCTTCTTGGGTACATAATGGCATATCTCTAGCTAGAAATGATAACTAACAAAGACTATGATAATCAGGAAAGAGAATTATAAGGCACCATTATATTAATAGTTATCATTGGGACTTTGACCCATGATACACTCTACCATATGCTTGATCTTGAGTTTTCATATAATATGCTTTTAGGTAGGCCTTAGTTATATGAGATTCATGCAATCTTATCAATGTTGCACCAATGTATCAAGTTCTCCCACTCATGGATGGAAGTAAATATTCTAGGAGATTTTCACCTATACAATCATTGTAAACATCTTGAGGCTGAATTTAAAATCTAAAATTATTAATATGGCATGAATCTAAGTTCGAAGTAGGATAAAGGAAAGGGCATACTTATTGATTCTCTAGAGGATAATTTCATAGATCCTAATACCTTGGATTCCCTTTCCCACTTGTCACCTCCTAAAGCTTCCAATCATTTCACCATTTTAGATAATGGCCCAAGGGAGTATGTGACCCATAATACCTTCTATATTTATAATCTTATTTAGAATCCAAAGACCTTGGGATGATCTAAAAGTACCCCACACATGTATTGGCAACAAAAGAACAAAGATAAGGGACTTGTCATGTTTGTACTAGCATCTGACCTAGAACCAGACCCTCTTGAAGGAGATGAATCATGGTTATATAATGATAAATTAGTTGATTGTTATAAGATCACCAAGTATCCTATTCCTAATAGGATCATGGAACATCAAGATTATGAAGAAAGAGGCCTTAAATTGAATCAACAAGGAACCATTGAGCTAATTTCCATGACTAAGTACAACAAAACCTATAGACTTGGATTTAAACCACTTAGGGGTGACCAAACATACCTTATTTGAGTTTCATCATCGATGGTTAGTGATGATGATGTCAATAATGAAGCAAAGTTTGATCATAGCCTCACCTTTGATGACCTAGCTAAGACTAACTATTTGATAACAATGTCATATGTGCTCTTACCCTAATCATTTGTCACAACCCATTACCATTATACTATCCCTAACTGATATATTAGGACCAACAAGAATCTAGTCTCCCAGTAGAATAGCTTCAGAATGATGAGTCATTCTATGAATTTTTAGGCCTTAGAGATAACATTTCATTAGGAGATCATAAATTAGGATTATCAATTACATTATATCTTGAAGCCTATTTTGGAGAGTGGGTGAACACCCTTATCCAAAAACAAATAAATAAAACATTACAGTCCTAAAGTGAAAACCTCTTTGAGGTGCTTTTTGATTAGGGAAAAAATAAAGATAAAGGCTAGTCTAGTGGTAAAAACTTGTTTTAGGTGCCAAAAGATGGGGGTGTTCATTCTTCTTTTAATTTAGACCAAGAGACCACCAACAATGAACTTACTTATGGATCTGAGTTTAGTTTTGTGCAACAACAAGTATTTGATTAAATTCTTTAAGAATTTTTAACTATTTTTGTCACATGGCTAGATCTCCCATTAGGGGACTCAGATTTATCATGCCTAGGAGATGTTGAAGAGAAAGTCCTAACAAAAGACCCTGATATCATCTAATAGTTAAAGTCTTTGCCAACTATCCTAGAAGATGGTTCGACCCTTCTAGTTGAAGATATAATAGAGGTAAACATCAGGATTCCATCAGACCCAAAATGGATAAAATTATGCATGTCCCTCACTAAGGAGGAACGTGAAGTCTTTATAGCTCTATTGAGAGAATTTGTAGATATCTTTACATGGGCTTATTCTGGCATGCCAAGTTTATATCTCACCTTGGTTTTTCACCACCTTGTGGTCAATCTTGATGCCAAATCAATGAATCAAATGCTATGTAAGATGCATCCTTGCATTTTTGTCTTGGTAAAGAAAGAGTTGGAAAAACTCTTAGAAGTAGGATGTATCTAGTCCATTGACTACTTAGAATGGGCTATCTAATGTTATACTTAATAGAAAAAATATTGAAGGAATCAAAATCTGTACTAATTTCTAAGACATAAGCAAAGCTTGCCCTAAGGATGACTTTCTAATGCCTAATATTGATATCATCATTGACTCCACAAGGGGTTATGAAATGCTTTCACTCATGGATGGCTTTTCAGGATATAACTAGATCAAAATAGCCCCATAAGACCAATAAAAAATATAATTCACCACTCCATGGGGAACATTTTATTATCAGGTAATGTCATTTGGTCTTAAGAATGTTGGAGTTATATATCAAAGGGCTGTGAATATCATATTCCATGATATGTTGCATGATATTATTGAAGATTATGTTGATGACATATTAGGAAAATCCAAAACTAGGGCTGACCATCTAGTAGTTCTACATAGGATATTTGAAAGATTATGGGAGTAAAAAGTGAGACTCAATCCAAATAAATATGTGTTTGGTGTAACATCAGACAAATTACTTAGCTTCATTGTGTCTCATAGAGGCACTAAAGTCAATCCAACCAAATTTCATGCTATAACCAAGATATTACCACCAACCAATGTGAAGTAACTTTATATTTTCTAGAGTAAAATCTACTCAATTCAATGCTTCATCTCTCAGTTAATAGATAAGTGTCATCTATTTACACATCTTCTAAATAAGGGAGTTGTATTTCACTAGGATGATCATTGCCAAACATCTTTTCAATAACTCAAAGACTATCTAGCTAATCCACTTGTTTTGTTACCTCCTATGCTAGGAAAGCCATTCTTGTCTTATCTATCAACTATCGACAATTCCTTGGGGGCACTTTTGGCTCAACATGATAACAATGGAAAAGAGTATGTAGTATACTACTTAATCCATACCTTGGTCACATATGAACATAACTGTATAACTATTGAAAAAAGCTTATCTAGTCATGGTCTTCGCAGCTTAGAAATTACACCATTACATGTTGAACAATAAGACCATGGTCATTTCAAAAGTAGATCCACTCAAGTATTTACTATCTAAAATAGATTTATAAGGTAGAATGGCCAAATGGATCATGCTTCTTAGTGAGTTTGACATAGAGTATGTTAATCAAAAGGCAATCAAAGGATAGGTCCTTACAGATCAACTTGCTAAAGCACCCCTTACAGACATAAAACCACTCACGTTACATTTTATTGATGAATCCATAATGACCATCATTGACACACCTCTTGAGGAGTATCACTATAATTTGTATTTTGATGGTTCATTTACTACACATGGATCGAGGGTAGGCTTCTTATTTATTACACCATAGGGGGATATAATCCCTAAATCATTTAGAATTAGTTTTCCTTGTACAAACAACATGTTTGAGTATGAATTACTTATCACAAGACTTTGATAGGTAGTAAAATAAAACATATCTCATCTCCAAGTTTATGGTGATTCTCAATTAATCATCAATTAGGTCACGGACCATTTCCAAACCAAAGATGATAAGTTGGTTCCATATAAGGCTATGGTCAATACCCTAAAGCAACAAATTGCACATATCTAATTTGAGGATATACCAAGGGCTATTAATAGAACTATAGATGCCATAGCTACTATTTTATCTTTAATTCAATAAATAGACAAAGCTAGAGAGTATCATTTATTCATCAAGAATTTTGTTTCACCAGCTCATGAACCTTCAACTATGGTAGTGATTTGTGATATTTTTGGTCTTAATTATATCTAGTACTTAAACCTTTACAACTACCTTCATGACCAACTTGTATCACCTAACCTATCTCAATAACAAAGTAAATCCTTTATCCATCACTACACTCATTATACTCTACTTGGATCCACCCTTTACCACCATAGTTTTGATGGAACTTTGCTTCATTGTTTAACTTAGATAGAGTTTATGATAGCATTAAGAGAATTTCATGAAGGGTTATGTGGAGCTCATTATAATAGGGTATACCTATCCAAAAATCTCTTGCGTACTAGTTATTATTGGCCCATGATGGATGCAAATGTAACTGTATATGTAAAGAAGTGTGACAAATGTCAATGACATGTTAATCTGATTCATGCCCTAGCACAAACTCTAAAACCAATGTTGACACTATGGCCATTTTCTACATGCAGACTATACCTCATTAGTAAAATCAACCCCACTTCATCTTATGGCCATAAACATTTCCTTACCACCACTGAGTATTTTACTATGTGGGTTGAATCTATACCCCTCACTTATGTGATTGGAAAGCAAATTTCCAAATTCATCTTCAACCATCTCATTTGCAGCTATGGTATCCCCTCTAACATTATATCTAATAATGGAGGATCATTCAAGAATAAAGATGTCAACAAGATATGTACCGAATATAACATCACATAACTTTTTTTTATAGCATATTACCCTCAAGGTAATGGCTAGGCTAAAGCATCAAACAAAATCATTCTCAATATTCTCAAAAATATTATCAATGATGTCGATCATGATTGATGCCTATAGATATTCCCTACTCTTTAGGCATACCATACCAATCATCATACTCCTAAATGAGCCACTCCATACTCACTTGTTTATGGTACTGAAGCCATCATTCCCATTGAATTCAAATTGCCTTCACTACACATATCTTTCAAGCATGTCCTAGATGATCATGACTATCAAGTAGCTCTTACAAGAGCTAGACCTACTTGATGAAAAATGCATAGCTATACTCAAAAATATTAAGGCATATCAAAATTGACTCAAAGGCCACTATAATTGGCATTTCAAGTATAGAACATTTGAACTTGGTGATCTTATTCTCAAAAAACAAAAGAATACCATGGATGAGAAGAAGCATAAAGGTAAATTCAAACCAAATTGGATACGTCCTTTCATCATTATTATAGATTATGGATCAAGAGCATACAAGCTCACCACACTATATGGAGATGAACTTCCTAACTGATAAATATTATTCACCTTAAGCGCTATTATGCTTAAGTGCTATGGTGTATTATCTGTAAGGACCATTTCATGTTGTGTCATTTTGTCCCTATTCTTCTTTGTATAAATATCATTTTTATCCATCCTCTTAGTTGTATCTACTTTACATTTATAATCTATTGACCAAACATGTTCTAAAGCCTAGCTTTTTTGACCTTGGTTTTTGCCATTCATTACACATTTTTAGCATTGAGGAATCTAATTAATTTCATCAGTTGTTTCAAGTAGTTCAAATAGAGATCATATTTTTGAGTAATATGAAAAAAAATTAGTAGTTACATCCTTTGTTTGTTATTATTTTCTTATCATTAGTTTTGATACTAATTATAACCACCTTTGGAAACATTAGTACAATTGATTCATGCCATTATGTCTTAGTTATAACCGCCTATGGGAAAACTAGGGGAAACATTTGTTTATTGAGCCTTGAGATACCAACTTGCCACTTCTTATGCCATATTATGTCTTTTTACCAACTATGCCTATTTTATTTGAACTAACTGCTACACTAGTCAAATTCCTTTACTGTAAGGTAGAACTACAGTGACTTGAGGTCCTACTCTAGGACTATATAGGTAGTGTTCAATACTTGTTGAGGTCAGTTCAGTCACCCTTTACACCATGCTCTCACCATTTTTTGAGCAACCTAAGTTTCTATGCTCTCACCATTTTGTGAGCAACCTAAGTTTGAACTCTCTCACCATTTTGTGAGTAACCTAAGTTTCAACGCTCTCATCATTTTGTAAGCAACCTAAGTTTGAACTCTCTCACCATTTTGTGAGAAACCTAAGTTTGAACACTCACTATTTTGTGATCTTGAACCATATAGTGTCTCATCACTCTTGATCGAGTTGAGATACTTCAAAAATTCTAAAAACATTTATGAAACTAATAGAAAATAATAAAAACACTGACCACTTCTTTGCCTTAAGGATTATGGGAACCCTTACTAAGTTATAAGACTTTCACTTATTTCTTAGTTTCCCCATCCTTTTTGAACTTTTTCTCTCACACACTTACCATTTTTAAAGACCATTCCTATTCTTCTATCACATCCATTCTATTTATTTTCACTAGTTACCATTTTCTTCTCATTCCCTAGGAGAACTATATTTGGCCTAAATTTTTTATTAGATATTGTATCTATGGAACTATATAGGTAGTGTCCACTTTCCTAGTGCATATGGAGATAGCTCTACCACCCCTTATATTTTTTATATTCACCTATTTTGTTAGTTTGTTAAGTTGTCACCTATTTTCTAGGGGTAATGTTCATATGGTTTTTATTGAGTGCTTCTTTGTTTATTTCTTTATTGTTTTGTTTATGTGCCTATTTGTTTTATTTCAGTATGGTTACCTTGATTCAGTCTATGTGTGTTCATTGGGTGATTCCTTTTACACACCTATACTTGAATCCATCCATATTCATCTTCTAACATTGACATCATGGTTTTTATCATTAGTGTATTATTTTTTATTTGAGTATTGGATTACAAGAGTCAGTCCTTATGCATATTTTGACCAAGTCTTCATGATGTTATACCATTATGCCTACTAACATGTGCTACAACAAACCTTAGCTTTAAGAAGTTTATTCAACAATGGTGGCATCAACATCTTTTCAGCACTAACATCTTGATTCACTCCCAATCATATCCCAAATAGAGTAATTAACTGCAAAAGAATTTTAACCTTTATTAGTTCGAATGAGCATCTCTCTACTAGTAGGTTTTTCCAATTCATCATTACCCTCTATATTAATTTATCATCATCCTCAACCAAGTTTTTAATGTTTTCCATAATCAGGGTCCAATGATTATAACCACCTATGAGAAAATCATTGCACACCATCCCACCTGCATTTCTCAATGATATCATTCACCTTTGGGAAAATCATGGTGTTGTCACCACTTTCATTTTTCTATCCATATATGGGAATGTTTTTATCTTTTTTATATGTCCTAACTAGGGAAACTCCATCTTCTCAATGATTATAACCACCTTTGGGAAAATCATTGTGTTATCATACCATATTTCCACTATCAGGGTATAATGCTTATAATCACCTTTGGGAAAACCATTGTACACCATCCCACTTGATTTCTTATATATTTTGAATACTTTTTCAAAATAAATGTATTTTCACCCCATCATCTTTCCTTTCTTTGGTCCCCTCATTTCACTTCTTATCAAGGTACCATTTGTCGACCTACTTGTGATAACCGTTCCTTTGAGGGAGCATCATACAGTAAGTTTATCATCATTATAGTTGTAGGCATACATGACCTTTTAATTATTTGAGAATATATTACTATTATTATATCTTACAATGCCTTCCTAAATAGGGGCAAACTATAGACACCTAAATCTGGATACTAATGACCTCCAACTAGGCTTTTGACCAATTCTTACCAAAATACACAATTTGGCCTAAAAACACTAAAATGTATTAAATGAGTTGAAATTGGTATATTAAAGTGCCATTTTTGGCTATAGTATCACTAAATTGGGTAGTGAAATTTGTGGGCCAACTAACTTTGATCATATCATTTTGAGTTAAAATGCCAATTTTACACATGGGTGCTCTAGATTGTTCTTTTCTATCAAATCTCTTGCATGAGACACGTGATTTTATTATTTAGTGTTGGTAATTTCCTAAATGGTATAATGGATCCAACACATCTGACATTGACTTCCAATTCCAATCCAGTCAAATTTTGGACTAATAATAAAGCATTATGATCAATTTGAGTAATTTGTGCACAAAGTGCTTAATCATGCTTAAGAGCTAGTTAAGACAAATTATAACCTAATTAATAACTCCATGGAAACTTGTTTAATAATTGTTTTTAGAAATTAATATTAAATATCTACATCATCAGGTGACCTCATTTCTTGAGAAGACATCCCTAGGCCATAAATATCATAACTATCAAGATTCATGCCTCCCATGCCTCATCAAAGACCTCCATGACTATTAATTGCTCCTCTATCCCAAATATTTATGAGCCTATTTATAAATTTTAATTTCAAAATTAGATTAATCCTTAGCCACACATCTCAATCTTGAGATGGATGGTTCAAGTTGATTCTACCTATTTGCAAAAATCTATAAATAGGAGGCCTTAACACATGAATTTTAAGTCTTGATAATGCAAAATTGTAATGCACAAATGATTCCAAAATATATTTCATTTAGTGTTACCATTCAAAATTGATTCCAATCTAAGCCAAACCAAAGCTAAAGGTGTCAAGAGGAGGTGGAGGATAGTCAAGCTCCATTGCAACAAACTTCATGAGCACAAACCGAGCAAGCCACTACTACAAAAGCATTTAGAACATCCAAGGAAGGTGAAGGATTATTGTTTTTCATTAATTTTTAGTTATGTTTGTCATTTTTTTTTTAATTAAGGTCACCCTAGTAACTAGGCATGAAGGTGTTAGTTTAGTGTGTTTTTTGTCAATTTGTTTTGTTCACTTTATCACTAACATAATACTAATCTCCTCTTCTTAGTTAAATTCCTAGTTCACACCTTAAAATAAAATTCAAATCATGTGCATGTTAAAGGTGTCTCCTAGGAGATACCTCAAAATAAAATTCCAATCATGTACATTAGAGTTATTTTGAAATAAAAAGGTGTCATAATTATACAAAATCCTTCGAAAATACCTTTGCAATAAACATGGACGTTATTCAAAGTCCCTTCTAGGGAGATACATTTAAATAAAATTACAAATCATGTGGATGTTCAAGGTATATCCTAAGATATATCTCAAAATAAAATTCTAATAGTGTGCATCAGGGTTCTTCCCAAATAAAAATTATCATGGCTATATCAAATTATTTGCAAGGACATTTTCAAGAAACATGGAAAGTATTCCAAGGCCCTTAGAGGTATCTCCTAAGAGATACCTTAAAATAAAATTCCAATCATGTGCATGTTTAAGGTATCTCCTAGGAGATACCTCGAAAGAAAATTCGAATCATGTGTATTAGGGTTATTACCAAATAAAAATGTGTCATGGTTATATCAAATCCTTTACAAGGACATTTGTAATTAACACATAAGGTATTACATGGAACTTTGAGGTATTTCCTTGGAGATATTATAGACAAAATGAAATATTAAAGTTAGGGCTTGGGAACATATAAAATATTAAACCAAGTGGATAGATTGAAGTTTTCAACATGATAAAATGAGTGTGACACAAAAAATTTAGATGAAATCAATGTCTCAAGTAAATTGTCTTGGGTATAATATTTTGTAGGCTAAAGAGGCGATGACAAAAAGATAGAAGGGTATATGCAAAAAAGGCTAAAGGGCACTTTTAAAAGGTTTGAAGGTTAATTTCAAAAGGTTTGAAGGGGACTTTCAAAAGGTCCATAGGGCACTTTCACTTTCAAAAGGTGTGAAGGGCACTTTTAAAAGCTCTAAAGGGCACTTTTAAAAGGTTAAAAGGGCACTTTAAAAAGGTCTGAAGGGCGCTTTCACTTTCTAAAAGTCCAGAGGGAACTTTTAAAAGGTTCAAAGGGCACTTTCAAAAGGCCCGAAGGGAACTTTTAAAAGGTTCAAAGGAAAATTTCACTTTCAAAAGGTTCGAAGGGCACGTATCATCAAAAAAAGAGCCTAAGATAATATTCCCAAATTATAAGTTTGGAGGGTAAAGGGTCATTCCAAAAACATGGAAGGGTAATCATGGAGGGCAAAAGGACATTTTGAAAAGGCTGAAAGGTAATTTTATAGGGCAATTATCCTTGACAAAAAAATTGAAGGGTAAGTTGCAAAAATCTAGAAGGATATGTGCCTTTGGGGTCATTATTTTGGCAAAATTACATTGGCAAGATTACTATGAGGAATTGTTTCAAGATTTTTACATAGTACAAATGTCTGATAATAAAATTTTGAAGGGTCATTTTGAAAGGGAAAAGGGGTACTTTCAAAAATATTGAAAAGTATTTTTGGAAAAATTACTACATGGAAAATGTATCAAGTAATTTGTTATAGGAAAGATGTTTCAAACAAAATGTCTAAAAAAATTCTTGAATTATCTCAAAGTAATTCCTGATCAAAATCCCAAAAAAGATAAGTCCAAAATATAAAACCTAATAGTAGGAAACATAAAAAATGGAATTTTAAAAGATGAAGGGGGGTCTTGGACATAAAAAGGACCAAGCATGGATCATTATACTAAGTTTTGGTCATGATAATAAACATGACTAAGCCTTAACATAAAATTTGAACTAAGTCTATAGCATATTTATTTATATTTGGTACCACATAAAATCTAAATAAAGGCTCCCACCAAATTTGAATTTGTGCCTATGAAAAATTAGTTGAAGGTTATCTAGTTTACTTTATTTTATTTTCTATACATTTTTAGATGTGCTTATGCTATCTACTTATAGGGGTGAAATTTTAAAGTAAGTTTGGTTTCTTGTTTATTATTTGATGCACCCCTTCATATCCTAGACTGCTTCATCTAAGGCATCTAGTAGGCCTTCTATGTAAATGAAAATTGTACTCCTTCATGGAAGGATAAATCCACTCTTGTTCATATTTGAAATGGATCTTCTAGGAGATACCTTAAATGGAAAATACACTCTTATTCGCACTAGTCATTTGAAACATTTTTTCACACAAAATGTTCGATGTGAAAACTTTGAAAAAAAAAGTTTGAAGACCAAAATACATTGAAAAAAATATTTGAACAAAAAACTTGAAGACCAAAATCTAATAATAGGGCTAAAATGTTTGAAAACCTAGCTCAGGCTTGTGAATTATCTAAGATAGCACACACATAGAAAAATACACCAATGAAAGCACTAGAACACATCTATAAATATGAATCAACTTGAACTCAGCTATCTTAATCAACATGTTTACCAATCTTTCAATAACTATTACACATCTATATATTAGCATATTGATCAAAACAATCAAGAATATATTTGAAGCTACTACACACTAAATATTATTGAAACAAACAACTATGGAAATGACAACTAATTGCACTTAAATTGGAAATGAATACTCAAACACTTCATTGATGATCAAAATTGATGTTCCTCTTATATTCAAAAATCTTTGAAAAAAATCTAAGTTGGGTTACAACTATATATATAGACTTGGGGAAAGGGTCGCCTCATCCTCCAATTTCATGCAAGGTGATTACATGAAGTAGTTAGAACATATAGTTATAATTGTGGTCTAAAACCTTAGAAGAGAGAAATTATAGTTATTAATTAAATAAATTAGCTTTTCAAAAGAATGTAACATGTGCATGTGTACATAATATAAAGGAAATTTTATAATAAAAAGGATTGAACTATAAATATATCCATCGTTATAAAATCATACATGCATAAAATCTAAGCCTCAAGGCTATGTTATATGAGCCACTACATATACTTTAGTTGGCATGGTAGTTGAGGTGGTAGTAACAGAAGTTGAATATGTCGAAGCCTTGCCAACTTGTTTATTATTAGCCTCATTATCTTGATATACTTTATGTGTTATGGCATGTTGTTGTCGAATAATATTCAAGTCCAGTAGTGGTGGTCGACGAATCCTACTAGCATGGGTGAGCAGTCTTGTATGTTCTCCCTCAGTCAACTAAAAGCTATTCTTGAATATATTGACTTCAGTGACCTTTTTACTTATGGCACATAAATATACCTCTATCTTCTCCAATGTTAAGTCCTGGAGACTTAATTTGAAGTTATCTACCACTTCTTTTATAAGCTGATCAAATTTAATCATGTTGATCAATTTTCCTATGGAGTATTTTACTTTGGATAACTTCAAATCATGCAAGATCTATATAAGTTGTACCTCATGACCTTGGTTACTTAGGTATAAAGGCCCTACCTAACCATAACCATTCCTTGGACTGCTCCTACCTTATGATTACCAAATTTAAGGCATTAGATGCCTTTAGTGTCATCATTAAATCTAGATGACTATATAACTTGTTGCCTATGTATAACACAAGAAATTTTAATTTGGAATTTTCCTCTATTAAATTATTGTAAAATTTATTTGTGTTATTCATATGGGGGACCATTTCTACCTTCATAAACTCCATTTTTTTATGAGTTATATCATCTAGAGGCTGCCTCTTAAACTTCTATTTCTATACCCATATGAATGTGTACTATTTTTGACTACTCCTTCAATTACTCAACTTGGGCCTCTAGCTCTTGTTGAGCCATCTTTGTTCCCTCATGGATAGGAACAATGGCATCCTTATGAACCTGGTGAGATCTACTAGATTTTTAATGTATGAGGACTTTCCTGGTTATCTATTCTACCTCCTAGTGAGGGAGAACATTTCAAGCCTTTATTCAAGAATTTTTTTGGTACCTTTATCATCCTCCACATTCATTTTTCTCATCCTCTATATACCATAGAATAGTGAATTGAATAGAATGGAAATAGAGGGAATCTCAGTGATCTTGAAGCTAGGCATTTAAGATGCCTTACTTATTAAATCCATTACCCATAGAGGGATGTCTAATTGTGATGCATTATAAGTTGTAACCATAACCTATACCTTAGTCTCATCTTAAGATAGCTATTTATACCTTAGTCTCCTCTTCATCTAGCTATTACTTAGTCATTTACAAGGACATCAGATAGGGAAGGTCAGATGATTTTGGACCAATCAACTCCTCCAAATTGAGGGAGTCGATGGACTATAACTAATTATGTCTTGGCCTTCCTTCCCCTAATATAAATTTTGAATGTGGTATCTTGAGATGAGGTTGTATAAGGGATGGGAATAGAAATATTTATGCATTGGACATGGAGTTATGAGGTGGCTAATGTAGTCTGCACCTTCTTAGACACCTTTTTATTTAAGGTTCTAATAGTGGAAGTGCTAATAGGGTTATAGGGGATTGACATGGTGAGTGGGATGGAGGTGGAAAATAAGGTGGAAGTAATTAATTCTACCTTGGGTGATCCCATTATAGAATAAATTGAAAAATTGCCAAAAATGGGTACAGAAGATAAATGAAAACTTACAAAAGGTTGAGTGTCTAGAAAAGTTGGTGTTATGGGTCCTATCTAAAGGCTCATGGCATTAACAACTTCCAACTCTACTCCCTCATCAAAATAATCCTCTATGTCCTTGATTATCACCCTCTCTTCTTGTTACAATGTATTAGGTAAGCCTTATGATGTTTATAGTGTAGGACTTCCTATAGGAGTCCATTGCTTCCGTATATAAACTAGTGGGGTATTTAGTTGTGTGGAGGGACCTTGTGATGTTGACATCACTACTTTTGATGTTTTTATCCCAATAGATGAAGCAATTTCTACATGGGTCATAATATTAAATACTTTAATGGTGCTCATAACTAGCTGTTCTTCTGTTTTCTCTTCCTCACTAGAATATAAATTGATGGGATCCCCTACCTATGCTCCCCTGCTCATTCTTGGTTCAAGAAACCCAATATCTCTCTTCATGGCTTTCATCTTTAGTTTCAAAGGGAGTCATTGGGAGGAGGAAGATACTTTGTCTTTGGATTAATCCTTAGACTATCCTCTCTAGAAGTCAAAATGCTCCCATTCCTTGTATAAATCCTTCTTAGTATCTAATTCTCTAGTAGTGACTATGGGGTCATCTTGGATAATTTAAAAATGATCTTCCTTTATTCTAATGAACCTGGATCTCTCTAAAACATCCTCATCATAATTGCATTAAGAAACAAATAATCATATGAATAGGGAACATGGATATAAGGGATGTTGAATTATTGTATGTGCTTTTGAATCATCCCATGTGGATCCCAATCTTTGTGTGGAAGCACAAGAGAAGGAAAACTCTTGATCTTTCTACCCACTTCTGTAAAATTCTTCCTCATGGCATAAACCATTATAATAATTGTTACAAAGTGGACCAAATAAAAGGATTTCTTCTACTTTGATAGGTCCTCTTCAATACTCCACCATAGTTAAAAGGTAATTTCTTATTTAGCTAACTTGTCTAGTACATACTTTGAAAGACACAAATGATTAAATTTGTTCCCCCATATCATGATTACTATAAAATTTGGGTAGATGAAATAATCCCCTTTTCCTTCCAAGTTCTTTGTAATATTTTTATTGATATTGGGCAATGGCAAGCCATTAATGGCTTACCAAACTTGTGGATATACATTTTTAGATATATTAACCATGTGCTTGGTATAGGTGTATATATGCATAAACTAATTAATGGTCATAGATTCTATTCTTCTCACAGTCTATGGCTGGAGTCCAAAATTCTCCAAGGTCTCTATAACAGGTTCCCATGATTGCATCAAGTAAATAAGACATCATATAAAAACTACCTAAAGGTGTGGGATGATTATTCTTGTTGATTATGTGCTCTCTAAGGTGGAAGCTAATTATCTTACCCAAGATGTATGCAACATCATGGGTGAGCATCATATATAGTAATGGTACCTAGTCTAAATTGACAAAATCGATACTTGGTATACCATAGAGTCAATTGAGGAGTGCAATGCCAATGTGTATGACCATTCTAAATTTGTTAATATAAACTTCTCCCTTTAGTTCCTCCCCTTCCATATAGTATTTTGGTTTGGGATTAACCATGTAGAGAGTGCCATATCAATTGAGATTTATGTGTTAAATTGTACCAGTGTATGTTTGTCAAAATAAGCATCAAGTATGCACAAAGATAAATACCTTTAGAATTTGGGTCTTGAGATGCACGTAAAAAATATGTTATTTCTAAAGTGATGAAGGAAATAATCCTATTATATCTTTCATGAGAATTTGTTTTTTGTATAAGGTTAACGTATAGCATCACATCTAGTTTAGCAGAAGCAAAATTTAACCTTTGGCATTTTAAATCTAGTAGTTCCTTGATGAATTGTCTATCTAAAAATGTCACATCATCTCCTAATGAAAATACATTCACCAAATCTATGATGTCCCATATTTCTAAATAGTTCTTATACATGTCCTTAAATATGGTGGCATCAAATACTATGTCCATGAACTCTATAAAATATTTAATTGAATAAGGGGATGGTGTATTTTCCATTATAAATATCCTATATGAATATTCCATTGTAATGTATATGCCCTATGCTACTTGTAATGTTTTTCTATGTGTTATGTATGTTATGCAATCAATTCAGCTCTAACTTGGTCAATGTTTTACTCACAATTCTCTTTGTAGATGGTGGCTAGGGCTCTTTGATACATAAGATAAAAGGAGGCATTAGATGCAAGTTTTTTTGAAATTAATAACATTTTTTTGGAAATAATAGATGTTAGACAAAAGTCTTGAAGAAAAAGACAAATTTCTTTCAAGGAAGTGGTTGAAACAAAAATCCCAATGAAATAGTTTTCGAAACAAATGTTTGATAAATGTGATAATCATGGTATTTATTTTTTGAAATTGGGTGCCCATAAATGCTAAAGTTGACACACATGATTGAGGAGTATTTCATAAGATATTTGTGGTGATCCTTATGGGGAATCATGAAATATGGAGTGCTTGGACATTAATTACACAGGGAGTGGGGTAGATAACTGTTTATCAGTAGATAGTTTAATGTTAAGGAGGGCTAAGGTGTAGACACCTGACATGTAATACAAATACCTTCATGTTATCTCCTTGGATATATCTTGAAATAAAATTCTAATTGTGTACATGTTGAAGGAATGTTAGCAAAAATTCCTAGAAATTATCCAAAACATGTAAATTATAGGTATAGCTTGTGCAGTAGGAAGTGGAAAAGAATCATAATAGAATTATTGAATTTACACAATATTCAATTTTATACACTACAAAAAATATAAAGATAAAATAACATGCTGTTAATAAATTTGGATCATAAACAACATAATACAAGATAGAACAAGCTCAAACAAAATAGAGTAAACAATGCACACTATGCATAATTAAAAGAATCTTAAAAAAAATATAGAAATAGTCTATTAACCTATATCACACATTAAAATAATATTAAATTACATCATAACACTATATATAGTTTTTTACATGGTTCTGTCTCTTCACATTATAGCTTTTCATCATACAAAAAGAAAAGAGTCATGGCATTCTTATCTCTATCACTTGGCCAACAAGGCCGAAGACATTTGAAAGATCATATAGATTAAAAAATTATACCCTATGTATATGTGTCCATCAATTATACAATTATGATTTTACAAATCCCTACTCCACATCCAACACTTTCTTAGACTTAAACTATTATTTTGTCCCAAGATAAAATATGAGGCCCTACTCTACATCCAACACTTTCTTCACTAACTAGGTTATGGTTACCTATACTATGCCTTTATGTCCATCTTTCTCTTTTAAAATATTAATTGGATCTCCTATGATGGAATGAACTTAGGTTCATATATGATATGCACAATAGCTAGTTCAACCTACGAGAGTTTATGCTTATGCATTTTCTAATTATCAAGTACTTCCCACACCATGGTAAGAAAAATGTGAAATAGAATCTGAATGACCATCAAACTATGCACACTAATTATTCTATGATGATAAGGAAGTCTTTGACATTTTATAGATTAATTTGGATATCTGACACAATATCATCCAACCTATTTGCAGTCCTTTGGGCTTGAATTCTCACAAATCTTTTATGCAATGTCTCATTTTGCTAGACCTAAAGCTTCTTCATCATGATATCCCTAGCTTATAAAAAATATTTAAATGTGTTTTTTAGTGTTTTCCAAATATCCATTCAATCATTTAATATAACTTTAGCTTTATCTACTATTGTAAACTTTGGTTTAGTAGAATATAAGGATTTGTCAAGGTGATGCCTCCAATCAAGTATTCCTTGTACAATATTCTTAGCTTGATGAAAAATAGTATCCAAGACCTTTACATATTCCTCTATAAGTTCACAAAATATTTTTATCTTATCATGGATAGCTTGCCCTTGGGTACATAGTTAATGTGCACTTGCCCAATCCTTTGATAGTTGAGTCAGCAATGTAGTGAGTTATTTTTCCTTGAACATTACTTGATCACCAAGGGCTTATGACACCAGAGTAGGACAAGAGGAATTGATGAGCTTCCTAGCCTCAAAAATTTGATTTTGTGTTTCTAATTTCTCCTTGCATAGACAAAAAATAATATGTTCTAAGTCTGAAGCCTTTTGCACAATTGATTTTTAGAAAGCATATGCTCCTTTAATTTCCTTTGATAATGGTAACTATGAAACATCTAAAGATGTCTCCATGAAATTGGAATAAATCATAGTGGATCTCATTCAAAAATTGGTATTTTGGGATCCTTCCTTTACATATACATCATTTGTTTCCATATCAGATTATGATTCCTCCAAATATTTAGATTTGATAACCATGACAAGTGTATCATTATGTCTCATTGTATCCCTAGACTTCACCTGAATGGCACTACTTATTATGGTTGTCTCTTCAAAAGATAAATTTTTTTTGTGTATAATGGTTGAAGGCCTCTCCTAATGATGACTATGTTTTTTTTTCATCAGTGGTCATACTAGGCTCTCTTCCTCTAGTAATCTACAAACTATGCAGATGATGAACCAACTTTTGAATATTTTTAGAAAAAATTTATTGCAAGTTCATGTTGAGATTCTTTATGACCTATAGTATCCACAATAATATAGGTATGGGGTTGTGTAATGTTGACAAAACAATCATTTATTACCTTATTCCACACTTGTCAAGTGTGCACTACTTTTTAGAAAAAGAACTCCTCCTCCTCCTTATCATAGACATTTTGACCTATGTCTTCAATCTTACATTGAAGAACTTATTTTTCATCAACCCAAAACATTGAAAGATAATACTCCTAAGCTATCCTTAGAACATGTGGATTATCCAACAAAGACTTGATTTGACTTGATCTCTTTCTAGCTACTAGTGGTGAGGCTCTATATGCAAGCCCCTTCCATTTTCATTTTTATTATTGTGGAGGAGATATGGATTATTGGGGTGAGGCCTATGGTTGTATAACTATTTGTGGTTATTCTTGTTCTTGTTGGCATTTTTGTGAGACTAGGGATCTCTACCTCTATACTTTAGCTTGTGATTCAACCATTGTGATGAAAAAGGGCATTAGAGTCATAGTTAGTATGTCTAACTCATGTACTTTGATTTAAATACCATTGTACAACTTGGTTAACAATTCATGCTAACCCAAATATTGTAATACATCTTATAAAATTTGAGGGTGTGACCTGATAAAATCTAGAGCCTCAAGCCACCATGTGTTAAACAACCCTAGTTACTCATTATATTTCCCCATCTTAGTCTAGGTGATGGCTATGAAGGTATTAGTAGGCCAAAAGTTTTAGTAACATTAACTTGGCCTAACAGGGACTTCCATTGGGTGAAGCATAATAACAAAACCAAAAACTAATATTGGAAATTTTGTGAGCTACCTAGAAGTACCTCTTTTATATTAGTGTTAAGCTTAGATGTGAGAAAATCAAGCCAATTAAAGTTTTCAATCTTGTGTATCATGTAAATACATAATGTCAATTACTCCTTTTGTTGCTTGTTTGGCCTACTTCATTGTCTACCAAAACCTCTTTGTAATACACTCTAAGAGAATGTGCGTTATAACGTCCTCAATGTAATTAATTGGGTTTCCTCTACCTACCCTAGTGGGAAACTTTTCCCAAACATATGGATGAATTGGTGGTGCAGTGGACTTGTATGGCAATAAGTATTTTCCATAATTCAAGAGGCACGTCATTCTCACCATGGTCTATGAATTAATCCAAATGATGATATCTCTAGACAAATGAATGTCCCTTTGGTTGTATTTGCTTAATAAGGTATTCATGACCTCATCTAGTTTCTCAAATGCAAGTAACTTAATTAGCCTCGTAGCATTGAAACCCTAAATTAGATGTTGAAGTTTAATATCTCCTTGTGCACCTAGTTGTGTTGATAGGGAAAAGAGAGTAACTTTGACCATTTATATAAAGTTTAATGGATTTTTGTCGTTGAACTTGGTTTGTTGAAGACCTATCCCAACCCCCATTATTACCTTCTCTACATCTATAAGCATGATCAACAACTTGCTCTTATCCATGACTAAACATGTATTATACATTGTTTGATTGCTTTGTTCTACTAAAATATGGGTCTCATTTTTTCCACATAAGAGTATATCAAGATTAGATAGTAGAATACTCTTGTTCTCAAAAGTTTGTAATATTTTTGTGTTTTTCTTCCCCTTTGTTTTCTGGCTTTCAACATCCAATTTTCTCTTGTGAACCTTTTCAAATTCACTAATTACCTATGCATGAGCACTATTCCTCATCTTTAATATTTTGTCTTTAATGGTGATCTTTTTTGTCTTGAAAATATTTAAATTACCCCATATCATGTGTTTTAATCCATGTCATTAATCCCAACTTGATCTACCTCAAACAAGATGTAATCTTTTGTAACACCATGCCATTAATGGTCTTACATGACCATTAATGTTCCTACTACCATACCTATCTTATCACAACCACTTTCTTGATCATTGATTTAAAAACAATCACAAAAAAAATTCTTGATGGGTAGGGGTTACTATCAAATTTAACCTATGTGATTCCCCATGCTCTAACAATTATATGTATCATGCTGGGAGAGAATAAATAACATGGCTACAAACTTGAAGCCATCACTTGGGTTCATCATGGACTCATAAAAACTAAGTACATAGGTGAGCATGGTCATAAAATTGAAGTCTTTGTCCCTTCCATTCAAGACATATGTCATCATGGTGCTCCTTAGGAAACAAGAAAGTTATTCTTTAAAGAAAAGGTGTGCCATTGGACGAAGGAAGTGGGCCCCATTTTTAATAATAATTCTAGAGGAATTTCAGAGGGAGACACATGTCACCACAATGATTCTTACACATCCCTAAGATTTTGTACATTAAGTCCAATCTATCAGTCTTTGGGTAAACAAGATGGAGATACTTGGCATAATCATGGAGAGTCACTCACTTGATGAACTTGAAATCTTTTTTGAGTGTTAAAATGTTGTGGGTTCATGGGTGCATGCCACATGTCCTCGATTATTGAAAATTTAAGCCTTAAGCTAATGTCAAGAGCAAGCTTGAAGGTATTGAAAGGCCCTTTAAGGTATCACCCAATACTACTTTCAAACCTTAAAGGGTACCCATATGCATGTTTGAAAAGTATCTCCAAGTGATACCTTCAAAAGTTTGGGTCCACAACAGAGGTTCAAATCACCTACAGGATCCCGAAATATAAGAATCTAATAATTTTCCATAATTTTTCTCAAAATTCTCAATATTCAATATCATTTTGTATTGTAATAAAATACATGGTTAAATATTGACTTAATTATCTATTTTTATGTATGCATCTTTTTCGCTCTAATGAATGTTTGAAATGTATCTCCTAGGAGATACATTCAAAGTAGGATAAAGCAATAATTTAAGTATGCAACATATGATATTAAAAGCTATTATTTTTTTGGATTGACATAAACTATGTCATTAAAAAATGTTGTACATTACCTTTTTAACATTTTTAGGTTTTAACATATCTCCATGCTTATTTTATACTAATAAAATAGCTTTATCTCCTACATATATGTATAAATTGGACTGATTTTATAAATACCCTGATTAACAACTCTTCTCATGTCTTTTTCAAATGTCCAAGTTGAAAAATCATACATCAATGGCTTTCTAATGTGGAGACTATGTTTCTCTCATAAATAATGGTAAGGTCATTGATGAAGTAAGATTACACAAAGTGGTAGGTCTAGATGTTGAGTCTTTGGAACCCATAAATCTCACTTCCACATGCCAGAATGAGGAAATACCTATTGAATGTGTAAGTGTTAATGTGACTAAATATTTTGATCTGACTCTACCACTTCCATTTCTTGCATCTTTTATGGATAATTTGTGGGATGTATTTGATATTTTTAATATATGGAGCACAATAATGATGCAACACATCAAAGACAAGTTTTTTATAGACAATGACATGGAATAATGTGAGTTTAGTTCTACATATATAACCATTGAAACAAAAATACCCTTGTCTGGATTCATTTGTTTGATATATCAATGATCTTACCAAATTTCAAAGCCTAATAAAAAAAATTATTGGGAAAAGGGTATATTTGTTGCACAAAGGTAAAGCTCTTGTAAATGATGAAAAATTTGCTTTTGGTTTTGTTGAATTTGCACAACCAAGGGAGATTTTTGGTTGCATTCCTATCCCAATGTTATAAACTGAATTAGTAATTCACATAATCAATGTTATATAACATTATGAGATTTTAAATATAGAGGTAATTGAAAAATATATCATTAGATGGCCTTCCAACAAAATAGTGGCCACTAAGACTTATAGATCAATCAATTACCATACATGATACCAAAGGAGAAAGAATTTGGAAGTGTTTGGGATGTAGTGGATAATGAAGTCACTCCTTGCCTAAAATTCCTAGCACAAAGGCATCCAAAAAAATTATCTCATGCCTAAAAATACTCAAGCTAAAAAAGAAGTCAGCCAAACACTTCACTCAACCAAGTGGAGTTTGATGAAATCATAGATAGTGAGATTTCAATAATGTATGTGAATAAATGTTGCACCAAAAAATGTTTTCAGCCAAGATTGTCATTTGAGATTCTAAAATTTGCAAAGATAAAGTTTCTTGATTCTACCATAAAAAATAGGAGGAAACATATCTTGGATTCCCTTTATTCCAGTTTATTTAATAAAAATAAAAATAAAACTAGTATTGACTTTTAGGGTATAGAAATCTATTTGGAAGCTTGGCTTAAAATATATGGATTGAAGAGAAGTATCTTTTTTAACATTTAAAATTATCAAAAAAATGGGGAATGAAATGCATTTCATGCAAAGAAATATTGACAAAATCAACATAAAAAGACAATGGTAGCTAAAGATTTGTTAGACCAATTGGTGGATGATTTTATAGATGTTTCTCCATGACTAACATTCTAGGTAGATATATATAGCTCATGAGAAAATGTTTGACATCTTCTAGCATATTTCACACAATAATTTATGAGGCACCACATCAATACATAATTAAAAAATATGGAATATGAGCTAATATCCCAACCAAAATTTAATAACATATGGAGAAATAATTTTCATGATGTGACCATTGCCATGTTTGATGACTTCTCTAGGTGCAAAACATGCATCTTGTTGTCTCAATAGAAATGCTCTGGTTCCCTTGCTAGAGATCAAGAAGAGTGTATTGATCAATAATTTTTTATTTTCTCAAATCAAATAATTTTTTTCAAGATAAATTTATTACACACATAAATGACTATCAGAGCAATACCATGAAGAATTCCTCAGTGTCATTTATGACAAGGTGGGATGTCAAAAAACATTTGTACTGAGGACAGTGAAAAAAAGCAAAATAGTTATCAATAGAATATTAGAATTGTAAATGGAAAGGATTATAACACATGGTCATGGTGTAGGCGGATATGGGCATCTTCTTACCATACATTCTTGGAGGGTCTAACTTTACTATCACCTCATTGAATAAGTGCTTCAGGGGTATGGAAACAACAATGGAAAATACTTATGGATCTTTATTATATAAACCTAGAACTTCAAAATATACATTGTATGATGTACTTTTATCTAACAACTTCTACCCTAAATTTAATAAATATAGAGAAGAAGCACAATCAATTGGTGGCTTCAAGAAACTTCCTTCTAGGATATACCTTCAACTAGACAATTATTATGGAGATAATAAGAATAGGTACTTCCATCCATAATTATGTTTTAAAAATTTCAAACCGTATATAGAACTAATGTTAGATTTAAAAATTCATAAAATCATGTTTTGTCTTATAGATATGTGTTGTAATATTTATCTCTCCTTATATACAAAGGTGTTTTCCTTGATGTTGAGGTCATATTTCTCATTATAGGACATACCCATGAGAACATTGATGGCACATTTGGAAACTTATCTAAATGCATAAAGAGGAAAGATGTATAAAGTGTGGTTAAGATGATGGACACTTATAGGATGTGTGAAAATACAATAAACTTGACTCCATATTTGATTGAAGAGGTAGTGGATTTTAAAGAGTATATTAATAGTTACCAGCTAAAGGGAAAAAATGAAATAGTAGGCTTGACAAAATGTCAATAATTTCTTCTACGCATGGAGCAAGGTCATCCCATTATGCATTGAAAAATATCTATAAGAGATATAAATTGGTCCCCCCCTGATTACATTATGGGGAACAAAAGAAAATGGTGAGCTAAATGTTCCAAAATGTAATCCAACAAAAATATATTTCAAAGACTTGAAAAATAGAGAAATGTCTAAAGATTCCAATGTTGAAAAAGACTCAGATAGAAGTATAAAAAGAGTGAAAATAAATTAAATATAACTTGAATAAGTATGTACAATAATTCAATGAATTTGGTTTGATTGGAAATAGTAAGTGGAAAGATCTAGCATATTACTTCCAAAACATCCATGACATAATGATATAAGACATGTTCCCTTCTAAATTTGAGTGTACAAGATATTTTTGGTCTATAACTAACCAAAACATACCCCTGCATAGAGACATGCAAAAAATGGTTCATGACAGGACCCTTGATTTTAGAGTGGCATATACAAATTCATGTGTTCATCCAAGAAGCAAAAGAACAAAAATTGCATTTGATCTAGCTCAATATATGCAGATTGGAGATATGTTATTTGTCAGACCTGACAATTCTATAAGAGTGAACTATATAGTATGGGTTACTAGATCTAAAATCAATATTGAGATACCCCAAATAAATAGGGATATAGAATGAAGGATCAATGTAGATTTGTTCATCCCAGCTCATGGAGGGAAAAAAGATGTAGAAGAAGTAGAGATTTATTTAGACTATTTGGATAGGAAATGGAAGCCAAACCTAATTAACACATGTTTATAATCCATAATCATAGATAGTATCATCTACGCTTAGAAACCAAATAAAAATTAGAGAGGTCATACACTTGTTCTGACTTTTTTTTTAAAAGGCATTGTAATAGACTATTTGAATGCATCATCCTATTAGGCACTAATAAATATAGTGATAAAAATATTTGAAAATTTGAAGTGGTTTTTCCTTAATTTTAGAATGATAAATATGAATGTTTTTTTTCAAAATTTAGTCCATTTTTTAGAATGTATAATGTTTTATTTATTTATATTTATTTCTAGTGGAGTTTTATATTTTCAACTATGAAAATTTAGTATTTCAATAACTGTGCATCTATTTAATAGCATTTGACTATTGGAACATCCACTTTGAATTTTTGCATCCTTTAAAATGGTCTTTAGAAAATGGTCTTCATAATTTGCACATCTAAGAATTTACACTTTGGATTTTGTGTTTTGCAAAATAAACTTTAACATTCCTATGTATGTGAAAAGGTCTTCAGGGTTTATGCCTAGGAATGTCCCACTTAGGTGTCAAGATTTGTTCTTCGACATTTGTGTGTCGATAAATGTTATTTGAATTTTTAGTTTTTCAAATTACACTTCATGCAAACGCCTAATATTATACCACATTATACAATCTTGGTGACTCAATTGTGTAAAAGGATGACCAATCCAAATAAAATTCCTAAATAGTGTGAGCACCTGAGATTACAACACATGTCACAATCTAAATAACCTGACTATGTGGGAGATTATATTAATAATATAATAATAGAACATCATGATCAACACATGGTAAGTACACAAATATGAGATAAACTTTTATGGTCATGAGGATGTCACTCAAATTAGATTAAATAGATAGTTCATGATCCAATCAACCAATGACACATGGCATCCAAATCATCCTAGGTGTTTTAAATCACATATCGCCCGAGCACTTGATTGATGTATGAATTATTTTTCCTTAAGAAATAAAATACCAAGTTGTGTTATCTATAAATGCATTATCTATGGACTAGTTTGAATGGTCACATAATTTGAAATTATTGTAAATATATAATATAGATGTGATTTATTTGTAATAAGTCCAAGTAATTCTTGATGAAGTCTGATTTATTTATGATAATTTTCAACTACTAATTATTTATGATCATTTTAAATAATTTTGAATTATCAAAAATACATTAGATAGATGTGATTTATTTGTAATAAGTATAACTTAATCTCGATATAGTTCAATTTAGTCTTGATACAATCCAATTTATTTATGATATTTTTCAAAAATTTGGACTCTTGATAAGTCCAAATTATATGAAATAGTCATTTAGTCCTTGAAAAAAATATTACAAGACCATAAATAGAGTTGTAGGTCTTATTAAATAATTTATTATCAAATAATTATTTTCTTATTATCTCTATAAAGGATTTCTTTAAGTTTAGTGGATCCTCTTCACAATAAGAAACCAATCATTTTCTTTGTTTCTTCAAAAGGTTGAACCCAACAACAACATTGCTCTTTTAGGCCTTTATAGGCTTGTTAGACATTCTCCAATAGGTTTTATCCTCACCGATGATCTATTTTCATTAACAAGAATATAATAGCATATAAACCTTCTTTAAATACTCACTATGATTCATGATGCTTGGTATGAGTTCTCAAATTCCAAACTTAACTTAGAACCTACATTGCTCTTTACATACCTATTTATATGTCTGTAATTATACCTAGTGATATTTATCATGAATATTCATATTAGTTCCCTCATATTTTAACCCTTAATTTATTTAGGAGGAACCTAATAAGGTTTTATGGGGTGTTTTATAACTCTGATCAGGTGTGATAAACTCACCAAATGATAATAAAGCCTTCAAACACCTCAAAAAAGGAAACTAGACATGTAGATCTACATTTCATAGTTAGGATTCATTAAATATTTTCCTTGGAGTGACTCTCTTACATGTAATTGTGTTCACATTATTTTGGAGAAATGATACATTTTATTTATGTTACTATAGGTCTCTCTTCCAGGCCTTGATTTGAAAAAACTAGTTTGAGACCTCTATCATTCTGCCATTTAGGTCTATATATTCCACTAACAATCTAATCAAGGAGAGTTGTAGATGATATTTCTATCATGGGAAATCTATATGGATCCAAGGACTATTTAAAAGTTTTATATACCTTATTTATCACCTAAGAATTTTTTTTATACACTTGGTCATGTTCTTCTAGTATATTAAAACCTCATGGTCAAGTCTGTAACATGCCTAGTATGGAGGTTTCTTACATTTTGATTACTAACACATGACAAATGATAATGTAAGGTGATATTATAGGAATATGTACACCTTTTAATATATTTCTAACTTTTCATTTTCATCCTTGAATTTTTAAATATAATCAAACAAAGTATAATCATGCTTGTGGGGTTTTAGAAGGGTTTAAGGACACCTTATCTTAGTAGCGATTGTTCATAAAGTTAAGGGGATTGGTTAGACAACCAATGACATAAATTGAAAGGTTATTAGGGTCCATTTATTTTCCCAAAATATTTGGATATAACTCTCTCTCTCTCTCTCTCTCTCTCTCTCTCTCTCTCTCTCTCTCTCTCTCTCTCTCTCTCTCTCTCTCTCTCTCTCTCTCTCTCTCTCTCTCTCTCTCTCTCTCTCTCTCTCTCTCTCTCTCTCTCTCTCCTTTATGAACCAATGCAAAATTGTTTGACCTTAAATTTGGTTTCCAAGAACCTAATAGAGAAATGGAGAAGGTTTATTAATTTTTTAGACCTATAACACCTTCCTAAGTATGGATTAGACCTATGGAAGGTAAGAGGACACTTCCTATTCTTGAAAACTATTATAATGAACTCTCATTTACATCTCAAGCTCAAGAATCCTCTTGAAACTACCCCTTGGGAAAGAATGATATCTTAAACATGTGTTATACCTACCAAAGATGACATTATCTAATGATTTATTACCACCTCCCACATTTAATACCTTTTTGCATGATTCACAAATGTCTCTTGCATGTAAAAATCTCCAATTTTGACATTAAATTAACTTGGCAAGCCTTATGGTACATTAGTGAGGTGTAAAATGCCTTTGAGAGGGTTAGTATAAATTATTCTCAAATTAATAAGGCTTAAGATCACATTAAATGCATTGATGTACGACCATTCCACCCTTAAAAACTTTATTTATACTATGCATACACAAAATATTTTCAACCTTTTATCAAATACTAATTCTTTACATCTTGTAGGAACCTATAGAGACTCATTATTTTTGAGTAAATACCTTAAGCGGTGCATCAGGAAAGGGGTGGGAAAACCTTTGGTGCTTTCCATAATTGTTTTCCCTTATTTCCATATTATAACCAGTACAAATAGCTCTTACAAACCATTCCCTAAGAAATTACTCCTCCCTTGCACACTCCTCCAGTCTTTTTCCTCTTTCCATTCCTCTTTTCCTCGCCTTGATCCCTTTTTACCAGTTGATTATACTATGTTGAATGGGTTGACCCTGTACTATTTAGGGTATTTTTCACTTTGAGTTTTGTTATCCTTTTGATTGACCTAGCTTGGTACCTGATGATTTATCTCTAAAAAATATACAAGTTCCATTGGGTTAACCCCATATAGCTAAAATATTTGAAAGGATTTAGGGTGAGATTTGCCTATAAATACAAGATCATTTCATCATTATTTCAATATATAATAAAGAGTTATTATTTTCTCTCACTTTTTTATAGTTAGCTCTTACACCATTCTACTTGAGGAGTCTTAACTTAGGGTTTCTACTTAAAAAATCTATTCTTGTTGATAATTCCTAGATGCTTTGTATTTCTTAATTATCCTTATGAACCAAAACAATCTCTTGTGAATCCCCTTTGGCCAAGGGAGAAATTGAGTCTCGACGAGTTCATATTTAGGTAAGTATATTCTAACTTTGTTCTCATCTCTTTAGTAGATAGAAGTAGCATAAGAATTGGCTAAAATCATATTACTCTTCATATGCCATGTATTAGGGTCTTATATACTTAGCTTAATTGAGATTCTCATGTAAATGTTTTGATTTCTTTACTAACCCTCATGTTGTGCCACAAGATTTGGTGTGCACTAGATTATATTTAATTTTTTGTTTATTATAATAGAGTGAACATTAAACCTAGGAATCTTCTAGGGTTATTTCATGATTGTGTTAGATTGTAAGCTTAGTAACCCTTCCTATCATTTTTTATTATGACAAGTGATCCCCTAATTGGGTCTATAAAATCTCCATATTAGTCATACCCTTGCTTAACAAATGTATTCTCAATTGGAAGTGTAGGTATGTTTTATCTTCTCTGAGCCAAGATTGATTTATAGACATGATGAATTTCTGATTGCATACATTCTGTTGAACCCAATGTGAACTAACCATTACAAGATTTATTAACCATATTTCATTCTTTCATCATTATTTTTATCATATATTTTCCATACTGGAATGACTTTGTTGACCTAGTATCTAACTTCTATGCACATGATTTTAGGTATAGACTAATGGCTTGACCTTATCGACCTAGTATATTTTTTTATATTTTCAAACATCTAGTCTAGACTAATAGGTTGAATTAGTTGACCCTATATATTTTCAAACACTTAGTAGCAAGTTTTTGTAAAGCTTGATCGAACCAGTCGACCCAATTAGCAAAATTTATAAGCATATATCAAGGTTATTGAATAATAATCTTTATTCTCTACATTTATGATCAACCAAGGTTCCTTTATATATCTCTCTATTTTTATTTACATTCTTTCCTTTTATATTTTTTAGTCTTTAAAACTACCCTTGCATAGTTAACTTGATCAACCCTACTGACCCAGTTCTTTGTTCTATGTGTTGTCTAGATAATTGGGTCAACTCTACCGACCCTATTCATTTTTAGACCTTATTTTCAAAGTATAATCTTGACCCTATCAACCTTGTTCTATATTTTTTGCATACACTATTGACTATATCAACATTTTACCTTATTTCAAAGTTAGAATTAACCTTATATGCTAGTAATTAGTTCACACTTTCTTTTCTTATTACTTATATGCTTAGAATAAATCACATAGCTTAATTAGGTGATTTTAAATTAATCATTTAGTTTCACTATTTTATATTTTATGTGCACACAACAAAATCACAAAATATAAACAATAATTTTAACATTTGTCTACCCAAGGCCAACCTACTTAGATTACATCACCAAGGAGAAGTTGACTTGATACTCTGGTCAAGTATAAAACATGGTTAATTGTATATTAAGGCTAATCACCTAACACCCTTATCAATAAAATTTTTGATTTGAGGGGGTAGGCCCCAATACTAAGCTTGTATCATTAACATTACAAATCCCTTTCAGCTTAAACTACTTGAAACCATCCTTAGATTTCCTTTTAGTTCCTTGCTTACAACCAACTTCCCATCACATTTAAAATCATATCTTAATAATCTAATAAAGATTTAGGTTGAATAATTAGTTATATTTTAATTTATAATTTGATTTATTTCTCTTCACTCAATTATATTTTTAATTTAAAAAACTTTCATTAGCCAGCGTTAGAGCAAGGATTTGTGTTGTGTGCCTCAATTGGATTGGCTACCTTTGATCTAATTGACTATTTGTTTCCCTTGAATTATTTCTTTTAAAATTACGTGAAAAAGTTATCTTTTTTAATTTCACAACTATAACCACATAAAAATTTAATTTTTAAAACTTGAGCATGATTTGTGATACCTAAACCATAGGTCTCTCATATTTCTTTGCATAACCCTCTAGGTATGTTTTTTTACTATTTCCCAATCATCCAAAGCCTTCTAGATTTAGCCATAGATATCTTAGACTCCTCTCCTAGGAAAAATCCTATCCCTTAGTGTCCCTTTACCCTTGGACACTAGCACCATAAGTTAGACTATAGCACTAGACCCAAAGGTGTCCACTTTCTAATGCTATTTTCCAAGTCACTCTTGGCTTCAAATGGTCAGATTTCCCTAGTTCTTTATATTTTTCCCTATCAGCCTAACACAAATTAATCTAACCCAAGATCATAAATTTACCTATAAAATCATATTCAAAGGTCATTTATAAGGGTTGGAAATCATTTAAAAGGCACAAGCTAGAAATACACTAAGCACCTTCAAGCAAATCCTCCTATTCTCTGCATATAGCCAACCATTGTTATTTCCAACCTACTCAAGCTCTTGTATAGGTCATGAGTCATATAAATCTTGCCCAAAATTTCATAATACTTTCATTACATAGAAATAATTTCATAATACACATTTAACTTGGAATAACTACATTAAACTTGATCCCTCTTTAGAGTATTAGTATGTAGGCAGCATGCCCACACATGGTGTGTGATCACACATTCAATGCATATACACACTAACCCATTTTTATATTTGATTAAAGACCACTTATAAATATTAAGGAGGAAATAGGACTCTAGGATACAATATTAATTTCACACAGAGCTCCACTAATGATTGAGACTTTTAAATTTAGACATAGAGCCTCTAGAAGCATCAAAATAGAATCTAGAAAGCTTATATAAAGTAGATAAAAAAAAGACTATAGCACCAAAAATAGGAATATAGCATTGGAACCTAGGGTGTCCAATTTTTATCACTACTATCTAGGTATAAAACAAACTTTTAAGTCTTATTTTTTATAGTCTAGCTAGTTAGCTCATTAATTTGCAGTTGTAGATTCCTTCGTCTCAGTCTAGAAGTTAGCTAAGTTCACTTGCTATCCCTTTACTTGCCATTTTTAGTAATTAAATGATAAAATACAAATTTATAAAATAAATAGGTTATTTTATGCACACTTTATTACATGTTTTCTAGATTAATCCAAACCCTTTACTACTTCGGAAATTAAACACTTATTTTCCCAAAAACACCAAAACATTTGGTGAAGCCGACTTACTTCAAATTTTTGCATGAAAACCCTAGAAATCCTAGGGATATTTATTTTTTATTTTTTTGAAAATTTTTACAAAATTTAAAAATAAAAAAACTACAAATTAATTGAAAGTATTTTCATTAACTCACTCAAACCCCAGTTTGCACATCTTAGGTCCTTTTCGCACAAAAACCATAGAAACCCTAGGGTAAATTATCTCTAGTTTTTTGCCATAATTTATAGACTTTTATTGAATTTAAAAATCAGAATATATAAATTATTTTCTAATTTATCACACATTTCACTCAGACCCTAATTTGCACATACTAGGTCCTTTTGGCTCACATATACTCTAGAAACCTCTGAAAAAATATCTTACTAATTTTAGTAATATTTTAAGATTTTTCATAAAGTTTTCAAACCAAAATCTACAAATTGACTATAAAATTTTCAAATTATTTACATAATTGTCAAAATATTTTCTATCAAACCCTAGTTGCATACACTAGATCCCATTGCTTCCTGAGATATCACCTTACATATAAACTTCAAACTTACATAAAATAATAATGGATTTCACTTATTTACACATGTTTCTTACATTTCTTGCAAATAATAAAGAAACCATCATTATTCCTATCATGTACATGAATGATGAAGTCTATCATATGTTAGTACAACATTTCATCCTTTACATTTCATGTTTATGTTTCATTATATGGGATGATATTACAAAATTCATTGCTAAACATGCACAAGATGCCAAAATTATTTTGACATATTCTCTTTCGCTCATATGTAAAATTGTTCAAAATTATCTTGCTAAATGCATTAAAAATGTCACATTGCATATCAAAAGTTTATATTCCTTTATGCAAAAATTCATGCTCTCTATCCTTTGCTCCCTATTCTTCATATGGAAAATGGTTCAAATTTACCTTGACAAATGTATTCAAAATGTCATGTTGCATATCAAAGATTTATATTCCTTCATACACAAATTCATGCTTTCCATCACTTGCTCTCTATATCTCATGAATAAAATGTTTCAAGACTTACTTGTAAAACATATTAGAAATGGCATGATTCAAGTCAAAGTTTTCTATGCATTAATGCACAATTCCATGCTTTCTATCCATTGTTTGTTATCTATCATGTGGAATGTTATTTATAAACATATTTATATACATGGTTTCTATTTATATGTATCTAACTCTTCAGATACTTTTAAGTATATACCTATACTAGACATAGGCAAACACTAGTGGTTATATCAATCCCTCCTCTCTTCAAAATTGGTTCATCTAGATTTTATCACATACCTACTACTAGGTCTATGCCTATAGTAGATTATGTGGTACATGTTATCACCTAAGTTTATGAAGATATGTAGGTTGATTACACCCATGGTTATAGCTTTGTCACTTAGGATAGCACCTCTTCTGATCTAGTTTTAGCTGCTCCACTTTTAATAGTTCTTCCTCCAATCTAGATTTAACCATAGTCGAGACCTTCATTGCTAGCACAGATAGTTCATACACCTACACAACTTCAATATTATAGATATATTTCAACTAACATATTCACACCCAATGAATTCTCATTGAAATCTCATACATCTACACATAGAGTTTCTATTCATAGAGCTTTTCCTACTACCAGATGGGTCCTTAAGAGCCTTATAGTTGCATCTACTTCTCAAAGTTATAATGGGACCCCATAATCAGTTCCCACTATAGGAATTTTAGATAACTTACAACATACACAACTTTTAGAGCCATAGTCTTAGTATTTCCATCATGCTTCACAATTATACACGATACTTCTTCTTGATATAGGATAACATGATAGAGAGTCTCATTCAAGATTCATTGATTAGTATCATTCCCTCCAATATTGATTGTACATAGTTTCTCCTACTTGATTATACATATCTCAAATATTTTAAAATACAAAAATAATATAACATTCAAAAATACAAATATGTCAATTTTATGCATCATCTATGTTCTTAGACTGCTAAAACACTATGCCATACTTGCATCATCTATGTTCTTACAGGACTACACCATTTAGGTTATGTCAAGGAATTTGAGTTTTGAAGGTTGGTTGTTAAGTAAAGGGCTGGCACCTAACTGGTCAGCAATCATTTTCCCCTTGATAGACTTTTGTTGAATAAATTCCAAGTCAAATTTAGCAAGGAGCATGAGCCATCAAGCTAAACATTAGTTGTGATATGGCTTGGAATGCATGTATTTGAGGGGATCAATATGGTTGATAATGTAGGTTTTATGATTTAATAGGTAATGATGGAGCTTGGAAGATGCAAATACCAATGTGAGACAAAGCTTTTCAGTATGGGTATATCAAGTTTTATAATCAATAAGTTTGTGTCTTATGTAGTAAACTGCTTTTTCTCGATGGTGATCATGCTAATGTGCAATCATAATACCCATAGAATGGTATATTATATAGATGTAAAGGTAGAAAGGTTGGTTTTCCTTAGGTGAAATATGAATTAGTGGGGAAAGGAGATATTGTTTGAGTGCATCAAAGGCTTCTTGGAAATCTATTTTCCAATGAAAGGAGACATCTTTTTGTGGAGATGGTGAAAGGGTTGGCAACAATCTGACAACTGGGAGATGAAGCAATGGATTGACTAAAGCTTACCTTATAGGTTGTGGAGTTGTTTGATATTAATAGGTGGACACATGTCTAGTATTTCTTGAACCTTAGCAGGGTTGACTTCAATACCATGGAGAGAAATGATAAAGCCTAAGAGCTTACTAAAAAGGACACAAAAGATGCAGTTTTTTGGGTTTAGTCAAACGTTATATTGGAGGAGATGAGTGAATATGATTTTGAGAATCATCAAGTGATCTTGACAAATTTTAGACCTTTTGAGTAAGTCATCCATGCATTCTTGCATAATTTTTTATAGGAGATCATGGAAGATGTAAGTTATGGTATGTTGGTAGGTGGCACTAACATTCTTCAGACTAAAGGGAATGACCTAATAATAAAAAGTCCCCCATGGGGTAATGAAAGTTGTCTTGTATTCATCCTCAAGAGCAATCAGGATTTGATTGTAAATTTAGAACCCATCCATAAGTGATAGTATCTCATGACCAGTTATTATATTAACAAGTTGGTTGATACTTGGAAAAAGAAAGTCATCCTTTGGACAAGCGAGGTTTAGGTCATGAAATTTAGTGTAGATATGGATTCACCCTATTTCTTTTATGATAGGAAAAATATTGGAAACCCATTGTGGGTAGTTGATGGGTTGAATAAAGTTAACAAAAAAGAGGTGTTAGAGATCTTCTTTGACAAGGAGAGAAATATGAGGATGCATTTTATGAAGCTTTTGCTTAATAGGTTTAGCATCTTGGTTGGTGACAATTTTGTGGGTGATGATAGAGGGTCGATACCAAGCATGTCATTATAAGAACAAGTGAAGGCTTTTCTATGGTCATTAATAAATGTGGCATAATTAGCTTACTCAAAGGAGTCTAAAGATTGGATAATCTTAAGGATGTAGAGGTTATTATGAGAGGGAAAATTGATGTCAATGGTTGATTCCTTTAACATAGCTTGTGTTTGAAATGGGAGTGATAATTGGATATAGGAATCATCTACACCCATGTATGTGAGAATATCATCATCATCTTGACATTGGATAGTGTTAATAGTGGGAGAGTCTTCATCAATCATTTTAGGATGAATGAGAGGAATGCACCTTATTTCCTTACCCAAGTGATAGGTGAGGGGGCCCAAATGGATGGTGTTTATTTAAAATAAAATAGAAGCTATACATGCCTCTAATTTGATAAGGGATGGTATAGGAGATGATGGAGAAGGAGAGACAAGATCTTCAATAATTGGTATATGAGAAGATTTGGTGTGTTTTTTTGGTTTGTCAAAACCCACTCCATGCTGCTTTTTGGCATTTTCAATGGTTTTGTTGTTGGGATATTCAATGGGTGTATGAACACCCTTCTCGTAATAACCCAAACCAAATCCTTTCCAAGACACCTATAAATATAGGTGTGAGAAAATCTAGGCTTTCCTAGGAAAGATAAATCATAGGTAAATGGTTTTGGCAAAGAGGATGGATTGCTAACAGTGGGAGCTCAATCAATTCCCCCATATGTGAGATTAGTTTGAAGGTTAGGTGGACAATATAAGATGAACATCCTAATACAAGGATCATAATTAGGGTGCATATTAATATTTCCATACTCTTGTGGAGTAGGGAACATGTTAAGTGTCAACAAACTATATTCTCCAAGTGATAGACACTTGAAATTTTCCTCGATGGGGTCTTTATCAAAAGTTTATGTGTTGATATCTGTGTAACTAGAGTAGTGGAGCTTGTATAAGCTTTAGAAGTATAATATGGAGGAGATGATGTCCTTAATGGAATGAGAACATCATTAGGGATATAAGTCATGTTTCATGTTTTGAAAGGAGGTGGGTTGGTGGGAATAGCATGCACTTGCCCATTGTGCTCAAACTTGATGTAGCCATGTAAATTCGAGGGCACACATGCCATAACATGTATCCAAGGTCATCCAAGCAATATGTTATACTATAAATCCTATTTTATAATGTATAAGAGCTTAGGAATTATGTAAGGACCCACATGGATATGTAAGATAATAGTGCCCACTATAGTAGATGTGGTATCGTTAAAGGAGTGGAGTACCACATTGGTTTGAGATATGCAATTGTTAGGAAGGGCTAGTTGTTTATAGGCATGAGTGGAGATAATATTAATACTAGATCCTCCATTTATCATGACTCTTTTGACATGAGTTTGATTGATATATGTGGTGATAAAAAGGGTAGAATCTTGATCTTCAAGGTGTTGAAATGGAATTTTTAAATCACTAAAGGAAATCAGGGAGATGGTGTTATGAGGGTTGACCAAAGATGAAAGAGGTTGGGGATCATTAGGTTGTACCTCAACCACTTAGAATGCACTAATCAAAGCATAATAGTGTTGGGGTGAGTTTTTTATTAAATCATATATAGACATTTTCATAGGGGTTTGGTGAAGTTTCACCATTGAGTTTTGAATAACTCCTGAAGATGTTGGTTTTGGGACACCCAAGATGGAAATATTGATATTCAAAGGAGGAGTGTCTTTGGAGAATGGATGATCCAAAGGGTAGTGATGTTGTCCTTTCTTTTATCTTTCTAATTTTATGACTGCATGGCTACATTAACCATATTGATCTCAAACATAGGTGAAAGAGGTGGCAAATAGGGTATGCAACATCTTTGGGTTTGAATTCAGGTGGAATGGTATGAGGCATTATGGATGCCATGGGTGGAATAGTAGGAAGGTTAACAGTAGTATCAATAAAGAGAGTATAGATATCAAAGTGTTGCTAAATGACTGCCATGAGATTTTTACAACTCTCAGTATCATGTCTAGGTAAATGATGATATAAACACACTTGTTTATCATCAAACCAAGATGGCTTTGGTCTAAGAGGGTTATAAGGCATAATAGGAGGAAGAGTTATTATGGAGGATTTAAACAATTAGTGTAATAAAAATATCTGAGAGACTATGAGTGGGCTAACACTTGTTATTGTAATAGGGGTGGACACCTTTTTTAGTTTAGGAGTCATAGGGGTGATTTTGTGTGGCACATTTTTAGGTGGTAGTGGAGCCATGTGTTTTGTCGACACTTTCTTGGTGGTAGGTGTCATAGTGTCATATGTGAAAGGCCTACCAAGTGGTAGAGGCATTAGTGGAGGTAATTTAGCCTTTAGTTTTGTTTATATCAATGATATCCCAACTAAAGTAGAGGGATGGGGTCCCGAAATTGAAGGCAAAGTTGAGGGTAGAAGAGGGAAGGATCAACAAGATCTAGGAAGATTAACATTATTCCTTAGTTTAGGCCATAGAAATATAAATTGTGGTTAGAGAGTTAGATATAATTTCTCATATGGATGAATTAGATTAGAGATCAGGTGAATGCCTAAGGACCTAATTTGCCTTAATGTGGTAGACACCTGTGAGGGTGAGGGCTCTAATGTAAAAAGATGAGATTCTGGTGATTTTGGTGAAGAATCTTTAACTTTGACAGAGACCTTAGGGTAAAGGGTAGAGATAGGATTGGTGGTATAGGATGACGCTTATTGTGTTGGATAAGGAGTTTTAAGCTGGTTTGAAAATGCCTCATGATCTAGCTTTGTGGAGTCAATAAATTCTAGATTTCCCACTAACCGTGAAAAGGGTTTAGATAAAGTTGATGTAGGCCTTATGGTTATTTCTTTAGAAGGATTAGGTGATTGACAAAGAGGCAAATTATTGGCCTCTGATACCTTAGGCCAAAGATGAGAAAGAGCTACAATAGGGTCTTCTTCAATAGAGACATGAGAAGAGGCATGGTCTTTCGTAGGTAGGGGAGAGGTAGGTGAAGAAGATTCTTCAAGGGGGTAGACCATAGGTATAATTTCTCCCTCAACATGTGGGTAAGGAATAGATAAGGCATGGTCCTTAAGTGGTAAGAGGATAGGTAAAATGGGTGAAAAAAGAACTGATAATACAAGGTCTCCTTGTGGAAAAAAGAGAGGTAAAGGAGGCCCTTCCTCTTGTGGGAGAGGAATGGGTAAATTAGGCTCATCTACTCAAGGAAGAAGAATGGGAAAAATAAGGTCCATTGATTGTGTGGGATGAGTAGGTAAAATGGGTGCCTCCTATTGTGGGAGAGGTCAGACTAGAGGTAAAGAAAATACCATATTGATTGTATGGATATTATGATCACATGAGTTATCAGTCATGGTCTGAATAATATTTTGATTGGGTGAATGGTTAGGAAAAGGTTGTTTGAACACATCCATATTTTAATTAGCAGGTGTATTAGGGTTATCCAAGAAGAGATCACCCCTATCAAGCATGTCTTGAACAATGTTCTTGAGTGTTTTCCAATTATTGGAATTATGGACTTTGACTTGATGGTAGCCATAAAAATCATCCTTCTTGTACCAAGTAGGAATAGGATGGGAGGGATCAAACTATATAGGAGGCTTAATTTGAGGAAGGGTTATATCTCCTTATTGAAATAATTTATCTAAAATAGAAGTGTATGACTCCCCAATGGGAGTGTCTCATTTTTATTCGTACCATTGTTGAAATTGCTTGGTCAGATTTTGTGAGGTCAAGGGATTAGGTTAGTTTGTGGTTGTAGAAGAAGTTGATTTAATGACCACTGCATTGACAAAGCCTTTAGATTTTTTGTTAGAAGAAGAGGGTTTAGAATAAGAGGAGTCATTTGATTTGAAATTGGCATTCTTAATATGCAACTTGAATTTATCTTCATCTATATCCCAAATCTCAAGTTTCCATGTCATTTTAAAGGCTTCATCAAATGTGTGGAAAGTTGGTACTCAGAGTGTGTATGAAATATGCCTAGTACATGCCCTTGAGAAGATTTAAATTAGCTTAGGTTGGGGTAAAGAGAAGGAGATTTGATTTATTAAGCCTCTCTAGTGAGTGATATAATCTATGATAGACTTGTCATCAAATTGTTTAATAGAATAAAGGTCCATACTAAAAACCTTTTTAGAAATGTTGATAGAGAAATGGTCTAGGAATTATTTTTTGAGCTGGGTAAATGACAAAGGAGTGTTAGGTTATAGAGCTATACCCATCTAGGGCAACACCCAAAAGAGACATAGGAATGGTGTGAAGTAGTAATGCATCATCATGCCCTATGAAATAACAAGCATGTTTAAATGCTTGCAAATGATATTATGGATCCTCTTTACTCTGGAAGTGAGTAAATTTTGGGAGTCTCATTGGCTTGGATAAGGGTGAATAGGCACAAAGGGATGGATGGGATCATTCCATACTTTAACATAAGATAACACATTCTTTGAACCTGATACAGATGTCTCTCAACTAGACATATTATCCATCAGCATCCTAATGAGGTCTGGAGGAGGATTGGTTTGGGAGACACCCCTTAAGTTATAGGGAGCTTGATAAGAAGTATAGGTAGTGTATGACATGGATTTATTTGGTTGTGTTGATGAAACATAAGGGTAGTGAGTCATAGGCTGGGGGCAAAAATGAAAGGGGCTTGTCTCACTAGGTTAGAGACCATGATTTAGTTAAATGTTGTTAATTTAGGTTAAGTTATTCACATGGTTATACTAGGTGAAGGGTGAGTCATAACTCATTTAATTATAGGTGCAAGAGTAGATAGGATGGATACCACCAAATTATGAAATGGGGTTAGACTTGACTAAACTACTTATGGTTATGAGGGTAGGGAAGTCATGATAGGGGTTAGGTGAGACTGAACGGTTGGTGATGTTAAACTTTGGGCATTATTTATGGTTGGGTTATTTTTCAAAGCAATGGTTTGAGTAACCATGGGGAACATATTGGAGATAGATGAAATTAAAGTTGTTTCCATTAGAGAAGTTGGCATACCATATAGTGGGTCACCCAAAGAATTGTGGGTTTGGATCATGGTAAGGTAATGTTGAAGGGCTACCACATTATGATCAAGAAATCTAGCAAAATCTTGATCTCCCTCAAGTATAACAAGAATTTGGTTGGAGTTGGGAGTATGCTCTATATTTGAAGTATGTTCCATGATATAATCAACAATAAGAGGAGAAGGTGGAAGTGGTTGTTAGCTTGCATAATCAACAAGATTTTTGGCTTGGCTTCACATCAATACCATGCAAGAAGTTGTATAAATAGTCTTAGAACTCTATATTAGTGATAGAGTGTAGAAAAACTAGGTTTGGGTGTAAGTAAGTAGGTTGTTTTAGCTTATTATTTTGAGAAATTTTAGAATAAATAAATTACATAGTCACTAACATCGATCACTTGATTGATGTCGATAGGTTAATGTTTGTCGATGTCAGTGTATTTAACTGATGTCAGTCACTATGGAGTCTTGAGAGATGAAAAATTAAATGTTTTAGAAACCTAGAGGAAAAATCTAGGAAAAATAGAGGATGCAAGAGGTCTGTATAAGGAGAATGAACATTGAGAAAACTTGATATAATAGGTTATATAACCTAAGTATTATGAATAGTGTTGATTTTGTAAATCAATATAAAAATGTCCTTACAAACTCAAAAATATAGAAGGCAATAGAAAAGCAAAAAAAGAACATACAACCACTAATTATTAACTCCTAGAGATTAATTTTAATCTCATGTTGGCTTATACCTTAATCAGATAGTGAAATGAGAGTTTGGTTATCGAGGGTATTACAAAATAATCTAGAGCTAGTTTTAGGTTAGTTTTTGTGTTTAAGAAGAAATACATGTTAGACTAGGTACATGGCTTGTTATAGGGTCTTGATCCTTACACTTCATAGACCTAAAGCCAATCATAACCACTTAGCCAAAATATACCTTCTGTTTAGAGTTTATACTCCAAATAATGGAGTGGGTTCTCCCCTTGGTGGTGAAATCCAAGTAGGATAGCTGAGTAGGGTAATGTGATCCACCAGGTGATGAAATCTTTATGGGCCTTGTCTCAGGTGAGTTTAGATGTTTATTTTTTGAATGTGATATGGTATTGTAACATAGGTTTACTACGATTCATTCGTAATGCTTGCAACTAACTAGGTGAGATAATATGTAGCAAATAAATAATGAAGTGCGGTGAGTTTTAAACCCAAATATAAAGTGTTTTGATTCGAATGAAAATAATGATGAAATAGGAGAAGAGAATGAATTTCACTATTCTGATGTGCATTCAAGAAAGAGATAAAGAAGAGATTCTTTTTAACTTGTAATAAAATTTATAAGTTTATTTTAGAGGCAAAAGAAAGAGAAGAGTGGCAAGGAAGAAGAAATTTTAGTTTATTGCCTTTAAATAGAAAATAAATTGTTGAATATTTTATTTTGAGGAAAAAGAGAGGGAGAAAGTGCATGGAATGAAATTTTTAGTATAATGCACCTATATAAATGCTTAAAATAAACAATGAACCCAAGGAAAACTCTAAGGTCCCACCGAGAATGCCAGAGATGTTTTACTAAATTTTGAATCTATTTGATGTTTAAGGAGAAACAGAGATGAAAGGTAGGGATTAGAGATTAGAGAGAACCTAGATTGGTTGTGTGTGGTATCCAGATGATGTTGATCTCTCTTCTTTAGCTAGGGAGGACTACCTATGAATAATAAATCATTACCACCAAAAATATTTGTTACTAGATATATGAGTGGGCTGCCAAGCTACGCACTTGTTCTTGGAAGTGTCAAACTTCCTTAGGGAGGACAGTCCACTTTTTGAAATAAAATGGTAATAAATGAAAAAATGAAAAAGAGAGTAAGAGAGAGATATTCATACCATTCTTGCAGTCTAAGTGCAATAGAGAGTGACATAGTGAAGGTAATATGAGTTATTTATGTTTTTGGAGGTTGTTTAGGTAGGCTCAGGGAGGTTGGTGGAAAAATATAGTCACTAATGTTAGTTATCAATGTTGATAAAAAAAATATGACTGATGTCAGTTATGTGACTGATGTCAGTAGGGATATTAGGTTCTAAAGAAGTTATAGGAGGCTTTTTTGAGCTAGAGGTAGATGTTGGTTAGGTTTGTGAGGTTGGGAAGAGTCGTAAGGGAGTGGGTAAGACTCGGGTGGGTCTAGATAGAGGGTTGGTATGTTTGAAGTAGAGGGAAATAGATGGACTTTTACAACTCCTTCATAAGGAGAGTTGAGACGTTCATAAAATGATAAATAGTATAATGTAAAACAATTGTAAAATGACTATTTAAAGGAATTAAAAAACATAGAGATATACTTAGCTGGTGAAATGGATGAACTATGAGTGTTGAATAGATGGCTTTGACAAGGTGTGTTGAATAAACACATGAATATAAAATACAAGCATGTGTTGTTGGTTTAAAATAATCCAAGCTCTATGCAGTATATCAATTCCTAATCTACATTGATTTGTGTAGAATAATGGTAGGCCTAGATGTAGAAAGTTGAATGACAAAGCTTTCACACTAATGATTGATTTTTTTGATTTATGCTAACCCAAATATTATCTTGGAATTTAGATTAAGTAGCCAACGTTGGTGATCCCATCGACATCGGTCAAGGGTTGACTAGCATCATTGGCATGAGAATAGGTAAAAGGGTTATTTTTAACCTATTTTTTGTTCCTTCTCTTACCAAGTGTGTTGTCTGTTAGAAAATGTTAGAAAAGTAAGGTTAAGAAGAATGTAGTTAGTTATAAATTTATGTTAGGGGTGAGAACAAGTCATGGGTAGTTAGGATTAGGGGACTAAGTCTTGAGGTGACTCAGAGGGTAAGAATTCATCTTAGGGTGAGGTGGTCAGGTAAGGTGGCATAATTAGTTTTTAATTAACTTAATTAAATATTTTTAAATGAATTAAATGTGTGAGGGGTGAAACATGTGTTAGGAAGGCAATTATTAAAAGGGGATTGAGGGGGGTTTTGATATAGGGAGTTACACATGTTTATGACATAATTTTGGTGTCTATATTTACCCTTTTTTTTTTGTAATTTATATTAATGAGTTACAAGAAAAAAATAGGAGTTGGATGCTCTAGGTATGGGATGAGGTATCCCCCCTCAAAATGGGAACCAATAGAGGAGAATATAGAATTGGTACCAATTTTATAAGGAGTTAATTGGGTGGGTGGATGTTGAGTGAGAATATGGTAACATCACTACTTGCATGTATACTACTATGAGTTATAGTTAACATAATCAATAAAAGGTAAAGGCAAGGAGGAATCAGATAGAAATGACCAAATCATAGCTTGTAAGTTGTAGCTGATAAGGTTAAAATGATCAAATTTATAGCTCTAATGGTCCATGTGTTCTAGGTATCTGAGGTTGGAAGTGCTCTTGGTAAAAAAAAAGGTTATAGGTGACAAGACTAGCTTCGTCATGATCCAAAATAATTGATATAAATGTGTGTGTACAATAGCCAACTATAGTGAGGTAGTATAAGTGGTCAAGATAAGCAATGCAAGGTTAGTTTAAAAGGGTCAATGGTTGAGGAGATATTGATGATCTCTAGTCAGAGTCATCATGGGTGGAGATTTAAGTGATCTCCAAGGTCAGTTTTCATGGTTGGGGAGATATATGTGATCTCTAATGTTCATTGTCATGGTCAGGGAGATATATGTGATTTCTAAGTTGTCCTAGACTTAGGGTGTATCCTAAAGGGTGGTGGTTGGGATTAAAAACTATAATTTTAATGCTTCCAATGTCATTTATGTCATCAATGTTAACAGTAAGTATTACTGACATCAGTGTCTTAGGTCAATATTTTTGACATCAATGGGTGACCAAATCTAATAAAAAGGGGTTTAGCAACCCACCAAAACTCATTTATGATTGTTGATTTGAGAAAAAGAGTTCTAAGTTTTGTGGGGCATAGGATATCCCTAACCTATCTATTTGTGGTGATTTGGTGAGAGATAAGTGGTTGAGAAGAGTGTGTGAGGGTAAGGGTGTGATTGAGAGCTTGGTGGGCCACATTGTGATCAAGAGAGTATTGGGGTGGGTAGAGATGGAAAAGGTAGGAGGGGACCCAGCTAGAGGTGCACCACCACAAGTGTCAACCATTCCAACCTAGAGGAGACAAAAAGATGAGGTAAGATGCTCTTTGAGTTGAATTTTAATTTAAGGTAGTTAATTTGTTATTTAGACCAAATTGGAATGTTTAGGGGGAGAGAGTGTAATTAGAGGGGTAGTAAATGGAGTAATGTTAGGTTTAGGTAAATTTGGGAGGGGTTGGGGGTATTTTTTAGGAAAAAATTTAAATTTTAGAAGTAATTTGTTTGGCCCTAGGCTGAACAAATCACCGATGTCAGTGGGGCTCATTGACATCAACTGATAATCGCTATCGATGTTGGCATATAAGACTGATATCAATCATAGGAAAAACCCCAAATAGGAAAAAAGGCTAATTTTAGATCCCCAGTTGAGTTAATCGATGAGCCTAATGGCCGAGCTAGCCTGAAAAGACCCCATGTCAACTAAGTGCTACCTACATAGCCTAGGTGAGGGCCTCAAGCCAATGTAGTTCTCCTACTGTGTAGGGAAAAAGGGTGAGGTATGGTTAAAATTTTATTAAGGGAAGTGGTTAGGAAAAGGTAGGTTGAAATAGGTCATAGGATCTAGGGCTTAAAAGATAGGTCATATGGTCGAGGGTGTGAGATATAGGCCATGGGGCCTAGAGTTGAAAGATAGGTAGTTGGGCCCAAGGTTTAGAGATAGGAAGTTTGGCCTAAGGTTTAGAGACAGGCAGCTAGGCATAGGGTTTAGGTGGGTTAACAAGTTAGATAATTAGGTGGGTATATGGTTGATATAATATCCCCTGTCCAATAGGGAATATAGAAAAAAAAAGCTCTGATACCACTGTAATATCCCCAATCAATAGGGACTCTAGAAAGACAAAAACTCTAATTTGCTTTTCTGTGTATTCTAATTTTTTTGTGAAATAAGAACAAATTGTGATTTTTTCAAAATAATTTCCAAATAGATAAATAAATCATAGTATAATATCTCAATTAAAAAAACTCTGATCTTCTTATTCACTTCAGAGGGTTACAATAAAGATATTTTGTCATACATATGAAATAATACAAATATAGTCTTAAAACCTAATCTTTTGCAAATCTAGAATGGCTCTCAGGTTGTTGTGTCAACAACATAGTCCCTGACGTTGGTTATTCTTCCATCGTCGGTCAATATTCTACCGACGGCGGGGACTGTGTTGTTGACACAGCAACCCGAGAGCCATTCCAAATTTGCAAAAGATCAAGTTTTAAGACTATATTTGTATTATTTCATATGTATGACAAAAGATATTTATTGTAACCCTTTGAAGTGAATAAGAAGATCAGAGTTTATTTAATTTAGAGATTATACTGTGATTTATTTATCTATTTGGAAATTATTTTGCAAAAATTGCAATTTAATCTTATTTCACAAAAAACTCAGAATACACAAAAAAGCAAATCAGAGTTTTTGTCTTTCTAGAGTCCCTATTGATTGGGGATATTACATTGGTATCAGAGCTTTTGTTTTTATATATTCCCTATTGGACAGGGGATATTACAGTGGTATCAGAGCTAAATCCTACCATCCTGAGGGTTTGACAATCTTATGCAGCGATAAGAGTTGGGACCACACATGTATTTCACACACAGTAGAGCTTTGCTTGAAGGCGACCAGGTTTTAGAACAACAGCTGATCACCATGAGTGACAGGCATGAGGGTAGACCACACAGGGGCCATAGGCATAATGATGATCAAGACACTCAATAATTCTTCTGAGTTATGGCTACAGGCCAGCAATAGATGAATCAGGCACTATAGGCACTCACTACTATGGTAGAGAGGATGAACACACCTATTCGACAGAATGGGGAGAAAGGAGATAATAGGAGTGATACTGTTAATTAGAGACCATAGCTGACCCATTCCATGACAGCTAATAGGCCTACACGGCCTACATTTGTATAGGAGGAACTAGAGGCCCCAGCAGAGGAGTCAGCATGAGAGCCCCTATTTGCTGACACGCTTATGGCAGTGAATGAGGAGTGGGAGTTATTATCACCTGAGGTCAGAGAGAGGATTACTTTTAATCAGTTCCTCACACAAAGGAGAGAGCATAACTGAGGTTGACATGATTGGAGACCTAGACACCTGAATAATGATCTAAAGTAGGATACGAGCATGCTCACACTAGCGATGTTTGATGGTAGTGGCAAGGTCACACTGCAGGATTGGATTAGTAAGCTAGACACATTTCTCACATTGCATTTGATGGCTGAGGGAGATGCTATCAGATATGTGACACTGCACCTTGAGGGAGTAACTCATGATTGGTGGCACCATGGGATGGTGACACTCCATCATGATCAGATCACATCTTATCAGGAGTTTGTGGATAGGCTGGTGAAGCATTTTGATAGGAAGGATCCAAAATCCTATTTTAGGGAGTTGGATCAGTTTTGCTAGAGTGGTAGTCTAGAGTCTTACATTGGCGACTTCTAGAAGTTATCAGTTATGGTTCCTGACATTTCAGAGAGGTGACTTGTAGTGCTCTTCATGGAGGGACTGACAGAACCATTGAGAGGTTGGATCAAAGGCTTTGATCCTCCATTACAGGAAGCTATGAAGAAGGCGCTTAGTATGGAGATGGCAGCCCCATCAAGTAAATTTAACTTCAGAGGTACTTCTTCATCCAGGGACAGTAAGTGCTTCAACAGGAATAGAGAAAGACTGGGTTTCAACATAGATAAATCAGGTGTTAAGAATGATTCAAAGGCCAACCCAGTAGCACCACCTTTGGATAGAGAGGCTCTTAATGATCTACATAGGAAGAATCTTTTTTTCTATTGCAAAGGTTCTTATGATGCCAATCACGATTGTCCTTTGAGGCCTAAGGGCAAGGCAAATCGAGTGATGTGGGCTTATTATGAGGATGTGGAATCAGAAGAGTTTGAACATCAGGAGAGTTCTGAGGAGCTAGAGGCTAAGGCTTCAGAGCCTAAGGTAGAGGTAGAGTTAGAGCTCTAGATTCAGGAGGCACGCCTATCTAGCATCCAACAGGAGGGGTCATTCAGACTCTGTGGAGTTTTGGCAGGATAGAGAGTCATCACCCTTCTTGACACAGGAGCCACACATAATTTTATTGATACTAGGTTTGTGGAGAAGTGTGGACTCACCACAGAAGAGTTTGAGGGCATTAGAGTTAAGGTGGCTGACGGTTACACCCTTAGGTGTGAACGGATGATTAGAGATCTCCCATTGCGCTTGAACAACTATGAGTTCAAGGCTGATTATTATGTGGTGAACATGGGGGATATAGATTTGGTCTTGGGCATGAAGTGGCTTCATTCCCTTGAGGTAGTCACTCTTCATCTTAAGGACATGGAGATCCATTTTGATGTTGATGGGAAGACACACATTCTTAAGGCAATACGAGACGGCAACATCAAAACTATTTCTTTTCATCAGATGGAGAGGCTCATGAGACACGATATGGTAGAGTGGGCTGCCGAGTGCACATTGGCACCAATACAAGAGGGACAGCAGAAGACTAAGTATCATCTTGACATTCAGCAGTTGAGAATCAAGCATGATAAGGTATTTAGTGATATTCTACCAGGGAGACCTCTAGACAGGGGTATTGAGCACATTATTGAGCTTGAGGAGGGCGCTAAGTCAATTATGATCACTCCTTATCGACATCTTAAGTGATTGAAGGATAAGATTGAAAAAATAATCAAGGAGTTGCTTGTTATGGGTCACATTCGGCCTAGCAAATCACCATTCGCTTCTTCAGTTGTTTTGGTAAAGAAGAAGGATGGCACCCTATGCATGTGCATTAACTACAAAGTCTTGAATAAGAGAACTATTAAGAACAAGGATCCAATACCTTGTATCGATGAGCTTATTGATGAGCTCCATGGTGCACACTACTTTACGAAGATAGACTTAAGGTCAGGATATCATCAGATCAGGGTTCGTGAGTAGGACGTTGAGAAGACAACTTTCCATTTCCATTGTGGACACTATGAGTTTGTGGTGATGCCATTTGGTCTCACTAATGCACCAGCAACATTTCAGTCCACAATGAATAGAGTCTTCCATTCACTGCTGAGGAGGTTTGTACTTGTTTTTTTTATGACATTCTTATATACAGTAGGACTTGGCAGGAGCATTTGGCTCATCTGGAGACTATACTCAGCATCTTGGAGAGAGAGTCCTTATACGCCAAGGAGTCCAAATGTGATTTGGGGATGACTGAATTGTTATACTTGGGTCATATTATCAGTGCAGGGGGAGTGCAGATGGATCCTAAAAAGATCCACGCTATCATAGACTGGCCTATTCCAGCAAACCTTACATAGCTACGGGGATTTCTAGGTTTGTGTGGATTTTATCATAGGTTCATGAATGGTTATTCAGAACATGCAGCTCCTATGATAGATTTTATGAAAAAGGGGGATTTTTGTTGGACACCTGAAGCACATGAGTGTTTTGTGAGGTTTAAGGAGTTGATGACTACATGCCTAGTTTTGGCACTACCTAATTTTTTGAAGCCTTTTGAGCTTCAGTGCGATGCTTTCGGGGAGGGCATTAGAGCGGTGCTTATGCAGGACAAGCACCCCATAATATATGAGAGCCATAAGCTCAGGGGTCCAGAGAGACTTTACAGCATTTATGATAAGGAGATGCTTGCTATCATGCATGCCTTGGCAAAATTTAGGCAATATCTCATGGGCAACATGTTTTGCTTCAAAATAGACCACAACAGTTTGAGACATTTCTTGGGGCAGTGAGACCTCAATGATCATCAGCAGAAGTGGGTGAGAAAATTACAAGCATATGACTTTGACATCTCTTTCATTAAGGGCACCCAGAATGTAGTGGCTAACACTCTTTCACACAAGCCGTATTTGAGTTCTATGGTCCACATTACAGAGGATTGGAGACATATGATTGTGGCAGAGTATGCCAAGGATACATGGGCATCCAGCATAGTTGATTGATTGATGGTTGAAACTAGATATACTCTTGTGAATGACTTGATCATTTACAAGAGTAGGGTTTATTTGATCCCAAGATCAGTGGTGAAGAATATTCTCATGCAAGCCTTTCATGATGTACCTACTGCAGGACATCCTGGGTATTTCAAGACCTATAGATAGATTAGGGAGAGATTCACATGGAAAGGACTCAAGGAAGATGTTCTTCAATATGTGTGTGAGTTCCCTGTTTGTTAGCAGAACAAGCAGGAGAACACGTACCCAGTAGGATTGTTGCAACCACTTCCAATTCCTGACAGGAAGTGGGAGTGCTTGTCAATGGATTTCATTATGGGCTTGCCTAAAGCCAAAGGATGATATTGCATATATGTAGTCGTGGATTGGTTAATGAAGTATGCCCACTTCTTTCTGATTACCACCACATACACAGCTACACAGGCGGCACAGGTTTTCTTCTGAGAGGTATTCTGACTGCATGGGTTACCTCAAAGCATGGTGAGCGATAGGGATAGTTGGTTCTTGAGTCACTTTTGGTAGGAGGTGTTTAGACTCTGTGGGACCGAGATTACACTGAGCACTAGTTACCACTTGCAAACCAATGGACAGACAGAGATAGTGAACAAATGGGTGGAGGGCTACCTCAGGAACTACATTGTAGGGCATCAAAAAGCTTGGGTTAAGTGGATTCATTTGTGCGAGTATTTCTATAACATGACTTTCCACATGACCATTAAGATGTCTCCTTTTATGGCATTGTAAGGGTATGAGGCACTGAGTTTTCTAGAGTTGCTACTAAGCGACAGTAGAGTGCCAAGTGCTGGAGACTTATTGCAGGAGAGTCAAGATACTATGAGGACTCTTAAGGAGAATATTGCTAAGGTGAAGAATTAGTAGAAGCAGTATGTAGATCAGTGGAGGATAGAGAGATCTTTTGATGCGGGTGACATGGTCTATCTTATGCTGTAGCCTTACCGTCAGTCTACTCTTAGGAAGAGTGGGGCAGAGAAGCTTAAGCCACATTACTACGGTCCTTTTAGGATCCTGAGGCATGTTGGAGAGATGGCTTATGAGCTAGAGCTTCTGGTAGAGAGCAAGATACACAATGTTTTTCATGTATCATTCCTCAAAAAGGTGTTAGGACACCATGTGATACCTTCTACAGTTTTACCTCCCTTAGATGATGAGGGAAAGTTGATTTTAGTACCTAAGTCTATCCTGGAGTACAGAGAGAGACAGTTGCATAAGATGACTATCAAGGAATATTTAGTAAAGTGGAGAGATTTGCCAGTGGAGGATGTGACATGGGAAAGCGAGGATATTCTACAGCATCTAGAGTTGAGATTGCTTGAGGACAAGCAATTTCAAGAGGGGCAGACTGTCATGTCCCCTTCTAGTTGACATCTTTTTGAGTGGATGATTAGCCTATTATGTGAGCCTCGTAGGCTGATGGGATGGATAGAGGGTCTTGATGGAGCTAGGCTTGGCTTCGAGTAGCAAAATTTTTCCAGTTAGGCTTTCGTTTGGGTTCTTTCGGACATGAATTAAGGGAGATATTAATATTTGATTGATTTAATCAAATATTAATTATTTGGTCTAATTTTAATTAAATATTAATTAATTATTAATCATGGGGTCTAATTTTAAAACCCTAAATCTAATTTAAGAAAATCTAATTTTGGCAAGCACACCTTTTTGAGGGTATAAGGGTTTCTCATGGGAGAGGGTTGAATTATGATTATTGTTTTGAAGACAAATTTTGCTAAGGATTTTCTTGAGAAGACTGAGCCAAGGGTTTTAGTATTCTATCCGCATTGAATAATGTGCCCTCTTTAGTGTGTGCAATTCAAAGGCTGTGAGATATCAACTGATCTATTGCCAGGTTGAGAGATAACTTCACACAGAAGTTATCACAGGTATTTACAGGGATTTATTTTATTGGGTTTTTTTAATTCAAGGTTTGATTTAGATATTACATAGATAAAAGATCTTCTATATTAGAGCTATATATCTTGAGATCAGGGATCCAAAAAATAGGTTGTGCTATATTGGTAGTCGTATGAAGTCTGTACAGTTCCGTGCAAATCTATACACATCAACAGAAAGCTCAGACACCAACATCGACAGGCAGAGACTCACAGCGACCGACAACAACTGACATCTCACTAACGTCGGTAGGTTAATGACCCCATTCTACTGATGATGGTAGTATAACTGACATTGGCGATTGTGTTTTTAACACAGCAGGTTGAGACGTACCAAATCCAGATTTATTACCCAGTTTGTGGAATACTCAGGCTATTAAGGCCGTATTTTCAATATTCTTTTATATAATTGACAGAGGACATCTATTTTAATCATCTAAGTGAATAAATAAGAGATTATACTATGGTTTACTTTATCTATTTGAAGATATTTTTCATGAATAAAGATACGCAATTCAATAATATTCAGTTTCAGATTTCAAAGGAAACAGGGGATATTACAGCTGAGCTAACCTTAGAAAACCCCATGTCAACTAAGTGCACCTTACATAGCCTAGATGAGGGCATCAAGACTATGTAGTTCTCCCAAAGATAAGGGAAAAAGGGTGGAGGTTTATATTGGAAAGTATGTGACTTGAGGTTTGTGTGTGTGGATATAGGCTAGGCAAGAGTTGACATTATGAGATTGACTACCTACACTATTGATGAGGATGAGGATATATGTCACCATGGATGAGTGGGAGCACATGATAGCTATAGGGTTAAGAAGAGTGTGATGATATTGTCAGGTTACACATGATGTTAGCTTGATGATAGCTTTGATAGAGAGGTGGGATCACACCACCAACACTTTTTATTTGCCTACTAGGGAATTGACTATGACATTAGAGGATGTTTATAGGATTTTATGGTTGATACTATAGGGTTTGTAGATCTTCTCTTTTTTGAGAGAGGAGCATGATATTCACATGGATAAATTATTTTAAGAGCATGTTAGTGAAGTGACTTATCACTTAGCAAGCTTTACTTATGAGCCATTGTACACTACCAATGAGGAGTAACACCAGTTGAGTATCTTGATGATGATAGGGATTATAGTATATGTACTTCTATACATGGATGGGGTGATATTTTTTATTGCATTGATAGGTGTGTTAGCAGATGGTTGAGTAGTGGACAATGTATGCATGGGGTCTAGCTTTTCTTGCATAGTTATAGAGAGAGTTGTGGGGTTTGAGGCTATGGTGATGGTATAGTTTATGCATTGGGCATTTACTCCATTATTGTGCATATGATCACATCATGGTGACATGACCATTGGGGATACCCATTATGATTATAGTAAATTTTATAGTTGGGTTCAGATGGTGGAGAGAGGGTATGACCCAGACATGTGTAGATAGCATAGTGTGAGACATTGACTATTATAGGCATATGATAGATGGATTGATTCATATATATATTTTTTGGAGGCCTTACTTGACATACCCTACATACAAAGGATAAACATAACAACTTGTTAGTTTACAGAGTATGTTATGGGTCAAAGGGAGATGAGCTAGAAAGTTAGAGATGATACCCATGGCATGGGTCAGGAGATAGTTTGGCTTGTTATAAAATGTGCCTCCTGCCTTTCCTATATATATGAGGGATGATATAGAGGCACCCATACCTTTACCCCAGAAGATAGATGGGATAAATTTTGAGTAACTACCAATAGGCCTCGGTGTGGTAAATCTTGGATGCACAATAACTTATCTTGCATGGTGGACAGGTCTACATCCCATGGTTCAGGTCAGGATGCCACCACTATATTTATAGGGAGTGATGTGTGATAGAGAGAGAGATGTAGCTATACAAGCCCAAGATGCAACTATATAGACTTGAGATGTAGTACAAGAATAGGTTTTGGTCTTATAAGGGTAGGTTATAATATTGTATGGACATGTGATTACATTGATGGGATAGGTTAAGGCATTATAGGGCTAGGTTACTACACTGACAGTAAAGACAGATAGTTTGAGAGTAGAAAGATAGGCTACTCCTCCACCAAAGGAACTAGTACAAGGTCCTATAGTAAATTTGATGGGTCTGCTACTGACTGTATCTCTAGTAAGGTACAACACTACTTTAGATGAGATTACATACTATGAGAGAGCCATCAGGGAATTCTCATAGATTTAGAGGTACTCTAAGGGTAAAGAGTAAGAGAGATCAGTGACACATGTTACAAATTCTAGCTCATGCAGATGTAGACATGCAAATGGTGGTGATGATATTTCTCTTTCACAACCATGACTATAGCCTTGAGTATTCTAAGGGCCAAATAATATTTTTGATGTTGTTATATATGTTGTATACACATTGGCCTATGAGCTGAAGATGAGAGATGTACTTTTTGAGAGAGAGATGATACTGATATGATTCATGGATGTATATTCATATTTAACATATCTATATGAGAGTTTATTATTTTGAGATGTGTTTATGCAATGGTGATGATGTTGAAGTTATTATAATGATGTGGATGTTTATGTTAAGTTAATGTTGAGCATGTTAATTGAGTTAGACTAGCATTTCCCATATGTGTGATGGTATATGAATAGTTGATTGGTTAGCTTCATCTTAGCATTTTTCCATGTTTTTGATGGTGTATGCTTAAAATAAATGGTGTAGGCTTGATAGTTTTCCTATTTATTGTTGTTTAGAGAAACTATGGCTGCATGTTAAGTGCAGTTCACATGTAATTATATGAAATATAATAATGGGAAATGGTTTATTAGTTTTAGTACGGTTTTGGGTAGTTATTTGAGTATCTTTGCTTGAGATGGATATGTGAGTGATAATATTTGTTAAACACATAACTCTAAGAATCAAGAAATATTGGTAGAAAGGCAAGAAGGTGATTAAATCTTATTGTGAGATGCGATCTCAGAAGAGAAATTGACATGTGATTGGTTTGGGAAAAAAAGAGGAATCATGCTCACATATTGGCAAAGACCATAATCACAACATAGATAGGCTTAGGAGTATGATCCTCTTTCATTCTTTGCATCATTTTACCATTTATTTGTTAGAGAAGCATCATACTCACCTTGTGTCAAGTGAGTTCAAAGTCCCTTGAAAGAGTATGAGAGAAAAAAGGTAAAAATAATGAGTGTTTGGGTAGCGTAACCTTATTATTGGGTATGGTATGCCCCTTTTATGGGTGACCCAAGATCAACTATGGGTAATTCCATGACCTAAAGTTTTTTTTTAAAAATTTGTAAGTTGATCAATGCAGAAAGTCTACAATGGGATTTTGTTTGTGTTGAGGTCATATGAAGATGATAAATATGAGAAACTTCTAATTCATTGTTTCCCTTGATAACAAAGATAGGACTAACCATCCTTTAAGGGAGTATTCTAAGCTTTTATTTTTTATTTTTAATAGCTATCCTTCAAGGAAGTAGTTTATTTATAATATCAAGGAAAAGCTGTGTAGTTGTCCTTAAAGGGAGCAGTCTACATTGAGAATCATGACTTGAGAGATTATAACTTGTCTATGTGTCCCATTTTATTTTTTTAACTTTAGTCATAGATGGGACTATAGAGGATTAGAGGTTTTCCACTTAGAGGAAAAAACAATAGCACTTCACAGGTTAACTAAGTGTGTAAGAATAAGGGTTAAGAGGAAGGGAGATGAATGTAATAAGGTTGCTCAAGGGACAAGCTCAAGTTAAACACAAGGTAAAGCATCACTTTATTAACAAAAGAATGGTCATAGGTACAAATCATTTAAAGGCTAAGGTTTTGGCCTTCCTTCAAGAGAAGATAAGTGATAAGTTCCTGAGCCATACTTGTGATTTATGATGTAAGGTCCAAGCCAATTAAGAGCAAACTTACTCCATTTGCTTTTCTTCATGTTAATCACATGTTGATTTTCCTTTAAGATGAGATATTTGATATTGAAATCTTGCTCCTTGAGTTTTTTTTTGTAAGCACATTTGATACGCTCTTGATAGATTTGGAAGTAGTTGAGGGCTATGAGACAATGTTCATTAAGCAACTCAAGTTGAGCCAAATGTTCTTGGTGAAATTCATCATTATTAATTATGTCTTATAAAGAGATGTGAAGAGAAGGAATCTATAACTCAAGAGGTGAAACAACTTCCATACCATAGACCAAATAAAAAGGTGTAGCACTCATAGGGGTTCAAATGCTAGTACGATAAGCCCATAAAGCAAAGGGAATGTGCGTGTGCCAATCCTTACTAGTATCATTAACTACCTTCATGAGGATTTTGGTTAAGGTTTTTTTATAATCTTCTACCTATCCATTTTCTTATGGATAGTATGGTGATGAGAAGCTTAATTTGATTCCAAAAGCATCACAAAGCTTTTGGACAGTCTTATTTTTTAAAGATTTACTGTTGTCTATTATAATTTTATGGGGGACACCAAAATGATAGATAATGTGATGTTTGATAAATTTAACAATTTTTTCAACCTTAGTGGAGACAAGAGGAATGGCCTTGACCCACTTGGTCAAGTATTTAGTAGCAATAATGATGAAATGGTGACACAGAGATGAATGAGGGTTAATTTCGTTGATTAGATCCAAACCCCATTGGGAGAAGGGCCAAAATTATTTGGTGAATTATAAGGCATAACTTGGAATGTGAAGGAGGTTATAATGTTGTTGACATTTGATATAACACTAAATTTAATCACTACAGTCTTGATGGAGTGTTGGCCAATAGTATCCGAGTCAAAGGATATGTTTGGAAACTACATCACCATTGAAATGTCAACCACAAATCCTATCATGGACTTCCTTAATGGTGAATGGGATCTCATTACTAGTGAGGCATATAAGGAGGAGACCATCAAAACCATGCTTGTAGAGAATCCCACCTAGCATAGTGTAATGAGCAACATATTTCATGAAGGAACGTCTCCCATTATTTGAGAGGTCAAAAGGGGTAATAGAAAAGGAGAGGTAATCCATGAGTTTTTTGTACCATAAGTCATGTGGGCTGTGTGTTAAAATACTTATAAAAATGATGTTAGTTGATACATAAGAGGGAAATGTTAAGTGATGTACAGTGACATAGGTTTTTGAAGAAGAGGGTGAAGAGGGTATATGTGAAGCAAGAGAAGCCATTGTGTCAACAAACTTGTTTGTAGATCAAGGAATAGTTTACAAGAGGTAGGGGTCAAACGATTCCAATAACATATCTACATGATGTTAATATCATTATATAATTTCATTTTTGCACAAGTAGGAACCATTAATCTGATTAATTACTAGCTGGGAGTCACTAAAAAAGGTTATTGATTTGACACCAAAGAAAATAGCCATTTGAAGCCCTAAGATCAAAGCTTCATATTAAACCATATTATTAGTACATTCAAAATATAGTTTAAATGACAAAGGCATAGGCTTTCCATCAAGAGGGATGAGGATTACCCCCACACCCCCATCGTGCTAACATTTAAACCCATCAAAGAATATAATCATTTGATAAGAGATGTCATCGGTGGAGAGCATTGTGATAGATTCATCAAGGAATTTGAGGTTTAAAGGTTGGTTGTTAGGTAAAGGGGTGGTAGCTAACTAGTCAAAAATCATTTTCCCCTTGATAGACTTTTATTTCATAAATTCTAAGTCAAATTTAGTAAGAAACATGAGCCATCAAGATAAACGTTGGTTGTGATATGGCTTGGAATGCATGTATTTAAGGGGATCAGTATGGGTGATGATGTAGGTTTTATGATTTAAGAGGTAATGACAGAGCTTGGAAGCTATAAATACTAATGTGAGACAAAGCTTTTTAGTATGGGTATATTGAGTTTCATAATTAATATGTGTGAAGCTTATGTAGTAAACTACTTGTTCTCAATGGTGATCATCTTGATGTGCAATCATAGCACCTAAAGAATGCTCTGTTGTAGAGATGTAAAGGTAAAAAGGCTAGTTTTCCTTAGGTGGAATAATAATTGGTGGGGAAAGGAGATACTATTTGAGTGCATCAAAGGCTTCTTGGAAATCTATATTCCAATAGAAAGAGACATCTTTTCTAAGGAGATGGTAAAAGGGTTGGCAATGATCTAACAACTGGGAGATGAAGCGATGGATTGACTAAAGATTGCCTTGTAAGATGTTGAGTTGTTTTATATTAGTAGGTAGAGGCATGTCTATTATTTCATGAACCTTAGTAGGGTAAAATTAAATACCATGGAGAGAAATGATAAATCCTAAGAGCTTACTAGAAAGGACACTAAAGATGCATTTTTTTGGGTTTAGTAAAGCATTATATTGGAGGAGATGAGTGAATATGATTTTGAGAATCATCAAGTGATCTTGGAAAAGTTTAGAATTTTTGAGTAAGTCATCTATGTAGTCTTCCATAATTTTGTGTAGGAGATTATGGAAGATGTAAGTCATATCACATTGGTAGGTGGCACCAACATTCTTCAAACCAAAGGGCATGACTTAATAACAGAAAGTTCCCCATGGGGTAATGAAATTTGTATTAGGTTGATCTTCAGGAGTAACCAAGATTTGATTATAACATGAGAACCTATTCATAAGCGATAGCATCTCATGGTTAGTTTTTAGATCAACAAGTTGGTCGATACTTGGCAAAGGGAAGTCATCTTTTAGACAAGTGAGGTTTAGGTCATGGTAGTCGATGCAGATACAAACTCCCCCTATCACTTTTATGATAGGAATAATATTATAAACCCATTATGGGTAGTTGATGGGTTAAATAGACTTAATAGAAAAGAGGCACTAGAGCTCTTCTTTGACAAGGAGAGCAATATGATGATGCATTTTTTGAGACTTCTACTTAACAAGTTTAGCATCTCAATTGGTGTTAATGTTATGGGTGATGATAGAGGGGTCAATACTAGGCATGTCATTATAAGACCAAGTGAAGGCTTTGTTATGGTCATTAATAAATGTTGCATAATTATATTGCTCAAAGGAGTCCAAAGTTTGGCCAATCTAAAGGATGTGGGGGTTATTGTGAGAGGTCAAATTGATGTCAATGGTTGATTCATTTAACATATATTATGTTTTGAATAGGAGTGATCATTGGATATAGGAATCATATACACCCATGTATGTGAGAATAGCATCATCATATTGACATTAGACATTGTTGAAATGGGAGAGTCTTCAACAATCATTTCAAGATGAATGAGAGAAAGGGACCTTGTTGCCTTACCTAGGTGATAGGTGAGGTGTACCGAATAGATGACATTTATTGAAAACAATTAGGAGGTATAGATACCTCAAATTTGATAGGTGATGGTGGAGGAGAGGATGAAGAAGGAGAGACTAGCTCTTCGATAATTAGTATATAAGAAGCTTTGGTGGGTTTTGTTGGTTCATCAAAACCCATTCTATGCCACTTTTTGGCATTTTAAATGGTTTTATTAGTGGGATATTCAATGGGCATATGAACACCCTACTCATAATGACCTAAACCAAATAATTTCTAGGAACACCTTTAAAGATAGGTGTGAGTGAAGCTATGCTTGCCTAGGAAAGATAAATCATAGGTAAATGTTTGTGGCAAAGAGGATGGATTGTCGATAGTGGGAGATCGATCAATTCCCCCATACGTGATATTAGTTCTAAGGTTAGGATGACCATACAGGATGACCATCCTAATATGGATATCATAATTGGGGTGTATATGAAGCTTTCCATACTCTTTTGGAGTATTAAACATGTCAAGTGTCAACAAATGATATTCTCTAAATGATAGACGCTTGAAAGTTTCCTCCATGGGGTCTTTGTTGAGAATTTGTGTTGCCATTATCTGTACAATCGAGGTAGTGGAGTTTATGGAAGATTTAGAAGTATAATGAAAAGGAGATGATGTCTTTAATGGAATGATAACATCATTAGGGATATAAGTCATGTTGCATGTTTTGAAAAGAGGTGGGTCAATTAGAATAACATGCACTTACTCATTATGCTCAAACTTAACATAGTGGTGAAAATTCAAGGGCACACATGCCATAGCACATATCCAAGGTCATCCATATAGTATGTTGTATTATATATCTCCTTATATAATGTAGAATATCTTAGGATTTATGTAGGGACCCACATAGATATGTAAGATAATAGTGTCCACTGTAGTAGCTATGGTATTGTTAAAGGAGTAGAGCACCACGTCAATTTGAGACATACAATTATCAGGAAGGGCTAGTTTTTTGTAGGCATGGGTGGAGATAATATTAATGATATCTCTTCCATCGATCATGACTCTTTTGACATGAGTTTGATTGATATATGTGGTGATAAAAAGGGTAGAATCCTAATCTTCAAGGTGTTGAAGCAGAATTTCTAAATCACTATAGGAAATAAGGGACATGGTATTAAGATAGATAACCAAAACTACAAGAGCTTGGGGATCATCTTGTTATACCTTAACCACTTGCAAGGTATTGATCAAATCTTGATAGTTTTGGGGTGAGTTTTGGATTAACTCATATAAACACATTTTCACAGGGGTTTGGTGAAGTTATTTCACCATCGAGTTTTGAATAAATTTTGAAGATGTTGGTTTTGAGAAACACAAGATGGAAGTATTGAGATTAAAAGGAGTGTATTTAGAGAATAGATGAGCCCAAGGGGCAGTAACCTTTTCATTTCCTTTATCCTTTTGATTTTGTGACCACTTGGCCACATTAACTATGTTGATCTGAAACATAAGTGAAGGAGATGTTAAAATGGGTATGAAAAAATTTTGGATTTGAATTTAGGTGGAATGGTATGAGGTATTATGGATGCCATGGGTGGAATAGTATGAAGGTTAATGGGAGTATCAACAAAGAAAGTATCAATATCAAAGTGTTGTTAAATGACTATTGTGAGAGCTTTACAACTCTCAATATCATGTCCAGGTGAATGATGATATAGTCACACTTGTGTATCATCAAACCAAGATGGCTTCAGCTCAAGAGGGTTATAAGGATTAATAAGAGGAAGATTTATTATGGAGGATTTCAATAACTGGCATAGGAAAAATATCTAAAATCTTGCGAGTAGACTAGCACTTATTGTTGTAATAGGGGTGGAAACCTTATTTAGTTTAAGATTCATGGGAGTGATTTTGTGTGGCACCTTTTTAGGTGGCAATGGAGCCACATGTTTTGCCAACACTTTTTGGTGGTAGGTGTCCTAGATTCAGATGTGAAAGGCCTACTAGGTGGTAGAAGTAGTAGTACAGGTAACTTAGCCTTTGGTTTCACTTAGATCAGTGATACCCCAACTAAAGTAGAGGGATGTAGTCCAAAATTTGAAGGAAAAGTTGAAGGTAGAAGAGGGAAGGATTGGTGAGATCTAGGAAGCTTAACATTCTTCCTTAATTTAGGCCATGGAACTCCAACTTGAGGTTAGAGAGTTAGATCTAATTTCACCTATGGATGAATTAGATTAGAGATTAGGAAAATGCCTAAAGACCTAATTTGCTTTAATATGGTATATGTCTATGAGGGTGAGGACTCTAATGTAGAAGGATGAGATTTTGATAATTTTGATGAAGAAGCTTTGACTTTGTCAAAGACCTTGGTGTAAAGGGTAGTGAGAGGATTGGTGGTAGAGAATAACACTTGTTGTGTAGGATAAGGAGTTTTAAGTTGATCCCAAAATGCCACATGATCTATCTGTATGGAGTTAAGAAATTTTAGATTTCCCACTAATCATGAGAAGGGTTTAGATGAAGTTGATGTAGGCCTTTTGGTTGCTTCTTTAGATGGATTAGGTGATTGAGAAAGAGGGAAATTGTTGGCCTCTGCTACCTTAGGCTAAAGACAAGAAAGAGCCACAACAAGGTCTTTTTTAATAGAGATGGGAGAAGAGGTATGGCCTTCCATTGGTGGGGGAGAGGTAGGTGAAGAATATTCTTAAAGAAGATAGACCATAGGTATAATTTCTCCCTCAACATGTGGGCAAGGAATAGGTAAGGCATGGTCCTTAAGTGGTAAGAGGATAGGTAAAATGGGTGTAAAAGGAACTAACAATATAGGATCCTCTTATGGAAAAAGGATAGGTAAAGGAGTTCCTTCCTCTCATGGGAGAGGAATGGGTAAAGTAGGCTCTTCTACCTAAGGAGTAAAAATGGGCAAAAAAAACTCCACTGATTGTCGGGGAGGAGTAGGTAAAATGGGTGCCTCTTATTATGGGAGAGGTAAGACTAAAGGTAAAGGAAAGACCATATTGACCGTATGGATATTATGATCACATGAGCTATCAGTCATGGTCTAAATAATATTTTGATTGGGTGAATGGTTAGGAAAAGGTTATTTGAACACATCCATATTTTGATTAGCAAGCACATTAGGGTTATCCAAGATGATATCACCCCTATCAATCATGTCTTGAATAATGTTCTTGAGTTTTTTATAGTTATTAGAATTGGGGCCTTTGATTTGATGGTATCCACAAAACTCATCCTCCTTGTACCAAGTAGGAATAGGATGGGAGGGATCAAACTATATAGGAGGCTTGATTTGAGGAAGGGTTATGGCTCATTATTGAAATAGTTTCTCCAAAATAGAAGTGTATGACTCCCCAATGGGAGTGTATCATCATTGTTCATACCATTTTTGAAATTTCTTGTTCAATTTTTGTGAGGTTGAGGGATTAGGTTGGTTTATGGTTGTGGAAGAAGATAATTTAATGACCACTGCATTGGTAGAGCCTTTAGATTTTTGGTTAGAAGAAGAGGAGTCATTTGATTTGGAATTGGAGTTCTTACTACACAACTTGGCTATGTCTTCATCTATAGCCTAGATCTTAAGTTTTTGTGCTATTGTAAAGGCTTCATCAAATATGCAGAAAGTTTATACTTAGAGTGTGGATGAAATGTACTTAGCACTTTCCCTCAAGAAGAGCTCAATTATCTTAGTTTAGGGTAAAGATAAGGAGATTTGATTGATTAAGCCTCTCCAATCAGTGATAAAATATGTGATAGACTCATCATCAAATTGTTTAATAGAATAAAGGTTTGTAATAGAAACCTTTTTAGAAATATTGATAGAGAAATGGTCTAGAAATAATTGTGCAAGTTGGGTAAATGAGAAAAGGGAGTGTCGAGTTATAGAGCTATACCAATCTAGGGTAGCACCTGAAAGAGACATAAATAATGTGTGAAGTAGTAATGCATCATCATGCCCTATTAAATAATAAGCATGTCTAAATTCTTGTAAATGTTGTTGTGGGTCCTCTTTACTCTAGAATCAAGTAAATTTGGGAAGTTCCCATTAGTTTGGATAAGGGAAAATAGGCACATAAATATGGATGGGCTCATTGCATATATGATCATAAGATAAGACATTCTTTGAACTTGATACAAATGTCTCTAGACTAGACATCTTATCCATTAACATCCTAATAAGGTTTAGAGGAGGATTGGTTTGGGAGATACCCCCTAAGTTATAGGGATCTTGATTAGAAGTATAGGTAATTTATGACATGGATTCATACGGTTGTGTTAATGCAACATAAGGGTAGTGAGTCATAGGTTGGGGGGGTAGAAATAAAATGGGCTTGTCCCATTAGGTTAGAGACCATGCTTTGGTTAAATGTTGTTATGGTAAGTTGGGTTATTGACATGGTTATACTGAGTGAAGGTTGAGTTTTAACTCATGTAATTATAGGTGTGAGAGTAGACGGGATGGGTACCACCAAATTTTGAAATGGGGTTAGACTTGACTAAACTACTTGTGGTTGTGAAGGTAGGGAAGTCACGATAGGAGTTAGGTGAGACTAGGTGGTTGAGGATGCTAAAATTTGGGCATTGTTTATGGTTGGGTTATTTATTGAAGTAGTGGTTTGAGTAACTGTGGGGAACTTAGTGTAGACAGCTGAAATTAAAGTTGTTTCTATTAGAGAAATTATCATACCATATAATGGGTCACCTAAATAATTGTGAGTTTGGCTCATGGTAAGGTAATGTTGAAGGGATACCACATTACAATCAGGAAATATAGTAAAATCTTGATCTCCCTCAGGCATAATGAGAATTTGTTTGGGGCTAGGAATATGCTCTTTATTTTAAATATGCTCCATGATAGAATCAACAATAAGAGGGGAAGATGGAAGTGGTTACCATCTTACATAATTAGCAATAATTTTAGCTTATATTTGCATCAATACCATGAAATAATTAGTATAAATAGTCTTAGAACTTTGTATTAGTGATAGAGTGTGGAAAAACTAGGTTTAGGTGTAGGTAGTTTGGTTGTTTTAGCTTATTATTTTGAGAAAACTAAAAATAACCAAATTACACAATGATCAATGCCAGTCACTTGATCGATGTTAGTAGGTTAAATTATATTGACATCAGTGGATTTAATCAATGTTGGTCACTATGGAGTCCTAAGAGATGAAAAATCTAATGTTTAAGAAACCTAGAGGCAAAATCTAGGCAAAACAAAGGATGAAAGAGGTCTGTAGAATTAGGATGAACATTCAAAAAACTAGATATAATAGGTTATATAACCTAAGTATTATGAATAGTTTTGATTTTGTAAATTAATGGAAAAACATCCTTACTAACTCAAAAATATAGAAGGCAATAATAAAGCATAAAAAGAACATACACCCACTAATTATTAACTCCTAGAGATTAATTTTAGTCTCATGTTGGCTTATGCCTTAATCAGATAGTGAGATGAGAGTTTGGTTACTAAAGGTACTAAAAAACAATCTTGAGCTGGTTTCAGGGTAGTTTTGGTACTTATGAAGAAATTTGTGTTAGACCAAGTACATGGCTTATTATAGGGGATTTCTCCCTGCACTTCACAGACCTGAAGCCAAGCAAGCCACTTAGAAAAAATATACCTTTTGTCTAGATTTTATACTTTGCTAGATAATAGAGTGGGTTCTCCCCTTGGTTTTGAAATCCAAGTAGGATAGCTGGGTAGGGTAAGGTGATCCACTAGGTGATGAAATCCTGATGGGCCTTGTCTCATGTGAGTTTACATGTTTATTTTTTTAATGTGATCTAGTAGTTTAACATAGGTGTACTATGATTAATTTATAATTATTTTAATTAATTAGGTGAGCTAATATGCAACAAGCAAACAATGAAGTGCAATGAGTTTTAAACCCAAATCTACAGTGTTTTGATTTGAATGAAAATAATGATAAAATAGGAGAAGAGAATGAATTTCACTATCCTAATGTGCATGCAAGAAAGAGATAAATAAGAGATTAATTTTAACTTACAAGAAAAATGATAAGTTTCTTCTAGAGGAAAAAGAAAGAGAAGAGTGGCAAGGAAGAAAAAAAATTAGTTTATTGCCTTTAAACAAAAAATAAAATGTTGAATATTTCATATTGAGGAAAAAGAGAGGAAGAAAGTGCAAGGAATGAAATTTTCACTATAATGCACCTATATAAATTCTTAAAACAAACAATGAACCCAAGGAAAACTCTAGGGTCCCATCAGGCGTGCTAGAAATGTCTCACTAAATTTTGAAACTATTTGATGTTTAAGGAGAAATAGAGATGAAGGGTAAGGATTAGATATTAGAGAGAACCTAGATTGTTTTCATGCTATATCTATATTATGTTGAGCACTCCTCTTTGGCTAGGGAGGACTACCTACGAATAAGAAATCACAACCACCAAAAATATTTATTAGTAGATATATGAGTGTGTTGTCAAGCTACGTGCTTATTCTTGGAAGTGTCAAACTTCCTTAGGGATGGAAACCCACTTTTTGAAACAAAATGATAATAAATGAAAAAATGAAAAAGAGAGTAAGAGAGAGATATCCATAGCATTCTTGTAGTCTGAGTGCAGGAAAGAGTGACATAGTGAAGGTAATGTGAGTTATTTATGTTTTTGGAGGTTGTTTAGGTAGGCTCAGGGAAGCTAGTGGAAATACACAGTCATCAACATTGGTTAGGCTACCAATGTCTGTAATATATATGATTAATTTTGGTTATGTGATCAATGTCAGTAGGGGTAGTATGTTCTCAAAAAGTTATAGGAGACTTTTTTGAGCTAGGAGGTAGATGTTAGTCAAGTTTGTGAGGTTGGGAAGAGTCGTAAAGGAGTGGGTAAGACTCAAGTGAGTCTAGAAAAAGAGTTTTTATATTTGAAGTAGAGGAAAATAGGTGGAGTTTTAAAACTCCTTCATAGGGAGAGTCAATATGTTCATAAAATGATAAATAGTATAATGTAAAGTAATTATAAAATGACTATTTAAAGGAATTACAAAACACATAAATATACTTAGTTGGTGAAATGGATGAACCATGAGTGCTAGATACATGGTTTTGATGAGGCATGTTAAAGCAATATGTGAATCGAAAAGACAAATGTGTGTTGTTGGTTCAAAAAATCCCAAGCTCTATGAAGTATATCAATTCTTAATTTGCACTCATTTGTATAGAGTAATGGTAAGCCTAGATGTAGAAAGTTGAATGCCAAAGCTTGTACATGAATGATTGATTTTATTGATTTTTGCTCACTCAAATATTAGCTTGGAATTTGGCTTAAGAAACCAATTTCAATGATCTCACCAACATCGATCATGGTTTGATCGACATCAGTGGCATGAGAATAGGTAAAAGGGCTATTTTTAGCCTATTTTCTATTCCTTCTCTTGCCAAGTGTGGTGTCCATTATAAAATGGTATAAATGTGAGGTTAAGAAGAATACAATTAGTTAATAATTTATTTTAGGGGTAAGAACAAGTCATGGGTAGTTGGGATTAGGGGACTAAGTCTTGAGTTGACTTAGTGGGTAAGAATTAATCTTAGGACAAGGTGGATAGGTAAGGTGGCACCAGTAGTTTTTAATTAACTTAATTAAATATCTTTAAATTAATTAAATGTGTGAGGGGTGAAATCAGGGGTTGGGAAGGCTAATTATTAAAAGGGAATCGAGGGGGGTTTTGACACAGGGAGTTACACATGTGTGTGACATAATTTTGGTGTCTACAACTAGATCAACCTAGTTGACCCTATACTATTTGCAAACCCTAATTTTATTTTTTTCACCTTTTTTCACTGTATTGGATGACCCAGTTGACCCTATACTATTTCAAGACCCTATTTTATATGCTAGGTCAACCTAATCAACCCTATACTACTTTTTGCCTTCCCTATTTGTCAATCTAGTTTTTTATTTCTCCTTCTTTGCATTCTATTCATCTCTCTTCTGTCATAATGAAGTATCCTATCTGAATCTTCTTAGATAGCTTAAATACATTTAGATACTATATTTCATATTCATTTCTCCCTCTCTTTTCCTCCCAAGATCACCATCACTCTTGGGGCACCTCTTATCCTCCTTCATCTATGAACTATAATATGGTGTAAATAGCACCTCAAGATGAAGTTGATGGATCTAATCCTTTCCTTACTTATCAATAAAATTCTCATCTTCAATATCTTAAAACTAATGTGGGAGTAATTAGTACAAGTTTACTTTAAAATCCCACTAATAATCCTTCTTCTAGTAATCCTCCCCTTAATACCTATTTGGGGAGTGCTCCTACTAAAACCAAACCCACCTCCTGATATAACTCAACTTTTAGCCCAAGTTATCTAACAAATGAACATAATGAAATTCAAACTTAATCCTAAACTTATTAAAGGATATTTCCAAACATCTAATTTTATCATTAGTAATGCTCTACAAACCAAACTAAGAGATTTAATAACCAATATTCCTTCACCTTCTCATACACCTCTTTCGGTTCAACAAATGAAACATTTTTTTCTTCCCTCAAAACCTTTCATCTATCCCAATTCTCCTCCTAAGTGGTATGATCCCAATCTATTTTTTTGATTCCATGCTGACATTAGGCATTCTCATGAATCTTGTAGAGGGATCACTAAATTTGATGTCTCATATATGCTTGGTGATTCCTTCAATCATGAAGCTATGTTCAATATTCATCATCAAGAATACACTATTGCCTTTTAAAAATGACAAACTTATAAAGCTTCTACTTCAAATAACAAAAAATATTCTTCAAATAATCAATTAAATAACAAGGGTGTTTTTTCCATTGATGTCGATTATGACCAATATTTCAACAATTCTCAATATGTCAATATTGCTAAGGTTAATTATCATAAAATATCAACTCATAAAGATCTCGTTATCAATCCTAAGAAGCCATATTTAGAGGAACAAATTCTTAAAGATACTACCACTACTAATTTTTCTTTGGAATCTCAAGAGGAACCATCTCTTCCTTCCAATCCTCCAACCACATCTATTCCTCTAAAGTCAAATTTACCTTTCTAAACCTCATGCTAGTTCTTTCAAGTCTCATTGGAACTTTATTGAGGAACTCAAATATATGCCTTGTAAAATTACACTTATATAATTGGTTCATACTTCACCCTATCATCATAAGTTCCTTATGAAAAAACTCCAAAAAATTAATGATCCATCCTCCTTAGATGAAGAACCACCTTCTATTGAATCTCAACCTACCAACATAAATACCATAGAAAATATGTGTCCATCTTCCAATCCCTTTATTGAATTCCTTAAAGAGGACATAATCAATGATGAAATTCTCTTTCATAATGATGATCCACCACTTTTTATTAAAGTATGCATTAATACCACTCTTATCCATAAATTTCTAGCTGATGAAGGTTCTAGTATTAATGTAACATCTTTATGGCTCATCCAACAACTTGGTTATAACAAGGATCATATAAATCAAACCCATCTTACATTTCATGGTTTTGATAAGACTAATCAAAATCCACTTGGTTGCATTTGGATTCCATTTACCATTTGACCTAAGACTATTCAAACTAAGCCTATGGTCCTTGATTTACCTTTATCTTACAACGTACTACTTGGTCATCCATGGAATCATCAAATGAGGTCAATTTCTTCTTCCAATAGTCAATGCATTAAATTCTTACATGATAGAAAATGGTATAAGCATGAATCTGATCCTAACCCATGGAGCATTCAACTTCCTAATCCCAAATCACAATATCATAATCCTACCATTCTTAAGATCAATAGTGCTCCTTTACTTGAGTTCATCAACATGAATCTTGATTTAAAAGTTACTCTTATGGATTTTAATGATGATGAGCCCAATGATTTGTAGCATACTTGAAATATTACCAAGTTACCTCCTTATATTTTGCAATGGCTTCCTCCTTCTCTATTACCTAGGGATCATAATATTCCTTTTATTGATGATATTATTGATTTTACCCCTCCATGGAAAGATCAAGAGCCTTCTTTACCTAAAGATGCTTTCAATTGAAATAATATTAGAGTGGCCAAATTATTTCAAGATCCTCTCATCATGTCTCCTCATATATTTAGTAATATTTGGATTTCACTCTCTGAAACTCCCCCTAATTCTCAAGCATATGCAATTTCTCTAACATATAATGATAACTATATAATGGCCCAAGCTCAATATAAAGATTTGAATGTCAAATATTATCAAAAAACCTTAGCCTAAGTTCATGCTTTTAATTGGGATTTTCATACCATTTTTGTGGATAATACCTTAGATCCTGAGGGTCATGTGCCTCCTACCAATTATCTTATTATGGACACTCCCTAGGTGGTTGAGAAATTTCTATATATCCTTTACCACATATCGATCCAATCATTACATATAATCCTTCTCCTATCATTTAACCCACTAATATTCCAAGCCCTTCTGATCCATCTACTTTTTCTACCCCTAGAATTACACTAGATGCCAAGGCAACCTATATTCATCAAATATATTTTGAGTATGATCACCATGGTAATCAAATTCTAGATCTTGAACTATATTTCAAGTATTATGGTCCTCTTCCTACCTTTCCTAATGATGAAGCTATTCTAGAGTTATTTTATGACTGAGAACCTCAACTTCCTCGACAACATCATAAACTTAGAAATTTTAATACTTAAACTCCTTGCTTCAATAACTTCACTGCTAGCATTAATCCTACAACAAATATAATTTTTTCATTACCCAATGCACCATACCAATTTAAATACATTAATTCCATGCTTATTGAATAAACTAATTGCATTGATTATGGTACTCCATCTTATCCTCGACCAATTACAATCTCTCATGAACTATTTCCTATTGAATAGGATAATTTTAGCTTATTCTTTAACAAATATTGTGAGGCTTTCACTTGGTCATATGAGGACATCCCTAGCATTGACCCAAGCATTTTCATGCATAACATCATTAATTATCCTAATGCCAAGCCTATGCATCAAAAATAAATAAAATTCCACTTAAATTTTCCACTTTATATCATAAGGAAATCATCAAATTACTTTATGCTAAATTTATCAAACTAGTGGATTATTCTAAATAGGTCTCCAACATTGTTCCTATTCAAAATAAAGTCACTATGGTCATTTATATTTGTATTGATTTGGAAAACTTCCGTTTAACTTCAATAGATGCCATTGTTGATTCCACAGCTAATTATGAAATTTTAGCTCTTATGGATGGCTTATTAGGATACAATCAAATTCATATTTCCCCTAAGACCAACATAAGACAACTTTCACCATAGAATGGGGCACTTATTGCTATGTAAAAATGCCCTTCAATATTAAGAATGTTGGATCCACTTACTAATGATCAATGACTCACATCTTTCATGATCTCATTCAAAAAATTATTGAAACCTATGTGGATGATCTCATTTCTAAATCCCAACATCATAAGAATCATCTTTCTGATCTTGTTATTATCTTTGACCATATCCTTAAATATAAAGTGAGACTTAGTCCTTATTAATGTATCTTTGAAGTCACATTTGAAAAATTGTTGGGATTCTTAGTCACTCTCCATGGCATTGATGTTGATCCTATAAAAATTAGTGTTATCATTAACATGTTCATTCTTCAATATATTCCCAACATTCACACTTATTTTGGAAAACTTAGGGCAATTAAAAGATTCATCCCTGAAATGGCATATCAAATTCACTCTGTCAATTCACTTCTCAAGAAAGGTACTACTTTGGAATGGATGGATCCATGCCAAAAAGCCTTTGATAATATTCTATTGTGGAGATTATTTATAAATTATAATGTATTTAAAATACTATAAATTTAAAATGTACTATATGCTCTTTATGTATTCTCATCAAGCTTTAATTACTATACATTTTCTAGACACCCTTTATTGTGAACCATTTGGGGTTGACTTTGCCCATGGTTTTGGTGCCCATGGTTTTGGTACCCATGGTTTTGGTACCCATTGTTTTGTAAAATTGCTATGTTGATATAGTATATACGAATAGATATTCATTGGGTAATACATCATGAGAATAAGGGTTTGAGAAAGAAGAATAGAGTGCATGAATTTAGGTTTGAATTCAAGAGGGTTTGTTGAGCATAGCTACAAATAATATTTGTGTATTATAATTGTGAGAAGATAGATTTGAGAGTGGATTATACTCTTGTGGATTGTAATACAATCTGAGCAAGTGTTTCTTGGTGGATGTATCCCACATTGGGTGAACTAAGTTAAATATGTTCTTCTTATTGTGCATGTTTATTTATATTCTTTATGCATCTCTATTCATATTTATTATTATTGTAATTCTATAAAAATATTTTACATAAATTTTTGATTTATTCATAACAAATGGTATAAGATATTTAGGTTGTATTTGTTGAAGTGTTGAATCATAGGAAGGGTTATTAATTCAAGTGGGAGCTATGTCTAATGATCATAGATCAAAAGTTGAAAAGTTCAACAAATATAACTTTCATTTGTGGAAGATGCAGATGGAGGATTACCTCTATTATAAGGACCTCCATGCTCCACTAGGAGAAAAAGTAAAGTAACCAATGAATATGATAGATGAGGTTTGGGAGTTTCTTGATAGAAAAGTACTTGGGGCCATTAGGTTATGCCTTGTATCTTCAGTCATGTTTAATACATCACAATAAAAGACCATGAAAGGTCTCATGAATGCATTAGGGAAGTTATATGAGAAACCCTTTCCTTATAATAAAATATTTTTAATGAAAAAATTATTTAATATGAAGATGTCTTAAAATGGTTCAGTTGTTAGTCATCTAAATAAATTTAATACAGTTGTGAGTATGTTGAATTCTATAAAATTTGATTTTGATGATGAATTTAGGGATTTACTTATTTTGTGTTCCTTACCAGAGAGTTATAATATCTTAGTAATGGCTATGAGCAACTTGATCTCTAATAATGCCAAATTAAAGTTTGAAGATGTCATAGGAGTAATTTTTAGTGAGGAAATGTGATGGAAAAGCTTTGGAGAGACTTCTAATTTAGGTGATGCTTGGGTGGTGGAGAGTATATGGAGATAAAATTTTAGAGGAAAAAGAAAGTATGTAAATTCAAGTGGTCCTAGAAGGTCAAAATCAAAGGGCACGATGGTTTGTTAGCATTGGGGAAAGACTAGGCATGTAAAGAAGGATCATTGGTCTCTTCAAAATAAGAACACAAATTAGGAAGACACCAAGGAGGTGAAAGTGGCAATAGGTAATGTTTTTTAGGATTAATTAATTCTCTCCATTAATAATATTATTGAGTTTTGGGTTTTAGATTTAGGTGCTTCTTTTCATGCTACACCATATAGGCATTATTTTATTGATTATGTTCAAGGGGATTTTGGACATGTTTATCTTGGTGATGATGAGCCTTACAAAAAATTAGGAAAAAGAAGTGTTTAGATCAAGATGTATAATGGGAATGCTTGGCTATTGAAGGATGTTATACATGTGCCTAAGTTGAGATGAAATTTGGCATCTGCAGGATAACTAGGCAATGAAGGTTGTATGGTGACATTTACTACAAATTCTTGGAAGGTGACCAAGGGTTCTCTTGTGGTAGAAAGAGGTAAAAAGTTTGGTACCCTATATTTATCAATTAGTGTTGACTATTATAATTTACCTATTATAGATGTAGATGTAACTTTATGGCACAACAGGCTCAATCACATGAGCCAAAAGGGTATGCAAATTTTTAAGGATCAATTGCCTAGATTGAAAGGGTCTGATTTAGATTTCTATAAAGACTATGTAAAAAAAATATAAAAGGGTAAATTTTCTCAAGGTTGGACCTACAAAGAAGGAGAATAATTTAGAACTTGTTCATTTAGATGTATAGAGGCCAGTTCAGGTATCTTATATTGGTGGGTCATCTTATTATGTCACTTTTATGGATGATGTAACTGGGAAAGATTGGGTGTATGAAATTAAGAGAAAATATGATGTGTTTGATATATTTAAAATATGGAAAGCCTTGGTAAAGAATGAAATAGGTCTCAAGTTAAAATGTCTCAGGTTAGATAATGGTGGGAAATATTGTAGCAATGAATTTTTTGATTACTATTCAAGGAATGGAATTCACATGCAGAATATGGTTCCAAGAACTCCAAATAGAATGGAGTGTTATAAAGGATGAATATGACTATCATGGAGCATTATAAGATCATGAGGTTGCATGCATGACTGCCTTTTTAATTTTGGGTAGAAGTAGTAAACATGGTTGTATATATGATAAATAAAGGTCTTTCATTTGCTTTAAATGGAGGCATACCTAAAGAAACTTGGTCTGGTAAGAAGGTTGATTATTCATTTCTTATAATATTTATTTATGAAACCTTCATTCATATTGATAATGAGGATAGGACCAAGTTAGAATCTAAGTCTAAAAAATGTACCTTTATTGGTTATGGTGAGGATGACTTTGGTTTTCAGATATGGAGTCTTAAGGGTAGGAAAATCTTTTGATCTAGGGATGTTGTCTTTAATAAAAAATTCATGTATAAATAATAGTTTCAGGATTAGAAAGAGGATTATAGAAAAGATTAAATAGTGTTGGAGGATATTATAGATGATAAAGTGTCCAAGCAACTAGTTCAAACACATACTCAACAAGAACCCCAAACTCTTATGGTGAGAAGGTAATCTAGGGTAAGAAGGGAACCTGAACATTTTTTTCCATCTCTTAATTATTTATTACTCACTGATCATGGAGAGCTAGAGTAATTTAAAGAAGCAATATAGGTATATGTTAATAATAAGTGGGAGCAAACAATGGATGAGGAGCATCAATATCTCATAGAAAATCAAATTTAGGATTTGGTAAACCCACCTAAAGGTAAGAGAGTATTGCAGAACAAGAGGGTGTATAGAAGAAGATGATGTAGGTAAAAAAAGGTACAAGCCATGGTTAGTGGTAAAGGGGTTTGTACAAAATAAGGGAATTGATTTTGATGAGAATTTTTTTCCTAGTGGTAAAGATGACTTTTATTAGGATTGTTTTGGGATAGTGGAAATGGAAAACTTACACTTAGAGAAGCTAGATGTGAAGATTGCATTCCTTCATGGTGATTTGGAAAAGGACTTGTATATGGAGTAGCCATATGGATATGAGGTCATAGGGAATAATAATATGGTTTACAAACTGAAGAAGAGCTTGTATGGCTTGAAACAAGCTCCATGATAGTAGTATAATCAATTTGATAGTTTTATGATGGAGTAGGGATACTCCATGTGTCATTCAGACCATTATGTATATATCAATAATTTTGATGATGGTGATTAAATCATCCTTTGTCTATATGTGGATGACATGTTATTTGTAGGTAAGAACATGCAAGAAATAAAGGTACTCAAGGAACATCTTAGTAATTCCTTTGATATGAAGGATTTGGGAGTAGCAAAATAAATACTTGGTATGAGAATAACTTGGGATAGGAAGGAATGAAAGTTGAATTTATCCCAAGAAGAGTACATTAAAAAGGTCTTGGAGAGGTTTAGTATGTAGGATGTTAAACCGGTTAGGACTACTATGCCCTTAACTTTTCACGTGTCTTAGGATATGTGTGGCCAGCTTGTGGCTTACATAACTCATTTATATTATTCTTACATTTATATATGTTCTTAGTTAGGTCAGCCTATGGAATAACCATGGCTAAGTAAACTATATATAGGGGGTAGTGGTTAGTCTTTAATCATCATGCTAAGTATTCTACTCTTAGTGCATTATTGTGGAGGTTTTCCCCTCAAAGTGCCTTTGCTATATTATCTAGTATTCTACTCTGCTATCAATTATTGTTGTGTGATCTCTAACATTTGCTTATTCTATGTGATATAAAATCATTCTATGTGAACATATAAGTAATTTTATTATAAGTGGTATCAAAGCTTTGATTTGGGAAAGTTTCATGTGGCATTATTTTTTTGGATCTTGGAAGGTGCAACTTCTATGAGGGGAAGAAGCAAAAAAACATAACTTGCAATCTGAGAAGAATTAATTTTTTCTATCAGTGCAATATTATTCAAAATGCTCTTTTGAAAAAAAATAATTAAAAAAAGTCTAGATTTTTTTTTTGATTTGCACCATTGCAATCGGTTGATTCATCTTGATGAGATGATCACAATGGTATATTATATTAGTAAAATTTTTATGCTAAACTTTTTTACCCTAGTATGCAAAGGTAGTTTTTGGATTCATCTTGGTGAGGTGATCACAATGGTACCATCTCTTGGTACACTTTTTTTGAGGTAAAAACCCTCTTAGGGTTTATATATGGCTAGTCCTACATGAGGATGAAAAGAGGGAAAGAAATAGGGTGCTGAAGGATTTGTATCTTGCTTATTTTCTATGGAATTTCATCCAAGATCTAAAACAAGTGATTGATTGCCATTCAATTATTTTTGGTGACATGCTAAAAGGAATTCCACCTAGCTACATACATGATCCTACTATCAAAATTATTTATAGTAGTACACCACCAAACATCAGGCCATATAGTTATCCTTATGCCCAAAAAAGTGAAATTAAAAATATGGTACAAGAGATGTTGGATGCAAAAAATCATTCATCATAGCCAAAGCAAATATTCTTCACCAATTTTCATGGTGTGAAAGAAAGATGACACTTGGAGGATGTGCCCTAACTATAGGGAACTCAACAAGTACACTATCAAATACAATTTTCATATTTATATCATTGATGATTTTCTAGATGAATTAAAAGGTGTTCTTTATTTTACCAAGTTAGATATACATTTTAGGTATGAAAAAATCTATATCCGAGATGAAGACATACCCAAAACTACTTTCAAGACTCATGAGGGCCATTATGCATTTTTGGTTATGCATTTTGAGCTAAAAAATGTACCATATACCTTTTAGATTTTGATGAATAGGAAATTTATTCTGGTATTTTTTGATGATATCCTCATAATAAAAATTGGGAAGACCATTTATACCATGTGAAATAGGTACTATCAATTTTGGAGCAACATTAATTATATGTGAAACCTTCCAAATGTAATTTTAGAGCTTGTGAGGATGAGTATTTGGGTCATATGATTTCAAATATAGGAGTAAAAGTGGATACTTAAAAAATCCAAGCAATGGTGGACTAGTTGATTCCTAAGACACTCAAGCAATTAAGGGGATTTATATGGGCTAACTAGTCACTATCACAAGTTTGTCAAAAATTATGGTAGAATTTCAGCCCCACTCACATATTTGTTGAATAAAAACTCATTTCAATGTAATTATATAGCTACTAGGGCATTTGAACAATTTAAATTGGTTATGTGTACCACTCTAGTGTTGGCTACTCCTGAATTTTCCAAGACTTTTATGGTTGAATGTGATGCATTTGGGTATAGTATAGGTGTTGTAATCATGAAATAAGGCATACCTATTACATGTTAAAGTAATAAAATAAAGGGTAAAAATAATCACAAGCCCATTTATGAGAAGAAAATGATGGCCATTTTGCATGCAGTTAAATAATGAAAGCCTTATTTGATGGGTCATCACTTTCAGGTAACGAATGATCATTACAGTCTCAAATATTTTTTAGAACAAAGGTTATCATCTAAAGAACAAAAAAAATGGGTAACTAGTATGATAGGATATATTTTTAAATAGTTTACAATAAAGGCAAAGAAAATATTGATCCAAGCAACAATTCAGGTGATAATTTGGGTGATAGTTCTACCCCAATTGATGATAGAACTTTCGAGAGCCATAAATTTTACACCATAGCTCCAATTGAATCATATTTTGAACCGTTGGAAATATAATAATTAGGAGAATATGGTGAGATATCATAGAGCTCTGATCAATGGATTTTTACCCCCTAAAACCCAATGGAAGTGCCCCAAATTACAATTTTAGTAGTGCAATCTAAAAATAGTAAGTTTCTAAAAATAGTAATTCCTCAAATTTTGCATTGTTTTAAATTGTGGAAGTTGAGCCACTTCCTCTCCCTCGATATTTTTGACCTTCCACATCCTCTCCCTACTTTCAAAATGTGTATAAATGAAGATGTAACTCAAAATGGAAAACAAACATCTCTTCCCAGAGATAAGCATATAGTTGTATTGTGATCTTGAGTAATAAAACATCTCTTTTCAGAGAATTCATTATTACTATGTTATTTTTGTGTTCTTAAAATATTTTTCAACCAAAAATTCTAAGTTTTGGATTAGTGGTATCAGATCAATTTGTCTTGAGAGTGTATGATCCTGAGGATAAGGTCAGGGTACAAGAAGCTTAGGTGGAAAATAATAGAGCTTCCAAACTATCCACCTATTCAATCCAAATGACTTCAAATGGATGATGACATCGAGACATTTGATATTTTCAAGGAAATGATCAATGAATCCCTCCAATAGTAACAAACATAGATGCTACAACAATTTTCCTAAATTCTCCAACAACTTTTGATGGGAAATTATGGCTCCTCATCTGCACTTCTTGGTTCCTCATCCATGGAACATCTTTTCAGTGCCCCAACACCCTTCAAGGTTCAGGTGAATTTTGATATTCCTATATTTTAAAGTAAAATCAATTTTGATGTAGTATAAAATTGTTTGGATCAATTGTCTTCCTACTTCTCTATAAATAAATTCACCGATGGAGAAAAGATCACTTTTGCTCTTTTGAAAGCATCATTGCCCATAAAAAATTCATGGGAAGTGTACAAAAAAAGTTTTAGTATAGATTAAATTGGACTTGAGGTGGAACCTACCTAGGATGATTTCATGGCAGTGGTAAAGGAAGAATATTATCCCATTGGATCATATGATGATCTGTACATACAATGGCAACAAATTTGCCAAGGTTCAAGATTACATAGACATTTTTCATTGTTTGTCTGCAAGATTGGTCATCCAAGACATTGAGAAACATAAAAATCTCAAATATCATGGTGGACTACAATGGTATATACAGGGGTAAATGGAACTCTTCAATTTGGAAACCCTCGATGAGGCATACAAGTTCATAATGAAGATTGAGTAAAAGCATGGTAGAAAGAATACAAAGAGTCAGCCTTCAAAATGGAAAAGTGACAAGGAAGGTCAAACCCAAGGCCAAAATTGGAAGCAAAAGGAGTTTCAAGATAAGAAACCCCAGAAGGGGAAGGCTAGAAAAATGTTGAGCCATCAAGTCACTACTTTTTGAGTCACAATACTCAACATCTAATAATCTATCTCATACACAACCTACATTCAAAGAGGATGAAGAAGAGATTATAGATGCTGATCTTGACACCATCATCATTTCATCACAGACCAATGAGGAAAGGCAAGATGACAAGGAAATATTATTTCACTCCAAATTATGGGTGAAAGGTAAGCCTTTGCATTTCATTATTGATAATGGGAGTCAAAAGAATTTAATCTCTATTAAAGTTGTGAAAATTCTAAATCTATCTATGAAAACTCACCCAAAGCCATACAATATTGGATGGTTGAGCCCAAGGAGAGACCTCTATGTCACCCATCAGTATCTTCTTTCATATGTAATAAAACCTTTCCAAGATGAAGTCTTGTGTGATATGGTCAATCTAGATGTGTTTGATGTACTACTTGGTTAGCCATTCATGTATGATCAACATGGCATCTATGAATCATGAACCTAAAGAATCACCCTAACTCATGGAAACTAGTGCTATAGGGTACTATAGGTACCACCTCCCACATCTATCTCCCTGATCAATGCTAAGCAATGTAAGAGATTAGTGGAAAAGACAAATAAATTTATTCTCATGGTGGTCAAACCATAGAAATCCAAGAAGGCTAATGTTGCAGTCCTAACTACACAATCAACATAACAATAGAATTAGATGAGACAAATCATAAGAGAATATGATGACTTATTCAAGTCACCCATAGGAGTTCCACTGCATTTCTAGGTAAAACATTCTATCGATTTGATCTCAAGATTACCTTTGCCTAATAATCTTGTGTATCACAGATCAGTTTTGGAGAATGATGAGATAAAAAGATAGATTCAAGAATTGATCCAAAAGGGTCACATCAGGCTAAGATCTTCACCCTATGGAAACCTAATTGTCCTAGCACCAAATAAATATGGAACATGGAGGCTTTGCATTAACTATCAAGCCTTAAATAAAATCACTGTGAAGAATCACTACCCTCTCCCCAAGATTGATGACCTACTGGACCAAATTCATGGTGTGAATTTATTCACCAAAATTGATCTCAAATATAGCTATCACCAAATTCCCATTGATCCCACTGATGTATAAAAAATTGCATTCAAATTTGAGGGGCTCTTCAAATGGTTGGTTATGCCTTTTGGCTTAACTAATACACCTGCAACCTTCATGAGGATGATGGATGACATCCTATAACCCTTCACCAATTCATTCATGGTTATCTACCTCGATGACATACTCATTTATAATATAACATGGGAGTAACATCTGCAACATGTTTGTAAGGTGCTTCAAACTCTTTGGGAGCACAAGTTGTATGAAAATATTGACAAATGCACATTCAATATGACAATAATTCAGTACCTTAGGTAAGCTATGAATGAGGAAGGGGTCCATGTTGATCCAAAAAATATTTGGGTTATTTGAGAATGGCCTACACTAAGGAACCTCATAGAACTTCATAGCTTCTTGGGTCTTGAAAATTTCTATCATACGTTTGTTCTTGGATTTTCACATGTTGCTTGCTCACTAACCCCATTGACTAAAAGAGGAGCTAAAGATACATTTTAGTGGAGTTAAATACAATAAAGGGCATTTAATAATTTGAATAATAGACTCTTCTCAACCCCTATTCTTGCCTTGCCAAATTTGTATCAACCTTTTGAGTTGATGATTGATGAATCTGAATATGCCATGGGAGTTGTCATCATGCAACATGGCCATCTTATTACATATCATAGTGAAAATTTCATTGATACAATCAAAAAATATCTAACATATGATAAGGAGATCTATACCATTGTGAAAGCCTACAAACAATGGAAACACTACATCTTGGGGAAAGAGATGGTCATCCACACTAACATTAGACCATTGGAATTCATCCAGATATAGAGCAATCTATGAAATGAGAGGCACCAAAAGTGGGCCACATATCTTTATCATTTCCATCTAATAATCAAACACAAAAAGGGGAGCTCAAATACAGCTGTAGATTATTTAAGCCACCCACCAACTATTGCAATCATAATAGTTCTTAACTTGTACAGACATGAGACTACCATTTGGGGTGCTCTGTATGAAGTAGATCCTACCTTTGCTAATATATATCAGGTTCTTCAAAAATGTAAACATGTTTCTAATTTATATTTTCAAGATAATGTCCTCTATCATATGGGGTACATCTGTGTTCTAGCTGTAGAGTAACAAAAGATGATATGGGAAGCATTTTTCAGTAGGATAGTTGGACACTTTGGTGTAGAAAAGACATTGGCAATTCTTTAAAAACACTTCTACTAGCCCTATATGTGAAAGGATGTGGAAAGGTATCTCAAATCTTGCACCCCATGTGTGATATCCAAGCCAAAAAATAAGATGCAAGGATTTTACATGCCATTTCTAGAACCAACCAGGCCTTGGGAATCTATCTCAATGGATTTTCTCTCAGGTTTGCCCACTTCAAAACATGGAAAGGACTATATTTTTGTTTTAGTTGATCATTTTTCAAAATTGGCTATCATGATTGCTTGTAATAAAAATATATCTACTGAAGAAATTGTGCAACTATATTTTAGTCATGTATGGCTCCATTATGGTCTCCCCAAGTCCATTGTCTTAGATCAAGACAACAAGTTCCTAAGCATCTTCTGGTCCACTCTATGGAAGATGATGGGTACCAAGCTGATAAATTTTGCATCCTTCCATCCATAAATTGATGGTCAGATAGAGGTGGTGAACCACTTGATTTTTCATATGATTTGGATGTATCACTCTAAACATCCACACAAATGGGATGAGGGGCTTCTTTTCATACAACATGGATACAATCGGTACCTGCATAGCTCGACCAAGCACAATCCATTCCAAGTATGCTTTGGGTTCCAACCCATGGCACAAATTGATATAGTTATTCCATTATCCACCATAGAATAAACACTTCATGGAAGATCTAAGGTATCAAAAGAAACAAATTTCATCAAAAAAATGCAACACATCTAGTATCAAGTTCATGACATTTTGGAGAAGATGAATCAGAAGTATAAGCAACACCATGACATAGGATTACATACCATTTTGTTGTGGGTGACAAGGTTTGGTTATGAATTCAAAAAGAATGACTTGTAATCCCATATAAAAATTTGGCCTCTATGATATGTCCCTACACCATCCCCAGAAAAGTTGGAGAAAATGCTTTTGAGTTAACATACCAGCCTACCTTGGTCTGCATCCAATATTCAACATGGAGCTCCTCAAACCATATCATCCACCTTTATTAGATAATTTAGTCATAGAAAAACAAATGTACATTAATGAGCTTAATCCATATAGTTTTAACCTAGTGGAGGAGAATCATATTCTAGATACCTGGATGAAGACAACAAGAGGATGCTCTATTCTACTTTATCGAGTGGTCAAAAGGGGCTAGCTTAGCCACCAAAGTGAGTGGATCATAGAGAATCAAATCAAGACACAACTACCACACTTGATGAGGAAAATTGATGCAATGGGGAACATTGATTTTCAAGGAGGGAGGAATGATCTGGGCAACAATTTAGGTGACAATTTGGGTGATGGTTCCACCCCAATTGATGATGGAACTTCTGAGAGACATAACTTTTACATCGTAGCTTCAATTGACTTACAACTTAAACCATTGGAAAGATAAGAATGAGGAGAATATGATGAGATGGCATGGATATTTTATCAATGTATTTTGACCCCAAAAAACACAATGGAATTTCTATAAATTTCAATTTTAGTAGTGCAATTTAAAAATAGTAAGTTTCTAAAAATAGTAATTCCTCAAATTATGTATTATTTTAAATCATGGAAGTTAAAAAAAATCATCTCCCTCAAGATTGTTAACCTTCCACATCCTACCCCTACTTTAAAAATGTGTATAAATGAATATTTAACTCAAAATGGAAATTAGACATCTCTTCCCAGAGATAATCATATAGTTATATTACGATCTTGAAAACATCTCTTTTTAGAAAATTCATTGTTATTGTGTTATTTTTGTGTTATTGAAATATTTGTCAACCAAAAATTCTAAGTTTTGGATCAAATATATTGGAATATGCACTATCTAGGAAAGATGAATCAATTGAGGCATTGTTATATGCTATTACCATTCTACAGGCAAATTGGTTAGAAGAAGCATGATCATAATGGGACAAGGATAGTGCTACCCATAATTTGATTCAGAATCTTCAACAAGGTTTGGGTGGATTTGAAAAATTCACATGGAAGGGTGATGCATTATAATATAAAGATAGGTTATGCCTCTATAATAATTCTCTTCTTAAACAAAACAATCCTTTAGGAACTTCATGCAAATCCAATTGGGGGTCATTCAAGATTTTTAAAACCTATCATAGAATCAAGCAGGAATTTTTTTTAGGACTCAAGGGGGATGCCCATAAATATGTGGTTGAATGTATGATATATCAATAAAATAAAGGATAAACCATAAAAAACCCAAGTCTTTTGTAACCTTTATCCATCCCTAGCCATCGTTGGGAAGAGGTGTCTATGGATTTCATTATAAGGTTATTAGGATCTAATGGTCAAAATTTTATCATAGTTATGGTAGATCATCTCAGTAAGTATGCTCATTTTTGTTCTTTATCACAACCATTTTTTTCTATTACAGTAGGTTTTGATTTTTTCAATATAGTTTATAAATTACATGATATGCCTAAGATCATTATCAGTGATCGAGATCCCATCTTCACTAGTAATTTTTGGATGGAGTTATTTGCATGTTTGGGCACCCAGTTGGCTCATAGTTCATCCTTAATCAGATAGACAAATTGAGGTAGTCAAAAAATGTCTAGAAGGATAACTCTATTGTTTTGTTTCTAATAAATAGGATAAATGGGTTCAATGGTTGCCACTTGTTGAATGGTGGTATAATACTTTTGTCCATATTTCTTCCAAAATGTCTCATTTTCTGGCACTATATAGATACCACCCTCCATTCATCACTTCAACCTTGAAGTTCAATCCTAAGGTTCATGTAGTTGAATAACATATTCACCATCAATAGGAGGTCCTTGCCAGTTTGCATAAAAATTTAGCCATGAACTAGAATCACATGAAATAGTAGGTAGATCAACATAGGAGTGAGAGGCACTTTGACATTGGTGATTGGGTTTTGTTTTATTACAACCATTTAAGAATATGTCCTTGAATTAATAGAAAAAAGGATAACAAGTTATCCCCTAAGTATTATAGACCTTATCATATCTTACATAAAATTGGTAGTGTGGCCTACAAGTTAGATTTTCCTTCCTCCACTCACATACATCCACTATTTCATGTATCATGCCTGAAAAAAGTCATTAGACACAAATTTTCTACCCAAACTAATTAATCAAAATTGGATGAGGAAGGAAGAGTTATTCTTGATCCTAAAGTGATCCTTCAAATATGCACTAAGCAGTTGTAGTCTCAAGTGATTAAGGAGTACCTAATCAAATGGAAAAATCTTCCCTATGAAGATGCTACTTGGGAGGATGAATACTTTGTGTAGCAACATCAAGAGTTGACTCAATGTTGAAGATAACATTTTATTGAAGGGGAGGTGAATGATATGCCTTTAACCTTTGGTGTGTCTTAGGATATGTGTGGCCAACTTGTGGCTTACATACCTCTTTCATATTCTTGTTACATTTCTCTATGTTCTTAGTTAGGTCGGTCTATGGAATAACCATGGTCAAGTAGACTATATACAGAAGGTAGTGGTTAGTCTTTGACCATCATGTTAAGTATTCTTCTCTTAGTGCATTATTATAGAGGTTTCCCCCTTGAAGTGGCTTTGTTATATTATATAGTATTCTACTTTGCTATCAATTATTACTATGTGATCTCTCACATTTGTTTATTCTATGTGATATAAAATCATTTTATGCAAACATCTAAGTAATTTTATTATAGGGACTCCTTTGGTAGGTCATTTCATGTTATCAAAGGAGTAGTGTCCCAAGACAAAGGAGCAAAGAATCTAGATGTCACATGTACCTTACTTATTAGTTTTTGGTAGCTTGATATATGCAATAGTATGCATTAGGCCAAATATTGCCCATGTAATGGGAGCAGTAAGTAGGTACATGAGTGATCCAAGTAGAGAACACTAGAAGGTAGTGAAGTGGATCCTTTAGTATTGAAGAGGGACCATGGGGATATTTTTAAGCTATGGTGGATTGGACACCACTTTGTGTGGTTATGTAGATTCGAACATGGTTGGATATTTAGACAACATGAGGAGTACACCATGATATGTATTTACTATAGGTGACATAACAGTGAGCTAGATATCATGACTATAGAAATTTTTTGCTTTGTCAACCACAGATGTTGAGTATATTTTTGTCATAAAGGAACTAAAAGAAATTATTTGGTTACAATAGTTGATTAAAAATTTGGGGCATAAGTAGGAGGAAGGGAAGCTATATAGTGATATTCAAAGTGTTATACATCTAGAAAATAACTCTATTTTCCACTCTAAGATGAAGCATATATAGTTGAGGTACCATTTCATCAAGATATATTTGAAAGAATAGAAATTGAAGATAGATAATATTCATACCAGTCAATATCATGTAGACCTGATGACCAAGGTGGTCACAAGGGAGAAAATGAAGCTATGATCAATTTTAGTTGGCCTTCACAATTGATAGTGAAGGGTTGAGAAGCCTGCTCAGAGGAAATAAATATCCAAGTGGAATATTGTGTGTTGTGGAGCCTATTTCTAAATTACAATGTAACAAATACTACACATTTAAAATGTATTGTACACTTTTTATGTATTTTCATTAGGGTTTAAGGTCAGGTTGGGCCCCAAGAAAGGGTTTGAGGGTTGATTTAGAATGGATGGATCTATTTCAAAAATCCTTTTATAATGTTGTGTTATGGATCCTATTTATAAATTATAATGTATTTTAAATAGTGTACATTTAAAATGTATTGTACACTCTTTATGTATTCTCATCAGATTTCAAATATTATAAATTTTTTGGACCCCCTTAATGGGGAACCATTTTGGGTTGATTTTACCCATAGTTTTGGTACCCATTTCTTTTTAAAATTTCCATTTTGATGTACTATGTATAAATGGATATTCAATGGGTAATACATCATGAGAATAAGGGTTTGAGAAGGAAGAATAGAGAGTGTGAATTCAGGAGGGTTTGTTGAGTGCAACTCCAAATAATATTTGTGCATTGTAATTGTGAGGAGATAGATGTGAGAGTGGATTGTAATAAAATATAAGAAAGTGTTTCTTGGTGGATGTAGCTCACATTAGGTGAATCAAATTAAATCTGGTCATCTTGTTGTGCATGTTTATTTTGTTCTTTATGCACCTCTATTCATATCTATTATTATTGTGATTCTATGAAATTGTTCCACATAAATTTTGGATTTATTCCTAATATATAATATGAAAGAGTCATTGATTCATCCACCTACACTTCATCCTCATTCCAATGATAAACATTTGATTCTATATACTTATTCCACACCTATTTTATTTGGGGTAATGCTTTCCCAACAAGATGATACGAGAAGAGAGTATGTTATCTACTACATTAGCCAAGGCCTCATTAATTATGAGACACATTATACAAAAATTGATTGTGATTGCCTCCACATTTATTTTTCAACCAAAAATATTCTCCACTACATGCTTTACCAACCTACTTGTGTCATTATTCATTCTAACCCCCTTCATCATTTATTATCCAAAGCATTTCTTCCTAGAGATAGAATTGGTAAATGGATGTTCCTCATGGAATTTGATCTATGCATCATTACTCAAAAAGCTATCAAAGGGAAAGTCATATCTAATCAACTTGTTGTAACTCCCATACTAGCCACTTATTCTCTTCAAGATAATATTATAGATGATAATATCCTTTACATCAAAGGTTTTAAACAAGTTATTTCTATCAAAGATTATTTTCATAGCTTTACCACTGATCTTGAAGCTAATAATCTTGATGACTCCACTACTCCCTCTTGTAATACTAACTAAAAGTATTTATCAAGGAGCTTCCTAAAATTAATGATGACTTTCATGAGGATACTTATATGCTTCACTTTGATGGTGATAAATACCTTCAAGGAGACTAGGTAGGTTGAATTCTCACAAGTCCTCTTTACAACATCATTCATTTATATTTTTGCTTTACCTTTGATGTCACCAACAATATGGCCAAGTATGAAGCTCTCATTTTAGGCATGTGAGATGTTATTAACTTAGGCATTTGATATCATCATGCCTTAGGTGATTCTTAGCTTATTTTCCACCAAGTCGGTGGTGATTATCAATGTAAAATTGAGAACCTCATCACATATCATCAAATTGTAACCACTCTTGCTAAGGATTTCATCTCTTTCACTATTGTGCCTATTCCTTGAGATCAAATTTCATTATTGATTTTCTTGCCTCTTCATCATCTCTCTTTCATCCACATCAAGTCTTTCTTTATCCTACTTTTCTTATACAAATAAGAAAATCTCCATCCTATAATCAACCATCATATTCACTTATCTATCATATTGAGATTATTACCATTTGAAAAATCTCATGGTACCAAGACATCATTCAATTCTTAAAACATCAAACTAATCCTCCTAATTTAGACTTTCATGAAAAAACATGTATTCAAAAACAAGCTTTAAATTACATATTTCAGCACAACATCATTTATTATCTCAGTGCTAAAGGTACATTTCTCCATTATGTTATGCAAGATGAGGTCCCTCTTCTTATTGAACAAGCACATGGGGGAATTTATGGTGGACACTATAGCAAACATACTACAAACTATAAATACTTATGTATGGGTTAATTTTACCCTACTTTTGAAAAGAAGACAATCAAATATGATAAAAAGTGTAATCTTTTTTAGCTTCATGATGATATAATTCATTCACCTCTATCTTAACTTCAAATTATCAATTCTCCTTGGCCATTTTCCACATGGGGATTCAATCTCAGTGGTAAAAAACCTTACTCCTAAGATGGGAATGTTTTTATCATCATCGCTATCAAACATTTTACCAAGTGGGTATAATATATGCCTTTTGTTAATGTCATAGGTCCTACCATTTATAAGTTTATTATTAATCACATCATTTGGTACTTTGGTGTTCCCTATACCATAATTTCAGACAATGATGGTAATTTTTTTTAAAAAACATGTTAAACAACTTTTCAACAAACTCAAGGTTGATCACAAATTTTCCACACCTTATCATCTGTAATGTAATGACCAAGATGAGTCCAATAATAAGATTCATAGAAAAATTCTCCAAAAGACAATTCATGAAACCTGCATGGATTGGTAGCTTCATCTTTACCCTACACTTTGGGCCTATCAAATTAGCATACATACTGCCACTATAACAACTCCATTCTTTCTATTCTATGGTTTTGAGTCAGTTCTTCCTTTAGAAGTTGAGATTCCCTCTATTTATATATCTCTTCATGGTATTATTTTCAATGAATAATTACATGAATCTCATCTTAATGCCCTTGATCTACTTGATGAACATCATCTTTTTGAATTATAACATAACTGCCAATACAAGGCTCACATTGCTAGACAATATAAAAAATGTGTTAAAGTTCACACATTTAATGTTGGTGATCTTGTCCTTAAATTAAAATACACCCATGATAAAGAAGGTAAATATGCCCAACCATTTTGGGGCCCATATTTAGTCAAATATATTCTTGGTCTAAGCACATACCACCCTCAAACTAATGAAGGCCATATTTTTACAAAGCTCACCAATGCAAAATTCCTTGAAAAGTACTTTGCCTAATCATTTCTTTCTTTTCATGATTTCTATCAACATCTATCTAACACTTTTTTAGGTTACTTACACATACTTTTCCATCTACAACAAGTTCCTTTCACAAACCTTTAGTCCTCCCTTTTGGTGATTTGGTTTCTTGATGTACTGTAGTCTTATTTATCTTCTTGCATTTTTTATTTTTGATATCCCTTGGGTTTTTATTTTATGAGTTGCTTTGTAAGACCATGGATAAGACCTAGTATTCCTTAAAAAACTATTATATTTTTCCTTACCTCGCTTTATTTCTAACTTGCTTGTTGGCACCCCTTAGGTTTGTCTTTTATGAAGTTGTAGTGTAAGACTGCACATAGGACCCAACTCTCCTCATAAAATTATCATATTTTCATGATTTACATCCTTGTTCTCAAACTTTAGCTTTTTCTTCTTTTGTTAGATGGAATTTACACAACAATCTATGTTAGCATGTTTTCCTCCATTTCCCTCATTCTTATGATAAAGAATCACACTTTAATGTCATTTTATCCCTTTTTGCCCTCTATCACTTTTTTTGTGATCTAAAGTAATTCAAATTGTTCAATGTGTCACTCCTCTTGATTTCCCATTTATTTCACTCCACATTAGATAAAACAAGGTTGAATTCAAGATAGCACTTTTATTTCACCTAGATTTATGAGACTCTTAGACCCCATGATCTTTGAAATTCTCTCTCTTATTAACCTTATCCCAAGTACTCAAATGAAGGTCATCTTTAGCACCCATGTTTGGTTTTCCAAATCTATATGGAGGAGGAATAAAAAAATCCATCAAGAAACTTAAAATCCAAATCATTTGAAATAAAAGGCAATGATATCTAAAAGTTAACATACAAATCTCAAAAGTTAAATTCACATCAAAAGATGTGATTCCAAACACATCTCCTATCTCTAGTAAAAGCTCAAACTACATATTTGGCCTCACATAGATCCAAGGTCCATTGGGGTGCGGTATGCCAATATATTGGAATAGGGGGATCTAAAAAATAAATCTATGGTGCTACCTAATTTCTCATGTAATTACCCAATCTTCATAATATATTGATGGTTCTATAAGGGGTCTTGAGGAATGAGGAGCACATTGTGAGAAGGTAGATTGATTTTAATTCTCATGCATATATCCTTCATGTGATGAACGATACACTTCATTTGTTGACATAAGGATTTTTTAGCTAAGAGAATTTCTTCAGAGTCCTTAAGGTTGAAAGTCCTCTTGTTTTGACAAACCTAATTTGAGTGTCTTAACTTTGATAAAGAGTTCCTCTACCTTGGTTTTTCCTTCATTCCCCCCTCCACCCATTTAATTTACCCCCTTGATATAAAAATTATGATTCCAAATCTATTTTTACTTCTTCTTTAATTCCTTCTTCTTCACCTATTAAAAACATGTTAGCAGTAATTTGTTTCAGGTTTATCTATCCTTAGAGTGAAATAACATGTTTGAGAAACTATGGATTACTTCTTTCTTTTACACCATGATTTTAAATTTCTACACTTTTTTTAATTTATTTTTACCATTTGTCATTTTATACTTTTCTTCTATTATGGACACCTGATTTTGTACCCTTTTTCCATTGATTGAGTGAGGTTGTCTTCTAACTTCTCACCTAACAATCTTGTTTTCCCTTTTTATGCACCTTTTTCCATTGTTGAGTGAGATAAGGATTGTTATTACTCACTCATAAATATTTTTTTACCATTTTTTAAAAAATAATTTACATTTGATAATTTATTACAATCTCATGTTTGATATGTATCCTTGGTTTGACTTGGTGAGTTTGTCTTTCTTACTTAAAGATAGCTAGTTTGAGTTTTTTGATCTTTAGTAGCCTTAGTTTTTTGGTTACCTAGGTTAACATTATTTTTGACTTGGTAATTTGGTCTAACATAGTACTTGTCACCCCAGCTTACCAAATTTTCCAAGTATGTCCCATTCTCATAGCACCAATTATCTTGGGTTTCTTGCATTTATTTGTTTTTGTTCTTTAGTTTTGTATTCTTGGGTTTATCAAAAGCAGTTTCTACACCCTATATAATTAAAAATAAAAAAATAGTATACAACCATATAATGATAAAGGTAAGTCAAGGTATGCATTACATTTACTTTTTAGTCATTTATTTTTAGTTATTTCTGCTTTAAAATACTACAATTTTTTTAGCATCAACATTATGTGTCCTTATGTTCTTTCTCAAAGCACCATCCCTTATTTCACATTAGTGACACATGATGAGGTTAAAGTGGTGCATATGTATACACATAATATTTTCAAACTTTTATCAAAAATTGATGCTTTACATCTTGAAAGAACCCATCGAGACTCAATCTCTTTGAGTGCATGCCTTAAGGGGTGCATCGAGAAAGGGATGGGTAGAAATTTGGTGATTCATAGGATTTTTATCCCTTATTTCCACATTATTATTAATCCAAATAGATATTAAAACCATTCCATAAGATATTAATCCTCCCTTTCACAATCCTATAGTATTTTTTCCTCTTTCCATCCCTCTTTTCCTCGCCTTGATTCCCTTTTACCAGTTGACTGTACTAGGTCAACTAGGTTGACCATATATAGTTTTTAGCCTTTGATTATTATACAAGGTTAACTAGGTCAATCATATACTATTTAGGGAATTTTTCACTTTGAGTTTTGTTATCCCTTTGACTAACTTGGCTCAGGACCTAGTGATTTATCTCCCAAAAACATACAAGGTTAACTAGGTTGACCCCATACAATTGACATATTTAGAAGGATTTAGGGTGAGATCCACCTATAAATACAAGATCATTTCATCATTATTTAAATACACAATAAATATTTATTATTCACTCATGTTTCTTTATAATTTTCTCTTCCACCAATCTACTCAAGGAGTCATCGCTTAGGGTTTCTACTTGGAGAATCTATTACTGTCGATAAGTCTTGGATGTTTTGGCCTTTATTAGTTATCCTTACAGAAAAAAATAATCTCTTATGAAGACACTTTATCCAAGGGATAGATTAAATTTAAATGTGTTCACATCTAGGTAAGTATATTCTAACTTTGTTCTCCTTTCTTTAGTAGATAGAAGTAACATAAGTATTTACTTGAATAATATTACTCTTCATATTCCATGTATTAGGGTCTTACTCATACTTAGCTTAATTGAGATTCTCTTATAAATGTTTTGATTTCTTTACTAACCCCTCATGTTGTGCCACAAGATTTGGTGTGTACTAGGTTATATTTAATTTCTTGTTTATTAGAATAGAGTGAACACTAAACCTAAGACTCATTTGAAGTTATTGCATGATTGTGTTAGACTATAGGCTTTGGAACCCTTCCTATCATGGTGTATTGTGACAAGTGATCCCATAAATGGGTCTAAAAATTACCCATATTGGTCACGCCCACACTTAAAAAATGTATTCCCAATCCGAAGTGTAGGTATGCTCTATCTTCTCTGAGCTAGGATTAATTTATAGACATGATGCATTTCTAATTGCATACAGACTGACCTAGACCTTCATGAATCTTGGAAATGAAGACTTGCATAATGAAATTATAGAAACAAACATAGATGCATAAACCATTATTACCTTAATTTATCCAAATTTGACTTAATGTTTGCTAAATTCTTTGGATATGACCATATGAATGACCATTTTGAGTGATTTGATGACAAAACTAGGTGTTTGACTGCCATTTTGAATATTCCTTGATCAAGACAAAAAATGACATCAAGACCATGACCATGACAAAAGCTTTCAAATGGATATCAACAAAGTTAAATAAGCTTGATTAGCAAGTTTTGAAATGTAATGGCCTAACCATTTTTGCTAACATTTTTGGAAACCTCTAGGGGGTGTATGCCTATTATGCACCTAGATTAGTAGCCTTATTGCATCCATTGGGATATGGAGTCACTAGTCACCATAATATTAAAGTTTACCTTGATTATAAATGGATTAAATTAGGATGAAACAACTAATAATACCTCATACACATGCAACAAAGCAACACAAAACACACACAATAAAGCAACTAGACCAAATAAGACACACATTGTGCTAAGAATGACTTAGGGAAAACAAAACATGAGAAAATACTATGTAAAAATAACCTCCAATGTCTAATCCACTTGGATCAAAAGGAAAACTTCTAAGGTCTTCTTTATGTGGTGGACAAGAATGATGAAAAACAAGCTAATTTTAGAACATTGCTCTAGCACTATGAACTCTTTTCTTGAATGCTAATGTATTTTTCATGTCTTTAAGTGGATACATAGTATACATCACGTCTCATATGGATACAAATTCCTATTTAAGTGTACTTTTATCAACCTCACCTGAGCATTTTCTTCAAACTTCATAACCACTTTATCAATGACTTCATATGGAGTTGCAGGTCCACTATCCAAGATTGAAAAAAAAAATCTAAATCTTCTCAAAAGGAATATTTTTATTGTTCATTTTATAGATAAAAAACTTCATTCCTCACTTGAAACTTTATATTAGTAACTATATAACTGTCCTAGTCTTCAAGTTCCTCACAAAGGGCAACAAACTTTTCTTCTTCATTACAAACTATTATAACTTCAATTGGGCTCACATCCTATTCATTTATTTCTATAACTAGATCATGCATATATTTTTCAAGGTTACTTTATCATTGTTTCACTACAACTAACTTATGAATTCCTCTATAACAAGAGATAGGATCATCACCTTCAATGAAAAAAGAGGTTCAAAATAAAATTTTACCTTTTGTTGATCCTTTAAAACCTCTTAAGAGCCATCTAACTATACTTTTATTGTTGAAAATACTTGAACACCTTCATCATGGCCTTCTTGAGGCTCATTTTCATGACTTGATATGGTATAAACCTTATCACATGTTGTAAAGAAACTTTGGACTTCTTCATTCATGCTTTTATCATATTCACTAGTCAAGATAACTGTCTAAGCTTATTTTTCATGATCATGATAATCAATGACCTTGGGTACAAGCTTAAATTATTATTGAGAAACCATCAAAACTTAAATTATGATATTTTATTTTATAATCACTCTATCATCCAATACTTCCATGGCAAGATCTTCAATCTCTTCAAGGAAAACATGATACAACTATTGCCAAACATCATCAGGCTTATTAGAGTTATTTGTAGTTTTAATAATGAATTAAATTTGAGTTAATTTGAGGACTTCACTCTAGTAGAGATACTATTTTTTAATCATTTATACCTTCATCAAATTTATCCATCTGATTTTACTCTTCTTTTATGAATCATGGGAGTTCATCAATTGAACACAAGTTTAACTCATCATGTGTTCAGTGTCCCAAACCTGATTCTTCTTTTCCCACATGAAGAGAGCCACTAATGGTGATATATTCATCATACTCACTTGATATTCTCTCTTTATTAGCTAAAATATCTTCACTTATATTCCATACAACTAGTTCTATCTCCAAAGGGGGGATGGTGGGAGGGCAAGAGAGCTCATTAGTTTGTTTCAATATTGAGAAGGTGTCTTTCCAACTTGGTATCTTGAAGGACTTATTTGGGAGCTCTTAGGTAAGGGGAAGAGAATTTTGTGATAATAATTATTCATTCTTATCCTTTAAGGAATTAATCAACCCCTCACATTCTGATATACCTTGGTATTCATGGACAAATCTAACTTGAGGGGTGGATGAAGGATTTGGGACACTTGAAGACTCTCTTGGTTTGACCTCTACTACATTCTCAAGGATTGGCATGATGTAATTAGGGGTCATAGTCCTATATGGTCTCCATGATGGAATGGTTTGAGGCCCTTGAGGAAGAGTGGGTGTAGGTTGCATGGGCATATGATTTTCGTGAGCATTGGAAATCTATTAACTTGACATATTGAACTTAGGAGATTCATTTAGATGGTATGTTACAACTTGGGCCAAATTGGGAGAAAAATAACACTAATTTGGGGTAATAAAAGGAACATAAGTCTGATTTTATTGAATTTTATACCTCTCCTAGACCACTAACCTATTCTCCATACATTGAATTAAACCTATTATCTTTAGCATGCCATTACTTGGTGTTTACTAATCCTCCCTCTCAATAATTTCCCACTCACTCTTAACCAAATTTAATGAGTACCTCATACTCTAAATGAGATGGGTGGGGAAAATTAGACCAATATCCTCTTCTCTATCAATCTCTCTCAATATTCTTTCATAGTCTAATAGGATTTGTTCAAGTCTTGATAAAGATTGAACAAGAATGTGATTATACTATGTAGGGGCAGAATAGTTTTGACAAAGATGATTATAAGGATAAGTAGGATAATATAGAGACTAAGTTGGGGTACATGGGAGTCACAAATCATAAGAAATCTGATATTTTATTGGTTGAGGGCTACTTGGGTGAAGCTATGAACATTGTTAGCTTGATATGAAGGCACAAAAGAAGTATTTTGACCAAATGAAAATTGAGAATACATACCAATTAGTATCTTATAAGCACTTGGGATGCTTAAACCAAATGTGTTTCAATTAGAGTCACCATATATACTTTATGTCATGCCTTCAAAGGCTGATGTATTGAAGGACAACACCAAAAATCCCTAAATATATGACAATCCATCCCTCTAAGCATGCCAAAACTATTATCAATCTAAATTACACCCTTGAGGAGGTTGTTCAAGCCATCCTCTTTTAGATGACACATATAAATAATTATAGGTGTGGGTAGCCTAATTTTTGAGGTGAATCTCTAGATTAGGGTTATCTCCCTTGATGTATCATTTAAAACTACAACTAAACATATTACTTGAAAGGAATAGGGTAAGTGCACAAAGTTGGGGGCTAATTTTATAGACATTTTACATAGTGTAATCACATTATTAAATAAAATGATCATGTTATTGACATAAAATGATCACATTATTTAAAATATGGCTTAGTAATTACCGAGCCATAATGTGATCATGTTAATAGAAAACATGATCAAATTATTAGAAAAATAATAATGTGATCATGTTATTATTGTTTTTCACATTAAATCAACAAACATGTAGATGGAATGAATGTTGGTTAATAGGTAATGAAAATGATTTATTGATAATGTGATCACATAATTGATAATGCAATCATGTTCTTATTATTTCTCACATAAAAGCATGTGGGATTTGCACATGAAGCTAACTTTGGCTAGAAGATTATATTGTTACATTTATTTCCTTATACTTTAAATTTAATTTAGTAAATATAAGAAAATAGGCTCACTCTACATCTGATAGAGTTGGTCTCATGGTTTCACACCTTATGAAGTGGAAAATAGTTTTTCAAAATATGATTTGGTCAGTACTTAAGCATTTTTAGGGTCCAAGTATTAAACCTATGGATTTTAGGACATAATTTATTTAATTGATGTCCATTTTTGGTAAACATATAGTAATTTTAAAGGTTTTTATGAATTATAAAGTAATTATCAACATTTTTAAAATTCTTAGGTTTGTCAAAATTAAAGTTTTCAAACCACTCACTTTGAAATTTATACAAAGCCGTGTGATTGGGGTAGTATAGGTCACATTGATGGCTTACACACATCAAATGACCACTTTGTGTTAATTTTAGTTGTTCATCATCTCTCCCTCATACCTGATCACTTCTTACTCATGCCTCATCATCCCTAATCACTCTCTCATCATTCTTAATTTTACATAATCACTCCCTCATTGATCCTCACTATCCTTAATAATCTCTAATAATTCCCTCATCATCCTTGATTACTTCTTCATTGACCATCATTATCCCTCATCAATTATAATCACTCAATCCTCATCTCTCATCATATCTTATCACTCCCTCATTAACCCTCACCATCCCTCATCATATTTAATCACTCCCTCATTGGCTCTTACCATCTCTCATCATCCCTGATCACACCCTCATTACATTTCACCATCCCTCATCATCCATAATCACACCCTCATTAGATCTCACCATCCCTAATCACTCCCTCCTTGTCCCTCATCATCCCTAATCACCTTCGTATTGACCCTCACCATTACCCATCATTTAGAATTACTCCCTCATCATCCTGAATCACTCCCTCATTTACCCTCACCATCCCTCATCATCCCTAATCACTATTTCATCATACCTCATCATCTATAATCACTCATTCCTCATCCCTCATCACCCCTAATCACTCCCTCATTAATCCTCATCATCCCTAACCACTCCCTTATCCTCCTTAATCACTCCCTCATTTACCCTCACCATCCCTCATCATCCCTATTAACTCCCTCATCATATTTAATCCATTCCTCATCTTCCCTCCTCATCCTTAATCACTCCATCAAATACCTTAATGGTTATATTTTGTTGGGGTTTAACAATGGTAGGAGCTACAAGTGGAGCATTGAGTACTAGCATAAAATATAAGACATAGTGATCAAAATGATGTGGAGGCAAATTTGAAACATAAATATTTAACGCCTATGAAAAAATATGGGCCTATTAGAAAATATGTAATTCAAAATTAAAAATCCACTAAAAAATATAAGTAAAACCACCATAACACTAAAAATGGGTAGTAAATACATGAGGATCACCGTGATTTCCTAAAACTAATCAATTGATTTTCATATGAGGACATTCTATGATTTGAATAATTAAATTTAATGCCCTATATTTGTATGTATATTGATTGAGTCATAATACAAAAGTGTAGAAAATAATTTCCAAATGATTAGAACAAGTAGTCGAAGATTGGAAACTAGTTCTTAATTCATAACTTCAAAATTTAATCTAATGAAGAGTGTCACACTATGATCTCTCTACTTACACATCTCGAGAAGTGGGTACACTTATATATAACTAAAAAAAGGTAAGTAGATAATATATTATGAACCCAATGATATGGTTAGTACTAAAAATATATCTAATTTCCCCAAAAAGAAATTATATGAATTAACAATATTATTTCATTAATAAATGTAGATCAATGGTGAGCCAATACACTTCATCATTTCTAATGGAAGTTAAATTACATTAATTTATCCTAAAGAATATTTTTATAAATTTAATTTGAAATTTATACATCATTCATAACCAAATGCTAGTATATGGTCCAGTTTAGGCCTTGAGAAATAGATCACCTAGTATGTCACTTGGTGTACAAAATTAGAATTTTTAAAGATGCAATGCTTTGTGACATATCAGCATTAGAGGTGTGTGATGGTTTACATGTGGTCAACCATATATTTACCATTTACATGTAGTCTATAAATAAAATCCTAAAAATGTTTAGATAGATTGTCAAGATCTAAAATACCATATATCATAGTTAGTTCATAAGCTTTCAGTTATTAATGCTAGAAGTGCAACAATATTGTCAATTCAAGTAATAAGTAAACTCTTGATGGTAATAATTAAATTTAATAACATCTTTATGTCACCATATCATAGTGTGGTTTATCTAACAATAACAAAGACAAAATAATTGAACCATAAACTAGATGAATACAAGGATATCTTTTAATCACCTAAATAAGTTCCTATATATTATACACTAAATAATATTATTGATTTTATCCATTAACTACCTATATGGAAAACCTCTTTATACAACATATAATTTATATATAATGAATAGATCAAGTGTTAGATCCATAAAATCATGGATAATGGACACATCATGCCCAAATCATTGCCTTGCAAAAGCCCAATTGTGTTTGTGTCAAAGTTGTGAATCAGTTAAAAAAATATTAACAAGATTAAATTAAAGAAATATTATTCTCATATAAATATTAAGGAATTTTTATACCATATCCATGGTGTATATTTATTTTCCAAAATTGATCTTAAGTTTGGGCATCATCATATTCATGTTAAACCTATAGACATTTGGAATATAGTCTTAAAAATAAAGGAAGGATTGATTGAATAGTTGGTTAGTTATTTTAGGTTAACTCATGTAATGAACTAATTAATTTAAATATGATAAATAAAATCTTTAAGCCCTTTACCTATTTCATTTTTAAAATATACCTTGATGATGTCTTAATCTTTAGAGAACATGGGATGAACAGATACACCATGTTGAACTAGTGTTTCACATTTTGTAGAAACATATTTCTGTGATAACATGAATAAATATTCATTTTTCATGTAAGAGATCAAATATTTGGAGCACATTACACACAAAAGGAGTGCATGTGTGAACCTAACCAAGATTTAAGTCATACAAGAATGGGGAACACTAAATAACTTTGCATCCAATTCAAATCTTCTTAGAATTAGAAAATTATACAAGAGATTTGTGTTTAATTTTTGTATTTGGAACCAAACTAGCAAATGTGGAACAAAATAAATTTTACTCTATTCAATTTCTGATCCAAAACTAAAAATCTTTGGTTAAAAGATAATTTAAGAAATAAGAACAACACAATAAAAAATTATGCTATCTCTGAAAAGAGATGTTTTATTCATTAAAGTTTTAGACCCAAACATATACCTATCTCTGAGAAGAGATGTATAATTTCCAGCTCCAGTTATGTCTTCAATTATACATGTTTTGAAGGTTAGAGGAGGATGTGTAAGGTCACAAATATCAAGGGAGATTAAGTGGTTTGACTTCCACGATTTACAACAATACAGAATTTGAAGAATTACTATTTTTAGACTTCACTAATAAAATTAAAATTTAGGAAACTTAAATTTGGTTTTGGGGGGTCAAAGTCGATATATCAAAGCTCCATTCCATCTCATTTATTTCTCCTCATTCTTATCTTTCCAACGGGGAGTCGAACAGAGCTATGGTGTAAAAGTTATGGCTCCCAAAAGTTTTGCCACCAATTGGGGTAGAACCATCACTTGAATTGTCACCTATAATGTTACTCAAATCATTCCTCCCTCCTTGAGAATCAATGGTCCCCATTGCATCAATATTTTTTATTAAGTGTGGCAGTTGTGTTTTGATTTGATTCCCAATGCATACTTGAAATGGATGATGCTTTATGGAGCTGTACTTTATGTAGCTATGTAGGGCCTACTTATTCACCATTTCTATCTAACCATTAATCTATGGATGGAAGGACATGAAATTATTTAGCTTGTTATCTATTGACTTCTATTGTTGTGTTGTTTGTGTAGTCAAGGCTGCAACATCATCCCTTTTGGATTCATGTGGCTTGACCACCACGAGAACAAATTTCTTAGCACTAATTAGGGAGATATATGTAGAAGGTGGTACCTTTGGTACCCTATAACACAATGTTATTAGAGTGAAATTGATCCTTCAAGTTCTTGATTCATAGATTTCATGTTGATCATACATGAATGGCTGACCAAAGAGTATATCACAATCATCTAGATTGACCATATCACATAAGACCTCATCTTGAAAAGGTTTTTTGGCATATGAGAAAAGACATTGGTGGGTGACATAGAGGTTTCTCTTTAGACTCAACCATCCAATACTATATAGATTTAGGTGAGGCTTAATGGACAAATTTAGGATTTTCACAACATTAGCAAAGATTAAATTCTTTTAACTCCCACTATCAAGAATGAAATGTAAAGGCTTACCTTTCACCCATAACTTAGAATGAAACAACCTTTCCTTATCATCTAGCCTCTCCTCATGGGTCTATGATGAAGAAACAATGGCATCCAGATCAACATCTATAATCTCTTCTTCATTATCTTCAATTGAAGGCTGTGTATGAGGTAGAGTAGTAGATGTTGAGGATTGTGACTCAAAAATTAGGGACTTAATAGCTCAACATTCTTCTTTAGAGTGAGTTATATATTTTTGATAATCACACCACTTCCCAGTATTTCCTTCCTTTTGCTTCCAATTTTGGCCTCGTGTTTGACATTCTTTGTCACTTTTCCATTTTGAAGGTTGACTCTTCATATTCATTCTTCCATGCTTCTGCTCAATCTTCACTACAAACTTGTACACCTCACCAAGGGTTTCCAAATTAAAGAGTTCCATTTATTCCCATATATACCATTGTAGTTTGCCATGATATTTGAGAACCTTATGTTTCTCACTTTCTTAGATTCCCAATCTCACATATAGAGAATACAAAATATCAGTGTAATATTGAGCAAATTATTCCTTACCTTGGCAAAGTTGTTGCCACTCTATATACAGATCATCATATGCTCTAATGGGGTAGTATTCTTCCTTTATAGCTTCTATGAAATCATCCTAGGTAGTTTATACATCAAGGCTAATATCATTCATACTGAATCTCTTTTTGTACACTTCCCACCAATTTTTGATAGGAAATGATGCTTTCAAAAGAGAAAAAGTGATCTTCTCTTTATTGGTGAATTTATTTATAAAAAATAAGATGAAAATTGATCCAACAAATTTTCTACTATATCAGCATTGATTTTTCCTTCAAATGTATGGATATCAAAATTCACTTGAATTTTTAAGGGTGTTGAGGCACTGAAAGGATGGGGGTTGTAGACGAGGATCCATAATTTCCCATAAAATTTTATTATAGAATTTGGGAAAATTGATGCATAATATATGGTTGTTTTTTATAGAGGGATTCATTCACCATTTCCTTTAAAGGATCAGATGTCTTGGTGTTGTCTACCATTTGAAGTTATTTGGATGAATAGGTGAATAGTCTACTGGTTGTAATTTCCACCCAAGCTTCCAGTAATCTGACCTCATCCTCAGGATCATACACTCTAAAGACAAACCATTATGATACCACTAATACAAAACTCAAAATATTTGGTTGAAATATAAATCAAGAAAAAATAACAACATAATAACAATAATGTTATCTCTAAGAAGAGATGTTTTATTCATTAAATTTTTAGACCCAAACATATGCCTATCTCTAAGAAGAGATGTCTCATTTCCATCTTAGATTATGTCTTCATTTATACATGTTTTTAAATTAGGAGGAATATGTGGAAGGTCACCAATCTCAAGGGATATTAAATGGTTTGACTTCCATGATTTACAACAATATAGAATTTGAGGAATTATTATTTTTAGAAACTTATTGTTTTTAGACTGCACTACTAAAATTGAAATTTGGGGCACTTTTATTAGGTTTTTGAGGGTAAAAATCCATTTATCATAGATAAATTCCATCTCACCATGTTCAATTCATTCTTATCTTTCCAACGGTTCAAATGGGGAGTCAAACGGAGCTATAGTGTGAAAGTTATGGCTCCCAAAAGTTCTGCCACCAATTGGGGTAGAACCATCACCCGAATTGTCACCTGGAATGTTGCTCAGATCAATGTCACAACAAAGATAATTATATGAACTAAAATTTAGGCTCTATTTTGTGTTTTTACTTATTTTAATTGACTATAAATTTTAAATAACATCTAATTCATTGAGTAATAAAATTGACTATCATAAATGGGTATTAACAACACAAGTCCTAGAAAAGAGTCAATTTCTATTATAATGGATTTAAAAACATATGATTTTAATAAAAGATATCTTTAGAGTATATAATTATTTTATATGATGAGGGAGTGATTAGGGATGGTGAGTTTTAATGATGGAGTGATGAGGGATGGTGAGGGTCAATGAGAGAGTGATTAGAGATGATGAGAGATGAAGAAAGATTGATTACAGATTATGAGGGATGAGGAAGGATTTATTAGGTATGATGAGGGATGGTAATAATAAATTAAGGAGTGATTAGGGATGATAATCTTGAGTGATTAGAGATGATGAGAGACAATGAAGGTCAATGAGGGAGTGATTAGGGATGAGGAGGGATGAGGAAGTGATTAAGGATGATGAGGGATGAGGAAAGAGTGATTAGGGATGATGAAGGATGGGGAGGGAGTGATAAAGGATGATGATGGATAGTGAGGGTCAATGGAGGAGTGATTATGGATGATAAGGGAGTGATTAGAGATGATTAAGGATAGTGAGTAATGCTGAGCGAGTGATTAGGGGTAATGAGGGATGAGTAAGAAGAGATCAAGGATGAGGGAGGGATTATTAACAAGTTAAATTAACCCAAAATGGTTTTTTTATATGTGTGGGTCATCAATATGACCTACATTACCCCAGTTATACCACTTTAGATCAAGTTTAAAGTTACTAGTTTTCAAACTTAAATTTTGACAAACCAATCACTCTTATAAATGCCAAGAATTAATTTAGAAGGCATAAAAACCTTTAAAATGACTATAAATTTACCAAAAATGGATATAAATTACAAAATTTATGTACTTAAATCCCTAGGTTTAATATCTAGACCTTGAAAAATACCTAAGTACTGACCAGATTGGATTTTGAAAAACTATTTTCCATGTCTTGAGGCATGTAACTATGAGACCAACTCTATCAAATGCAGAGTGACCCTAATTCTTATATTTACTAAAATAAATATAAATTATAAATTTACATTGGCAACTTTGGCTAGAATATTATATTTTTACATTAGTAACTTTGGCTATAATCTTATATTATTACATTTATTTTCTTGTACTTGACATTTAGAGTAGTAAATATAAGCTTATAGCCAAAGTTGCCTTCATGTTCAAATCCCACATGCTTTTAAGTACAAAATAACAGGAACATGATCATGTTATCAATAACGTGATATTGTTATCAATAACATGATCTTGTTATAAATAACATGATCTTGTTATCAATAACATGATTGTGTTATTAATAATGTGATTGCATTACCTGTTAACCAACATTCACTCCATCTACATGTTCATTGCTTTAATGTGAAAAACAATAGTAATGTAATCACATTATTGTTTTTACAATAACATGATCATGTTATATATTAACATGATCACATTATATGTTAATGTGATCTTTCTATTTGAATTTTAATTAAAATCTATAGCCTTTTGGCTCAATAATGGCTTGGATTCCTAAGTCAAATGGTTGGACCTATAAATATATAGCTAGGTTTTGAGAGTTACGATAAAAAAAAACAAAAGTTAACTTTGATTGCGAAATAAACTAATAATTTCAATGTGAAAATTTAAAAACTTAATACCATCATGATGAGCACACTCTCCTATTTCCAAAAATATGATTTTTATAATTTTTGGACTAATTTAAGGTTTCAAACTATGTTTATTTTTTTAACTATACCTTTTTTAGGCCACTACATGCCACAAACATACATGCCTATACATGTTCATGTAATTTATATTTCATTGATCTAAGTGAAAAACAAGTTATATGGTAAAAAATTAGGCCTAATTCTACACACATTCAAAAAATAATTGATTTTTTTTTGAGGTAGTTAGGTGTTTCACAGAGATGACTATCCATTTTCAGGATCTATTTACTTGCAAAATTCATTAAAAAAAGTATTCATTGAAAAAATATAAAAAAATATAGGTAAAAAACTAGAAGATATTAGCTAAATTTTACCCAAATGGTTTCAAATAATATTAAATGCTACTCAAAAAATGGTGTGCCACACGAACATCTATCTACTCTATTTTCTTAAAAATAGGAGTTCCTCTTCAAAATTTAGATGTTTGACCTAGTTATATTTAACCATTTTTTTTAAAAAATAGTTTTTTGGAAACTAGAATCTATATTCTACATTTTATGTTCTTACACCATCTTCAAATTTGGACTATAGATATCTCAAATTATCTATATAAGTTCAGATTTCTTAAATTTAAGGAGAATCATGTCCATGGGTAGGCCACTTTTGGTCATCCAACTTTTTGTACTTACCCAAGAGGGAAAGATGTAACTTAAAAAAAAGTAAAGGGAAGGTGATGAACCTAATTTCATGACCACTACCACTCATTTATAGATGCATAATGAACTACTGGACTGAATTGAAACCAAACTACTCATCTAATTCTTTTGCATTAATATTTCAATATAGAAGTTGTAGATGGTGCTTATGGTAAGAGAGATTATCAAGATGTATAAAATAAGACACTAATTAATGTATTTCAATCCCTAACCTTTGAAAAATAACTTAAAGCACACCATATAACCCACAAGAGATAATTTAAAGTACATGAAGTTGAAAAGATAGGACAACAACGAAGGAGAATTGAATCAACACTTGATATGATCAACTACCATTAGATACACACTAAAATAAATTTATAAGAAAAGGTGAAAATCATTTGTTTATTGCTTAAATGGATTGAAAAATGAATATGGGTTCTCCATACTCAAGTGAGGATCCGTATAATTCCCTTCAAGTCTTCATTTATAGAAGAAAGAGAGAGTGAGGAAGAGAAAGACAAGGAGAAATTTCATAACAAGTGTCATCCATCACAAATCAATTACAATGACAAGTGGAGGGTAAGATAACAGTCTTGTCATCTTATTCAACATGTGTTTCTTGGGGTAATTATGATTTCATCAAGGTGGCACAGCAATAGATTTTGGATTTTTTGACTCTTCACATTCTCCCCATGAAACTGACGCATATCTTGATTAAGAATGACAAGTTACCTTCTTGATCATATAACTTTCCTTGATTTTCTATTTGAACTTATTGACACCTTGAACACAATGGGAATATCTAAAACATATTTAATAGGGGTGTTTCAAGTTATTTTAGGTGTCTTGAAATCCTTTATCTTCACAACCCCTTCCTTTTGCATCTAGTGAAGGAGTTACAAGTTATCTTGATATATGGATTAATTGCCCTTTCTACTCTTTAACACCTTGCCTATGATTAAAATCATCTAAATTTGATGTTTTAGGTGTTTTAGGTCCTCTAATAACCTATAATATCATTTTCATATTGTAGTGGACTTGAAAATCTCAATGGAAACTTGTAATTATCATTAGAAAACTCTCAACACCATGGAATCAAAGACTAGCTATGTCTCAAACTCTCAAGACTGCACTTAGTCATTATAATGAATTATTCACAACTTTCAAATCCTTTTAGGTATTATATGATATTTTTATAAGGATACCTTGAAAATTTTCATGTCTCTAATCACCTTGAAGAGGTCTACAACTTAATCCTCTATGTAAATAAGAAGGCACAATATTCATTAGGTCTATTTCATCACTTGATAGACTATTGTAGAATTATGATAACATACTTATACATTAATTTTTAAGTCTTATAAAAATATAATTAGATGTTTATATTAATTTCATGAAGTTTATAATACCTTTGGTGACCTTGATAAGGTCTACCCACTTTTACTCTCTCTACGGGCAAGGAATAGTCCTCATCTAGGCCTATTGTGCAACTTGAAAACTTGTTTTAGAAACCTAGAGGCCTCTAAAAATACTTTTATAACTGCATGGAATCTCTTCCCAGGCTTGGAAGGTCTCCAATGGCTAAGAGACTCTTATCCATTCAAACACCATGATTAGACCACTTCTCTAAGCTTTTATTCTTCACACATGCCAAGAATCTACTACATTATGTGTTTTTGAGACCTACATATGTCATAAAGATTGTTATATTTAATTTTAAGTGTATTATATCTACTCAAACCACCACTTTCCTCTATCGAGCTCTTTGAAGGGTAAGACTGGAAATTTTAGCTGTTTACCTTATTAACATTTATTCATAAGGTTAAATACCTCAAATTGTAAACCAATTCCAAAAATTTGGATTATTTTAACCTATTAAACATATCCAATATCCATTTGGTCCCATGCATCTTCTCACCATACTTACAATGTAATGAAGTAGACCTTTTCAAGTTTATAGTCCTGTGTGATGAGGTTGAGAGATACTTTTGAACAAAAAGGTCAAAAAAATGTTTTTTATTTTATTTTAAATTCATATAAGAGGTATTAAATACCTCCCATGATGTCTCTAGATAGTTTCCAAAAAGTAATTGATTTCCAAATAGCCCTGCAACTTGATTTTCCTATAATGAGGATTTATAGGTAGTTTAGGGGTTTTGGCCTTAATGCCTTTTTTATTGATAGTTTATTCAATTTCCAAGTCATATAATAAATATTTATATATCTTAAATTATCCCAATAAATTATAATAACCTTTATACTCCATGATCAAACTCAAAATTGCATATTTTCTTCATATTTGTGCACGTAGGCCTGTAGGTTCTCCTTTAGGCCTAATACTTTGTTAGAGTTAAAGAATATATATTATATTCAATGTTTTTTATTATTTAAAACCTATATATACATTATAAACACTCCATAATGACTCTCACACATCACATGACCATAATTCCTATGTAAGATTTGCACTTTCATTCATACTCCTACTTGCAGCTTGTAGTTTTCTTTAAGGTCTATCACCCTATCAAGACTCAAGAGTGATACTTATTGATATATTTATCCTTATTGAAAATGAGTAAAAAATTTCCACCATTTCATTCAATTCCTCTCACACTTTAATTTACCATCATATATTTTATCTAATAACACAAATTACATCTTTTCAATACCCTTATAGGCAGGCATGTAAGTATACATAGTCAAGGCCAATTTTGAGTAAAAGGGAATTCTTTTTTATTATTTCATGACTTAAATATATCATGGAACCTATAAGGGAATAAATATAATTTAATTTTACTTTTTGATACCTTTAGATAGTCTCAAGACACCCAAAAATTCTCACATAACTAGAATCTTGACCTACTCCTTGAAATAAATACTACACAACCATGAATTGACTTGTAGGTATTATTAAAGAAGGTATTCTCAATTGATGATTTCATTAATATATTCATAAATTATTTATTTAAGTTCAATTTATCCTATTCAAAAAAATAAACTAATCATTTATTAGTTTCTTCAAAAGTTTGAACCCAACAACTTTGCTCTTTTAGGCATTTATAGGCATATTAGACCTACTCTTACAGGTCTTATCCCAACTGATGATATATTTTAATTACCAAGATTCTAATCCCATATAAAATTTATTTAAATCCTCACTATTATTCTTTAAACTTGGTATGAGCTCTCAAATTCTAAAATTGAATCATAACCTACATTGCTCTTTACATACCTGTGTCTATGTCTGTAGTTTTACCCAATGATACTTATCAAGAATATTTAGATTTGTTCCCTCATATTTTAACCCCCAAATTTATTTTGAGGAACCTAATAAATTTATATGTGGTTTTTTATAACTCTAATAAGGTTTTATAAACTCTCTAAATGATCGTGAGTCATTTAAACACTTCAAAATAGGAACTTAGACCTATAACTCTAGATTCCACACTTAGGCTTCACTAAATCTTGTCCTTGGAGTGAATCTATTGCATGCATATGTGTTCACATGATTTTTTATAATGGATATATTTTATTATTTTACTATAGGACTCTCTTCCATACATTTATTTGAACAAACTAGTCTAAGACCTATATCATTCTACCATTTAGGTTTACATGTTCCACTAGCAAGCTAGTCAAGGAGAGCTGTAACTGGTCTTTCTATCATGGGAGATCTTTATGAATACAAATAATATGTGGAGGATTTATATACCTTATTTATCACCTGGTAAAATGTTTTATGCACACAGTCATTCTCTTTTGGTATTCTAAAACTTGATGCTCAAGTATGTAACCTTCCTAGTGTGGAGGTTTCTTACATTTTGATTACTCACATGTGGAAAATTATGGTGGAAGGTGATATATGAGGAATTTTTAGACCTTTTATAATCTCAAAAAACTTATCATTTTCATCCCTGAACTCTCAAACACACTCAGTGAAGATAAAATAGTGTTTTTGGGGATTTAGAAGGGTTTAAGGACACCTTATCTTGTTAGTAATTGTTCATAAAGTTGAAGGACTTGATAAAAAACCAACACCACAAACTAAAAGGGAATTAGGGTCCCCTTATTTTCCTAAGATATTTGGATCTAAATCTCTTTCTCCTTTATGAACCAATGCAAAAATATTTGACCTTAATTTTGTTGTCAAGAATCTGATGGAGAAATGGAGAAGGTTTCCTACTTGTTTCTATAACACCTTCTTAAACATGTATTTAACCTATGGAAGGTAAGAGGAAACTTCACATTCTTTAAAATTGTTACAATAAGCTCTTTATTTACTTCTCAGGCTCATGAATCCTCTTGAAGCTACCCCTTGGGAAAGAAAGGGATTTAAAACATGCATTATACCTACCAAAATTAACATTCTCTAACCATTTCTTGCCACCTCCCACATTAAATACCTTTATATATGCTTTTAAAATGTCTCTTACATGTACAAATCACTAAATTTGACCTTGAATTAACTTTTCAAGCCTTATGGTATATTGGCAAGATGGGAAATGCCTTTGAGATAATTATACAAATTATTTTCAAACCAATAAGGATTAATAAAACATGTAATTTCTTGATGTATGACTATTCCACCCTAACATACTATATTTAGAGTAACCTAGATATTCATGACTCTTGTCAATAAATACTTTCATAAGGAAAGGCTAGAAACAAACATGGAGACATAAACCATTATTAACTTAATTTCTCCAAATTTACCTTAATATTTTCTAAATGATTTTGAGATGACCATATGAATGACCATGTTAAGTGACTTGATAATAAGACTAGGTGCTTGACTTCCATTTTGACTATGCCTTACAAGGGATCCTAAAATAACCTAAGATAACTTGACAAGACACCTGTCAAAATAAAACATGACATCAAAACATGACCAAGAAAAATAATTTCAGATGGCTATTGTAATCACCTAAATATGCCATTGAGTGTTAAGGGTGCTAATTGAGACCATATATCCCTAGCTTAGTCCTAGACATATTGTATGACCTATTTCCACATTTATCAACCTTCATGTGAGACACATACATACATATACATATTTAAATAAATCCCAAACACTCATATTATCATCTTAACCCTTAGTGTATTGGGTTCTGACACCTAAACACTAGTTCCATAATAGGGATAGTAACACCACATGGCACTAATGTCCAAATTTTGTCATTGTTATACTTTCCCTCTTTTCATACTAATGAATATATTTTCAAATATAAGACCACCTAGGGTTATACTAAACCTATTTTAAGACCCACAAAAGCACCAGAATAGTATATATACATAAATTTTATCCCTCTAAATGCTAGATGGAAATTAGATGCAAATTACACATACAAACTTATAATAAGTTATGTACAATAAAGATTATGATTCCCTATTATACCTTAATTATACATAAAACCATATAAAAAATTCCTAATCTTAGATTACATAGGTTTCCAATCTCAAGCACATTCAAATCACTCAATTCAATATTCATACTAGCTTCACTCATACTAGCACTCAAGTCAATAGTTTTGTATAAAGGACACTATCACAAAAATAGGGACACTAGCACCACATACAACTACTATCTAATTATTGTTCTACTATCTAGGAATGGATTTGAAACTTAGATCCTATTTTTGACACTTAGAATAGACTCTATGTCAGTTTACAACCTTTGCATCTTATAATTAAGTTATTTTTTAACCAATTTCTTATTTGCATTATTTATGGCTATTTTTTGAAAGTTTAAATTAAGTTAATTATGTTATAGATCATTGGCTATATTTATTATATATTTATATCTTGATTTACTATACTTATCCCTTTAACAACATAGTATTTACATATGCTAAGTCCTAAAAGGTTAAAAGATTTGGTGAACCTGACTTACTTCGAGCACATTATGTTAAAACCCTAGTGCACCATTAGGGTATCCCTTCCTATTTTATGAATATACTCAATTTTCAATTTGTAGCCTATCATCATGATTATAAAAAAAATCATTTTATACTTTTTATCACAAAGTCTTGTGATTTGTATAGAGTGATTATTACCCACAATTTGTAGAAAAATACACATGTATGTCACTCTTCTCATGGATCATGTCAGTGTTTAGCTTATTTTACACATTGGTCCTCCCTCCTTTGAGTCCCATTTTTATATGGATCACTTCTATAGGGATCCCTTTGATTTACCTTTGGTTACTACTCGATAATATAAAGCTCAGAGGACTCCTTTTGTTCCACCTCCACCTAGACTAGTTTATTATCTTTGCTCAAACTTTGCCTCTACTACTCACCCTTGACAAATAGTATATATTATGGTTTGAGTTGTTACTAGATGTAATACAATGCCTCCTTAGCTTATGCATGAATAATGTAATCCCACCATCCATACTTTTCCCCATCACATTATAATAAAACCTAGAGATTAGCATAAAAATTTTGATGTTGTGAATCATTTGAGAAAAACATTAGATAAGATCTCCATATTGGAATTAATTCAACAAGAAAATATTTTCAAAGATATTATTTTTCAAACACTCTATCATACATCTTTGCCTCATGACATATATCTATCTTAATTTGAATCTATCATGAACATTATCAAGGACATTGAGGATGTTATATCTTTTGCCAGTGAGGATTTACCATCATAATCAATTATTGATTGTAATTTATCACTCTTAATTCAAGCACAAATAAATAGCATCACTATGAAATGATTTATAATTTTAAATGGTTTAGGAATTAATATAGACAACCTCACATTTCTATCAACTATGGGGGTTGATATAGCATCCATTCAAAAGAGATATAATAATATCAGAGGTTTTGATGACATTCCTAAACAAATATTGGGTTGTATTACATTGGATATTATAGTTGGGCCAAAAATTGTACCTACATAGTTTTTAGTGATTCCTAATCATTTTCAATAAAACCTATTACTTGGGAGACCTTAGATACATGTTATGAAGGTTGTATCCTCTACCTTGCACAAATGTGTCAATTTTGTACATGGATACTTATACACTTGGCTAGTAGATAATTAACCATTCATATATTGTAGAGTCACTAAGCATACTACCTCAAGTACATATTTAGATGGGACACCTCATGTTCTTATAGATTCCTAACCTCACAAGATTCTGATTGAGTAGATGTATACACATGAGGTTGGGGAATCTAATAAGACTATTCCTACACCTATTTCAGATCCTCCAACACAATTACTTTCACCCATGATGGATGAAGACCCTCCCATAATACAGCTATCTCCACCTAGGGAATATGAAGGGATTATAATAGAATAATTACCATTACTTGTTAACTTACAAGAAATATACATCCATAACTATGATACAAATTCCTAGGCTACCATAGAGGATAATCCAACACCCATTGAAATTGATGACTATTTATGTGGATTGAGTTTCACACTAATTGGCCCTAGAGAGTATAGAGATGATCTTAAGGAACTCATGCCTTTTTATACACTTACAAAGCCACTAGTTCATAATCCTATAGCTACAGGCTAACTTAATCATTTATATTTATAGTTATATCCCTCCATTCACTTAGTATATATGGTTACATATATGGATATCAACCCATTTATATGGATTCAATCAAGTAGTTCATAGGATAGACAACACCAGATTCTACAAAAATTACTTGATAGAGGATTGATGGAATTACCCACAGTTCATCATAGATCCATCAAAATATTATCATAGTAGGATGGTCAACCATTTTTTCATTTTCATAGGCTCATAGGACATGATATAGATACATGTTTAACATTGAAACATAATTTGAATAATTTCAAGGCTTAGGGCACTATTCAGATTATACAGCCTCCACCTCTACACATACAAGCACCATGACAAAATCATAGTTGACATAGATACTCATGGAATGATCCATTAACTACCCAGATTTTTCTTGTAGAAGTATACATCATACATGTTTCTCTAAATGAGGATTCTAATCCTAATACTTCAAATTTGGAATTTTTATATAACATAGGCTATCAAGAAAATGAGTTAAAACGTGCCATGCATTGTCAGGATTCCATAGGACATCACAATACCAATTGAATGGGGCCCCAAGGTGGCCAACATATTATTATTTATCATGAGCATGGTCACTCATATATAGGTTACACCTAGATGTACATGGTTATAGGCTATGTATGTGACAATTGATCGATCATATATATGTTTAACATCCAATCATTAGGGACACATGATCTACATTCTACATGATGGCACATATGAAAAACATAGGTTTGATATAAATAATTTGAGATCCAATGTGGTTTACTCTAGGATGGCATAGGAGGCATCTTACATAATAGATCAACATGCTATTTGTATTCATAAAATCTAGACTAATGCTAAGGATAAGGCTACACGAATATATACAACATGGTATGATGATCATGATGATGACTTATTTGAGTTTGAATAGATATATTATCCAACATTGGGTGACCTCCAACCCAATATTTCATTTTATTATACACATCTCATGGATGTTCTCTTGTGTCTATAGAGACTTTACACTTTGGTTTTACACTATCTCATTTATTTCTATCATTACTTGTACATAGTTTATATTCAAAAAATACAAAAATAATGTAACATGTAAAAAACACAAAAATGTTTAAAATATTTACTTAGAAAACATAAAATTTAGATTGTATACATTGTCATGTTTACATCTCTTATATTTTTTAGATACTACATATGCTAGTTATATTAATATAGTTAGTTCTATCATATATACATACTTCACTTGTTCTTCTTGAGTGCTTGTAGATTACTATAGGACTTAGGTCCATTATACTGATATAGATTTAATACTATCTACCCATTGGGGACATACACTTAGATACATGATTTCTTTATTAGATACATTCACCCATTTGGGGGCACCCTATACATAACTTTGATTACCAAGTTACATCTTTATAAACTCTACATCATATATTTTGCATTGTTATATCATGATATTGATCATGTTATACCTGCTAATAATTTTTGCCAACTAATACTAATTTAGACTTAAGTTATGTAAATCTTAGATCTTCTACATAATTATACCACATGTTCATACATAATTTCATTTTTATCTTTCCTAGTTTAGACTTGATTGTAGTTATATGCTTCTTATATTGAATGGAATTTGAATATGGCATTACTTGATGGATCTACACCACTTATTTTCATTTTATGTATGATTTTAACATGTGCCCATGTACTTGTGTACACTTCCTTGATTCTGTATGTGGACACTTTAACATGTCATTCAATGTGTATCTAAGCCAACATGTTTTTTATTATCATATGTGGACATTTTAACATGTCTATGAATGTATTAATTCCTTAGATTTAGTGACATGTGACCATGTCCTTTGTAATATGGCCCCTTAGCCTGATTTTCATGCATCATGTGTGTTTTATGTATGCTTTATTTTATGTATAAAGGCCATGAATCTTGTGTCTTACTTGTTACACATTCTAGTTTTATATGCCATGAGGGAACTCATGTATCTCCCCTTCCTACTTGGGTGTTGTGATGGACATCATGCTCAACCCCCCTAAGTAGATACTCAATTATTACTCATATTTACTATTTATATACATTATTATATCTATATTGATAACCTTGTGAATGATATTCATAACATAAATCACACATTACAAACTTATGATCAGATTATCTTACATTCTGATGTTATATATGCACATTACATTGGTTTATTATGTAGATATCATATATGTTCTTGTTGATGCACATTTTGTAGAAATTTTTATTTTAAGGATAGTTATTTCATAGGTACAATAAGTCCACTCAAAATAGGGGTCATTCACAAGGGTTTGTCATAGGGATTAATATATTTAGATAGACTCAAAGTACAATTTTTATCACATAGGATCATAACACATAAATCAGTCTCAAGAAACCAAATGGGAAATAATGAAATAGAGTTTAGTTAAAGTTATACAAATATTATAATATTCAGACATTAATGACCAAATGGGGACACTATTGCCTCATAGAACTACTATCCAAGATATGGTGCTATTGTCTAGTAGCCTCAATTTCAAAAAATTCTAGATTGGCTAGAAAAGTATAGTAGGTACAGTCTAGATTTGTATAGGTTCAATTATAGATTACCAATTTTAGCTCAAATTAGCTTAGATTTATATCAATTTTATTAAATTTGGGGAAGAATTAATTGTATGATCATTCCCATTTAATTTTATATACTCAAATATATATTATTACAACTCATTCCATAATCCATATACTTAGATATCAAATTTAGGGGCATATGCGCGACACATTATTTTTGTATGCTCACTTATACACTAGTTGATCAGATAGATTGAAAAACTCCATGTCATTCTCTATGTTATACACATCAAACACCATGTTCTATATTACACACTATATTCATGCCTTACTCCATCTACAGTGGTTGGAATTCTTGAGTGGCCTAGAAATACCTAATATAATCAAGTGGTTTTAGAGCTAACATCTCCAATTACACATCTCTAATTACACATTTCTAGTTACACCATGATATTTAAGTTTTAGATACATCTACTACACATGGGTAGGTAATAATGGAGTCATATTATACTTGAGATATTGAGCCACATGCATAAGAGGTTTGGACACACCATAAATCCAATAAAAGCTATTCATAGGTCATGATCCACCAAGAAGGGGTGGGTAATGATGGAGTCAAAATCATATTAAGTTATTGACCCACCCATACATGGGCATTGAGTAAGCCATCATCTTATTCAAAGTTATTAACTGATTAATCACTATATATACTCATACACATAGGTTATCACCACATTTATACATTGGTTTTCATACTTAGTGAGGTGTATTTTTTCCTTTCCTCTCTATTATCTCTTTAAATTCAATTTTATCATTTTACTTAGTTTTTTATTTGCTTTCTATATCTCTTAAGTAAGGACTAATATATGAACATTTCATTTGTAGGACACATAATGGATCATTATTCACATACTTACATCTAGGTTCATGGTCTTCACCTCTTAGGTAAGTCTAGGTACACTTCTTTTTCCTTTATCCTAGTCATTTCACTTTGTTGCATTTCAAGAATAAGGAGTGATAAGAGTGATACTTGATACCACCTATCCCTAGCTTAGATTATACCTATCTTAATTCCTATTTTCACACTTATCCATCCTTTGTGCATGCCAAAAGTGTCCCTAGACATCCCTAAAGTAGTCCTAGAACCTCATCTTGAGATTTAGACCCCTAGTGCCTCATGTTATGTCACCTAGACACTAACACCACATGGTGTTAGTGTCCCAATTTTTATGTTATTATCCTTTCCCTTATTTGTATACCAAATGATATATTTTCAAATCTAAGACCACTTAGGGTTAGCCTAAACCTCTTTTAAGACATGTGTAAGCACCAAAATGATATATATGTGACTTTGAGCCCTTTAACCATTAGATGGAAATCAAATGAAAAATACACCTACTAACTCAGAATAAGTTATGCACAATCAAGGTTATCAATCCCTATTCTTCCCTACTTCTATATATAACCATCTACAATATTCATAAGCTTAGATTACTCAAGTTTCTAGTCTCAAGTACATTCAAATAACTCAAGTTGACATTTATACTAGCTTTACTTACACTTGCACCATCACTTATGTGGGGAGAACTACATTGGGATTGATCCCTCTTCAAAGAATTGGTATGTAGGTAACTCTCATCATAGTGGGGTATTGAGGATGTCCATCTTGGCCCACTAACAACACACTTTACTAATTATGTCAATTGGATGCCTTAATAAAATGGAAGATTAGGGTTTGTACATAAAACTAGTCAAAATAGGTCATCTATAGATATCCAAAAATCATGCCTATAGGTATAGGCTTGATAGACCTAGACACAGGTGCACCTATAAGTTTAAAATAGTTTTACATAGAATAAAGTATCACTAAAACATGGGCACTAGTGTCACATGGTGATATTGTCCAATTAGGGTGCTACTATCTAGGATAGGTTTTGACACCTAGGTCTTATTTATGACACTTAGACCAGTCTTTATCTTAGTTTTTAGCCTACATATCATTTGCTTCAGTCTATTTATAGCTAATTACTTGTTTACATCATTTATTGTTATTTTTATAAAGGCTAGAGTAGGTCAATTATATTACAAATTAATGGATGTATTTACCACATATTTCTACCTAATTTATGATACTCATCCATTTAACAACATAGGATTTACATACACTAAGTCCTAAAAGGTTAAAATAACTATTAGAAAAGTTAAATAATCTTGATTAAGAAGTTTTGAAATGTAATGGCTTATGGTAGCCATTTTGGCTAATAGGGGCTACATCTTTGGGTCTAAAAAACACTTGAATCGATATATTAAATGGTGAAAATACACTTTACTCATACTATTTACACCAAAATATGTCTTCAAAAATAACCTCTATTATGTATTTAGGAAGACCCTACAAAAATATTATGTATGGGATTTTTTATTCCTACATAAAATAACATTTGCTTACTTGTTTCTTACTTGAGCTCTTTCAAAGGATAAAAAACAAGTCTTCTTCTCTCCATGCATATTTTTTTCAAAGGTAGCAATGACCCTTTTATAATGCTCCCAAGGCCCTTGTTTCATGGGTTGAAGTCTTATCTATTTACCTAATACATTGGGATTCCTTCCATTGCCTTGGTTTTAGGCTTGGATAAATCTTCCATGCATTTTGGGTGGTATTTAATCCCATATTAAAAGGGTTTTTTAATAATTATATTTTAATAAAATTTTCAACAACACCATTTGAATTGGTATTTGTACCAATATTTTCTTGAAACTTGTATCATAAATTGGGTACTTATTTTTTTGATGTTTCATGTGTCAAAATACCATTGTTACACATGTCAATCCCTGACTGGGCTAGTGGTACATGTCTAATCACCATGTTAACATCATCATTGTACCCTATTTTCTTGAACATGTCATAAATTTTGGATATGAAGTCCATTTGAACCCACTCAAAATGTGTTAGATTTATCTTAGCAAGCTCTTAGATGTTGGAATGTTTCCAATAGGGTTGAGGACCATTATTCATATTGGTTTGGATATCCTCATGGATCAATCATGCCCACTAAAAAAAAATTTGGACCACCAAAATTCTAGTTTTATTCTAAAAATAAATGAGGGTAAAACTCCCTCAATTTTTTTATTTCCATCCACCTTGCCTTGGATATTTTCCTTTTAGGAAAACTCATAGGTATTTAACATATCCTCTTCATGATGTCTTTGTATTCTTATCAAAATTCATGTATTCCTATAACTCATAAAGATACTCAAGAACAAAATCAGCTATAGAGGGTACTTGAATACTCTCACCTTGATCCATGATCATAGGTGGCTCATACAATTTCAAGTTTTCAACATTTACAACTGAATACATCTACATGCAAGGTGGTAATTAAAATTAGGAAGTATTATTACCAATAATTTCCAAAATTTTAAAAGGGACATACCTAATAGGTTTGATATATTTACCTTATCCTTTGGGACATTCTTTGATTATATGAAGCCAAACTAGATCAATAAATTTAAGGTGTTTATCAGCCTAATGTTTGTCGTGTTTAGCCTTATACTTGGCTTGGATCTTCTCTAATTTCTCTTGGATAGTTTGATGAATGGATTAAAACTTCTATATGGATCTCTTGGATTTATCTTCATCCTTACTTCAATTGATCATTGTTTCTTGTCCAAAAGTGAATTCCAAGGGAGAATTAATAAAATAACCAAAACAAGTCTCAAAAAGATATTTACCTCTATAAGAAGGGATCACAAGATTATAATCATGTTTCACATAACTCATGTTTTCATCCTAAATATTGGTATGCTTACTAAATTAACCTAAAATTAAATGAACAATTATATGATTTACCAGTGATCTTATTAAGCTTTGTGTCCATCATGTTACCAAAATTTTCCAATAAATTGAGAATCCTAATAAAAAATGAATGATGTGGGCAAAAATAAATGAATGAAACCATTGTTAAAAAATAGGTGTGAAGTCTCCTTGTGATAATATTTTTACAAGGAAACAATATACACATTTTACTAATTTTTTTTGCAACCACATACAAATAGTCTTTATTCTTTCTAGACATAGGCAAGACACCCAAAAAGTAGATATAAACACTCTCCCATGGATGGGTTGGTATGGGAAGTGGGGTATACAATACTAAATTCCTATTACTAGGATTACTAGTGGAACAAATAATATAACCAGTAACATATTTGGATATATTTTCATACATCCAAGGCCAATAACATAATCTTCACAATTGTGCAACTATTTTTGCATTGCCAAAATGACATGAAACAAGAGAAGTATGTGCTTCTAGAATCACATAGAATATTTCATCTTATAGAATTCATAAATTACCAAGATTATATATTAATCCATCATGCATGTGATAGTCTAATTCTTTTATTTTCTTTCCATGGGTTAGATTTTCATACACATCCTCAAAATCAACATATCTAGCAAATTATTCCTTATGACTTTCATGCATCAAATAACTATGTTATAAGAAAATGCATGCAACAATAGGAGTTATTGAAAGAATATCAACTAAATTATTTTGTGTACCTTTCCTATATCTAATTACAATAAATAATTTTTGTATAAATCCCATCCATTGTAAGTGCCTTAATTGTTATAGCTTTGACTATGATTAGAGATATTGCAAAGGTTGGTGATTCATATGGATGATTTTCTCTTTGCCCATTATGTAATTATTCCATTTTTCACACTTTTAAACCAAAACATATAAATATTTATCATATGTAGGATATCCTTTTACTATAATTTTAAAGGTTTCAAAATGGAAACAAACATTATTTTACTTCTACATCAAAACTGCACACATGGCATAATTATTTGCATCAAGTTCAATATTAAATGGTTGTAAATATGGATGTGATAATGATATGGATATGATTATATTTTATTTTATCATGTGAATGTATTTTTTAATTCTTGCCTTCCCACTAAAATACCTAATTATTACTCATCAAATCATGCAAAGGAGATGCAATAAATGAAAAGTTAGAAATAAACTTCCTTCAATATTAGACTACCCTTATAAAGATTCTAACTACAGTTACATCATTAAGATTTGGATATTTAATTATGGATTAAACTTTATAGGGATGATTTATTAATTTTACCATCCCCTAAAACATAGGCTTAATATACTAAAGATGTTTTTCCAAATTCACATTTAGACATCCTTAGATACAATTTCTCCCTTTGCAAAGTTTATAAGACTTTCATAATATGTTGTATATGATCTTCCCAAATTTGAATAAAGATAAAAATATCATCTAATTAGACTTTAAAAAATAATCTATTAATGTCCTAAATAAATCATTCATAACCCACATGAAAGTGGTGGAAGCATCATAACAAATCACTCAAAAAGACCTTGCTTAGTTTTGAAAGCAGTTTTCCAAATATCGCCTTCACAAATTATAAATTGGTGATAACACTTATTAAATCTAAATTAGTGAAATAAATATATATTTTTAATTGATCTAAAAGGTCATCAATATCAGGAAGATGGTATTATTTTTTCACTATAATCTTTTTCAATGCTTATAAATATATACACATCCACCAAGTGCCATCTTTATTTGGCACCAAGATAATTGGTGAACCACATGGATAATTGCTTGGTTGTATTACCCCTCTCTCAATAAAATATTTTTTAATTATTCATTTATTAATTTTCTACCATGGACAACCTGTACTTTACAATATTAGGAAGAGGTGTATCTTTTTTTAGTTGTATCTCATGTTGAAAATGTATTTTAGGAGGTAAACCTTGTGGATCTTAATACACATAATTATAGTTAGACATTATATTAACTATTTAATTTTTATGTTTAGGATCACAATGTTCTAGATATTTAGATTTATCATCATATTTGGCTTTTAAAACCATGCATAAATAACTCTTTCTTGCATTGAAAAGCCTTTTCATCTTTCCTATAGATATAAGTGGTAAGTGTGATTTTATCCGATGGGCTCTAACAATTTAATCCATCCCATATTTTACAAGAAAATATTTATTCTCTTCCCTATATAATATTACTTTTATATTATACAAATAAGGACTTCCAAGTACAATACCACAAATATCAAGTAGAACCACATCTAACTCTACCTCCTCAATGAACTTATAGGTGATCGCAAATGTTAACCTACATGTTTTCATGACTTATAATTTAGCATCATCACACACCCATCGTAAAGGGTATGGTTTAGGATTTGGTTTAGTTTTAAGTCCTCATTTGTTCACAATTTCTTCATAAATGAGATTATCTTGAGATCCACAATCAAAAATAGTATTTATCTTATTATGCTTAGAAATTACTCTAATATGAAACAACTCATTTATTTATTTTTCATCGTGCACAGATTGAGAATTCAAATAAGAATGAGAATTAATATATTTAGTGATAAAATAGGAATAAGATGAACGTTTCATGCCCATGGTGGAAACTTGGTCACATCACCAAAATTAGAGTTAAGATACTAATGTATTATTGTAGTAGTCTTCTTACCTTTCTTATTCCCAAGCCATTTTGGCCTAAATTTTGGATGGATATTCCATCACTTATCATATTCATGGCCTTCTTTTTTACAATGAGAGAAAAAATGTTTCCCATCCTCTTTCTTATTTGTGAGGTTATGTTTCATCTTACCCTTTCCTTTACCTTTACTTTCAATTGGTTTACTAGGCTTCTTTATGAAGTGTTCCATACCCTTAGTCACTTTACCCCTTGATTCAATATGGGTAGCTTGGACATAGCCTTCATCAATATTAATGGTGTTAAACATAAGGATTGTATGCTTTAAGTAACTATGTAACCCACCAATATATTTCAAAATAGTCTCTCAAGTGTAAAGAGGTATGCCTAATACCAAATCCCTCTTTCTAATCTTGAGTATAATATTGTACACTTTGACCCTTACTAAGCCTTAAATTTTTTCAATACATAGTACTTGTTGACTGTAGCTTAATGGATAAAATTACTTTTTTAATGCAAAAATAAAATAAGTCCAAGAATAAATAACTTTACCATGATAAAGGATATCCTATTGTGTCTTACTCTCACACCAAATGAGTGTTGCACCACCCAATCAAAGAGTAGATAGCTAAATGTTTTCTTCCTCGTCATCAATATTTTGAACCCTATAGTATACTTCCATTTTCTTGATCTAATGATCCAAATTTTTTTTACTAATCTCTCCATTATATATTGGTAAATTAAGATTAACATCTAGCTTAACCTTGGAAGAAATAGAATCATAAACTTTCTTTTTATATCTTTAGAGAAAGGATAATATTTAGATGGAGGAGATTTTGGATATTATTCTCCTTTGCCCTTATTACTAGTTTAGGTTTCTTCCTCTTGTTTACCTTTCACTTCACATCTTGCTTTCATGATACAACTCTTCCACCATACTTTTCATCTCAATAAAGGCTTGACAGAAGGCCAATTTTGATTTGGGTTATCCTCTAGGATAATCCATGGCTTGACTTACACATTTTAATCACCTAAAAGTGGTAATTGGATGCTAAGAGTGTTCCTAGAGTTAATCTATCCTTAGTCTAGCCATAGGATTATCTTTGAGCATTAGACTTATATTTATAGTCATTCAGTAGACCATAATCAACTACAACCAATTAAGACACAATCCTAGAACTATCATCCTAGATCCCAATCCATATTTCTCAATAGTCTATGAATAAGACATTAGCATCACATTTTTTACACTATAACCACATGGCACTAGTGTTCAAAAATGGGTGATATTGTCTTTATCCCAAGCTCTTCCCAATGGATAGTTTTTCAAATGTGTGTTCTTATTAAAGTTAGCCTACATTCATTTTCTTATCTGCACAAGTAACAAAACCCTAAAAATACAAGTATAATACACCTCTATTCATTATATTAAAAATAGATGTCAAATATACTCAGACTAAAGGCAAAGTTGTGCAAAATCAAGGTATTTGATCCCTATTTTTTCCTATTTTCTACATAATACCATCTATAATAACCCTAAGTCTAGTTTTCAAGTATTTCAAATCTCAAGCACATTCAAGGAATCCAATGCCACTCTCATTATAGCATTACTTGCACATATAGGTGGGAGAATTACATCAAACTTGATCCCTCCTCAGAGTATTGGTATATAGGCAACTCTCTACACAATAGGGTGTTGAGGATGTCCAGTCCATCCTAATAACACACACAAATTATTACTTATGAAATACTTGTAAGGATATTAGGGTTTGTACATAAAATAAATATTTTTAGGTACAATACATAAATACAAGTTTCAATCACATAGGAATAGAACATATAGATACAAACACAAGTACTCCCTGAAAATATGAATAATCCTACAAAGGGTCCATTAGTGTTAAATTGAGAACACTACACATAGATGGCACTATTATCCAAACTAAGAACTACTCTCTAGTGAATAGATGAATATCAAAATCTTATTGATGACATAGACTACTACCTAGATCTCAATTTTCACAACCCAAATCATCTGTTATAATTTTCAGCTAAGTCTCTATTTATCCCTATTTATTAAATTATTATAAATTTAAAATAAGTCAAAGGTCATAACAAATCAGTACATAATTATTACATATTTATTTAACTAATTTAGATATTTCATCTTTTTAACCAAACATAGGAATTAATTGTGTAAAACCCTAAAAGGTTAAATCATTTGGTGAACTTAGCTTACTTCAAATATTGCTTCAACCCCTAGCTTACATAAATTCCAATTTTTATGTAGTTAATAAAGGTTGCATTCTTTTAATTTTTTGTTTTTATTAGAAAACCTAGGTAATTAAATAAATTTCATATTAGAGTTTTAATTTATTTACATATAATATAAATTATTTCAAAGAAACCCTAGATTCAAAAATCGTAACCCTAGACTCACTTAGGGTTTGTATCCTTTTCTATTTATACAATGATTTTATTTCCAAAACTCATATTTTAGATTCATTTATCTTCTAATTCATATAATCATGATCATAATGATAGAATAAATCAATCATTTTTTTTGTAAAGTCTAATACTTTAATTTACATGTTTGTTTCCTTTAATTCAGAATCAACTCAAAAAATACATAAACACATGTATAGATGATGATTTATATCAATTGAAATATATGTCATATCTCATTACATGTTATCTTTCTCCTATATGAAATTCCATTAACAAGCAAACCTATACACACAAAGGATTTAGAACATAAGCTAAAAAATATGTTTCAAGCTTTAATGTCATACAATAAATAATATTCTTATCCTCCTCATCTCCATGAGGGTGATAGATACATTCCCTCTAATCAGGTCCATGTTATCATTCCTCCATTAGATGAATCAACCTATAAAACTTTCACTAATCCACCTACTCAGCCTATCCACATCTCTTCCTTACACAATGTGTGCCTACATGTTCAAATACAAATATCTAGGATTTGCATTTTTGAGACCCTATGCGATCAACTTATCAGTATGATCAGGATAATTATAAGTTTAAAAAATCAAAATCAACTACTACATGAAAAGATCACAACATTGTAAAAACAATTTATAACACAAAGGAAGCCAAGGAATAATAATTTAAATCATGTTTATACATCTTCAACTACTTAATTTGTGGAAAATAATGTAACATATCAAAACACAAAATCACAACAAAGTACATCTATAACTAGTGATTCAAAAAGCATGCAAAGGTCAAATATGAGTCCAAGTGAGGCACTAAGGGAAATGATTAAATATAATTTGATAAAATACCTATTAAAGAGTTATTAATGATGTCATGGTGATGTTATGAAGACATCTTAGTGATTGTATGAAGTTCCTTGATAGTCTATGTGATAATGACAAAGTGTGCAATGTGTTTGTTCTTGCATGTTTGAAAGATGCTTGGTTGATCTTCTATTTTAACATGGTTAGAGTTGTTTAGGTATGAGTCTGGAGTAATGATCATGTTCAAAAGGTCCCTAAGATGTTTTATATTCTTTGAATACTTTTTTTCATAAGTATAATTCATCAAGTTGTCCATAGTTTTCATCTATACACTTTGGGTCCAGTGGCAAAAAATCTAAGTAGTCAGTTTGATGGCATCACCATTTCCACATGTGGATGAGCCAAGAGGAAATGGTCCCATGGGTTTGTTTATTATTATTCCTAATTATTATGCAATAAATATCAGTTCATGCACCTAATAATGTAAAAATATATGCAAGTGCAAATTTGGGCTCCCAAGCATTTTGACAATGTTTTCCCATAACCAAATTTGCATGAGGCAAGAAAGAGTCAAGTAGGAAGTTTGATGGTGGAATATCTCACATGTATGGATGTTTGAAGAGAATTTTATCATATGGGTTTATGTATTTATTTTATTAGTTCTTTTGTGCCAAATTTAAAGTCATTTAATGTAGCAAAATAAAAGATAAACATGTACAAATTTGGGTTCCTAAGCATTTTCAAAGTGTTTTCTATATTTAAATAGAGCTGAATAAGTAGCTTGTTGACGTCCATATATTTCACATATAAAGTTTTAAATAATAGATAGATATATTTATGGAATCCCCTATGTGATAGGATCTTATGTACTAACTTTTAGATCATGCAACCAAGTGTAATGAAAGTTATACAAGAGCAAAGTTGGCCTCATAGGTAATTTATAAGCATAGTTGGCTTTGTGATAGAATATTTTGTGAAGGCATTTTAATGGTGATATATATATCTCACATGTGAGGGTTATAAGAGTAGTTTTTCACATGGCTATATTATCCTATGTGAGGATATCATATGGTCCAAATTTGAGATCATGAAAGTGAGGCAAAATTTATTGAGGTCCAAAGTTGGCCTTCCAGGCAAATTGAAATGGTTCCTATACTTAGTCAATTTTGTAAGAGGTAAACATTGAGCAAGTCTCAAGGAGATTGATAGAGAATAATTTATCCAAGATTTTAAGAAGTAGTGATGTGGTAAGAAGTGCATGATGTTTAATGATTGGGTAAAGGTAAAGGACAAACATTGATAGTGAGCTGGTGTTCATACAGATTGATGTAATGGTGAGCATTGCTAGTTAAATACCTGGTTGATTTGTAGAGATTGATGGTGCATATTGAGTCAACATTGTAAGGGTGCACGAGATGAGTTCAAAGTGACAAAGGTTTAACATTTAAGAATTGGTGCCTATGAATTAAATTTTAAATAAGATAGATGGTGTGAGATTGATCTAAAATTGAGAGGACATAAGATGTGAACATGGTGTTTGAAGTTTAACTATGACCATTTGCATTTGAATATTTGGATTTTCAAAATAAAAATTGGTGCTCTATTTTTGGGTATATATTTTGATCTATATATAATTTACTCATGGTGTAAAAAGTGAACTTGTAAAGGACTCCAAGGCACATGTGAAAATATAGATTTGAAGATCTAAAAGTGTGTATAGACATAATTATGAAGGTTCAAAGTTAATTATGTTTTTGTATATGTTCTACAAGTGACCCAAGAATGATAATTGAGCTTCTATAGATGTTATTTCAATGTATCATGATGAATTAGTTATTTGGGAGTGTTTTAGACTCTAGTTGGATGCTCTATATGGTCTTTGGAGGTTTGATCAATTGATATTTTATATGAACAAAGGTTAATAAGTTGACTATGTGTTTGTTCATAATGTTCCTATACACCAGGTCAGTGTTTGAGTTGTTTGAGCATACGTAGAGGTGATAAAATATGACTATGATCATTTTAATATGTAAAGAGGACATAAGGAGTGGACCCATATATTTTTAAGTGGTCTTGATTTCTTGTTTTGATTGATGAAGTGATAAATGGGTGAATAGGTCTCCATGAGACCTATAAGAGCTATAAGGGCCTTATTAAAAGGTGTAGCTACTTAAGGGTGACCCATAGATGTTATGGCCAACCAATGAAGATTATATTGAGTTGTGTCTTTATATGATATATCTATAAGGTTTAATACATGCCTAATGGCCATCTAAGATGTTTATAATCATGATAGCTCTATAAATGGTGAAACAAAAGTTGATGGTTTTTAGACTTGTAAGACTTGGATGAGAGAGCGTGAATGTGGAGCCAAGTGAAGGTAAGAACCTTTGAAAGAGAAGGTATAGGTTAGTGAGGACCAGTAGAGAGTGAATAAGATTAGACATGCTTATCTAATTAATTTGGTGCAGGAGGACATATAGGTTATTGAACATAATGAGCCTAGAGGAGGAAAAATGAGAAAAGTTACTCAAGAGGCTATTTGAGAGAGTATATTATGAGCAAAGGAAAGGTGAAGACTATATGAGCTTGGTGGTTAATCTGAGAAGTAGATTAGAGTGTCGAATATGTGTATAACCATTTGATAATGTTGTTATTATTATGATATAGTTGTTGTAGGTGTGCTAACGTGAACTTGAGAAAGGATTGAAGAGTGGGGATAGGGGATATGTAATGTGTCCTAATTTATATTTGTGTGTTGGTTTAAGTATGTAATGTGCTTTGACCAACATGGAGTGTTTTGGTGAGTGAGAAGTGTAGAATGGTCCAAAACGTGGCTTTGGATGCATTCAGTATGCAGAGTTAAAGAGTAATGATATACTTTGTATCTCCATCATATTGGTAGGTAATTAGTGTTGAGGAAATGTTTTCATATGTTTTGTTATGGAAGCACATATAAGGGGGTTTCACCCTCCGTACAAGGTAAAACTTACTAAAGGTCTAGTTGTTATGGTAGCTGAGCTAGATAGGTGTGGTAACTCCTTATGGGATTGTAGTCCCACTAAAATCAAGAATGGTAGTTCCTTGATCATTTATAGATGGTTAAAAATTTGTTCTTATTATTATAAGATAGTATTCCAATTACATGTTCTATTGTGTTTTATTCCCCAAGAGGTTTTCCCACTTATGTCATATGTTATGTGCTTAATCTTGGTTTATCTTTCTTATTTATTGTTATAAATGATGTATGCCTCATGAATGTATGTATTGAATGATTAAGGGTTTGAAGTAATTAGATTTGAAATTGGATTATATGGGTTAATTTATCACCTCCTCCCCTCTCAGTGATTTTAAATTTAACAATTTGTATCAAAGCAGGTCCTTTACATGAAGCTTAACAACTTGAAGGAGATTCTGAATAGATAAAAATATGGCTAAATAGTTGAATAAATAAAATCACCAGTGGAAGTTTGTCATCAAGTCACTTTAAGATCATATACGTACTTTAAAAAAGGATGCTAAAAAGGATGAGAAGGTTATCAATGACCTTAGGGATCATCTACAAGATTCCAAGGTAAGTCTAAGCTCAAAAAAGGAAAGTTGTTTAAAATAAAAGGACATCATGTGTGATGAAGAAGTTCACCATGACAATGAATAAGAATTTTATCTAGAAGCTAAGATCATGGGTGCACTTAGTGAATTGAAGGAACAAAAGAATAAGAATCATAAGATTAGAAATATGATCAAAGGTCTTGAAGCACAAGTTAGTTCTCTTGAAGGAATTTTGATAGAGCAAGCATGTAGAATAAAGGATGTCATGGCTAAAGAAGCTAAGAGTGGTAAGGATACTATCCAATTTATCATAGGTTACTTAATGGATATAATTTCAAGTTTAATAGCTAAAGACGATGAGATCATTCAATTGGAAACCAAGCTAGGTTCATTGATGGTTGAGCATGAACTTATTATAGCCAAGTTGGATAAGCTAGGAAAGAAGCATGAGAAGCCTAAGTATGTCAAGGATAATGTAATCTTTGAAAGAAATAAAAGAATGTATTTTAGACAACTAAATGCTTCAAGTTATGTGTTAGGACCAACATACCCCCCATTTTTGAAAATTGGGACCCTAGAAAAACCTTAGAGAAACCTTGAATTTTGAATGTGAAAATTTAGCATGATAGGATTATTTATAGAGTTTAAAGACATTTAATTTTATTAAAGGTAGGCTTGCTTGGTTTTGTATTGGATTTAATTTGGATTAATGTCTCTAATAATTTTTTTTATTTTCTCTAGTTGTAGGTTCCATGGCATTTTTCCCTGAGAGATTCATATTCCTAAACCCTGGGAAAAACCTCCATTTAAATTTGAATGTGGTGGTAATCAAATTGGTGGGAACCATTTTAAAATCTATATTTGACCTAAAGATAAAACTCATGTTTTAATCTTAGTCATGTTTTTTTAGCATAGCTAAAACTTAACTTAAAATACTTAGTCCCCTTTGTTATATTCCCCCTTTAAAGGTTCCTTTGTATGCCTAACTAATGGTTTATCTTGCAGGGTCCTTTTAATATCTCCTAATTCAACCTAATATTTTAACACTAATGCCCCATAGTATTTATTAATACTAATAGAACCTTGGTCTTAATGCCTTAGCCTAATTCTAGTTCCTCAAGTCCCCTTTATGTTAGATTGGTCCCTCACTTACACCTTAGCCTAAGATTTTAATCCTAAGGACCTGATGTATTTATTAATATGAGTGAGACCTTGTTCTTAACACCTTAAGCCTAAGTCTTTTAGACATACATGGTCTTGACTTAAACTTCCTTTCATCTTGCATCCAACAGAGTAAAGAAATCTCAAACTTTATCTTAAATAATGAGAATCTCAAATGATCCAAAACTTTACTCTTCATCATGGCCTTTGATCAAATGGCATGAGGAGAAATGACAAAATCCTACATATAATCCATTATACTAATCACATTTAAGCCCTAAAATTATGATCAATTCTTCTCACTTACTCATAAGGACTCAATTAGATGGTGTAAAGCATAGTAGAAAAGTAAAAAGGATACAAAAGGCCCAAAAGATCACCTTGCATCACCTTTTCATTATAAAACTAAAATCAAATTGGTCCCACTTGATAAATTAACCAACCATAAGCAATCTCTTGAATCATGATTGATGGATGATGCTTCATCATAGATTTTGATCCAATGAAGTGAATTAAGCTCAAGATCTTAGGAGGTCTTGTGGGTGTACCAAGTGGAATTCTCACACTGGGTAATAATAATTTGATGATATTAAAATTTATGTTCACACAACTGTGATTTGATGTTTGGAAGGATGTATTTGACATCCATGCAATGCTCAACTTTAAGCTAATGAATTATCCTACTTAGGGTCAAAATATACTCCAAAACCTTGATGGAAAGCTTGAAAATGGATTTACAGACTAAGTGGAGTGCTAAAAAAATGCCAAAACACTATAAGTCATCAAATTTCAAAATGTGGAAATGGTCTCATAATCTAAATATGAAAAATAAATCTAGTCTAAGTCTATACTTTAAGGTCCCCATGACATTTTATTCAAACATCATGAACCTTAAATTATAGACTTATACTAAATCCTATTTTGAAAAGATAATCCTAATAGCATAAAATTTATACCAAATGCATCTAGCTAAAGGTTTTAATGTGTTTTGTCAATAAAATAAAATTTTATGTGTCATGGAGACATTGTGTCAGGTTGATCCTTTTGGGCATATTTTAAAGCCATGGCATAAATATTGTAGACCAATGCATATGTTGTGTTTATTAAAAATGGTGTAAACATTAGCCTAAGAATATTTAGGCCATGGCCCCCTTGCATATAAATTTGAAAAATTAGGCATAAATCCCTTAGCCTAAGGTTTGTTACATACTTAATGAGTGAAACAAACCTTAGCCTAAGGGATGCAAGCAGACGTTATGATCTTAATAATATGTTAACTTAATGTTTGGGCATCTCTGTAGATCAATGACATGTGCTTTATCATTGGATTTTGATCTAATGATGTGAAGGCACTCAAGAATTTTCAAAATCTCATGAGATTATCACATGGCCAATGCTCATTTAGAAAAGGACTGACAAAATATTTGGATCACATAGAAGTCATGTAAATCACCAAGTATCATGACCACGGGGTTTGCAATATAAAGAACCAATCATAGCAAAGGGCTTGGATTATAATCAATGACTTGTGCTAATCCAATATTTTGATCCTATGGTGTGAAATGAAGAAGGTATTTTAAATACCAATGGATATTTTTCAAATAGCATTTATTAAAAATTCCATGAAATGTCTAGACTGATGCCACATAGACTCCACATAAGACAAAAATACAAAATGCAAGATCTTTTGGGCTTTAAGACATAAAGGTATAAAAGCAAAGGTTCAAATCAAATATAAGGCATGTATAACACAAATCATAGATATATTCCACCATTAAAGATCCAAAAATTAAAACCTAAATAAAAGTAACTCAATTATATTCATTTGGTTACCATTCAATCAAAAGAGAGTTGAATTATGTTTTTGAGCACAAGAGAGCTTTCACAGAGACCATTTGCTACTAGTATAAACAATTCATAGGAATAGAGACAATGGCAGCTCACAGTTAGGTACTGAAGAGGAGACTGACCTATACTTATCAATAGATAATTAAGGTCATGGTATAAAAGATACTAAGTTAGATATTGTAGCCTTGAATTTTTTAAACATGAGGAACTAGTTTGAGTTCTTTTTCATGATCGAATAATTGAATCCAATCACAAAATAAGTAGAAAAGATTATTGTAGTAAGCCAGAGGTATTATTACCTTTTTTTGTTTAGATGTTAGGCCTCCACCATGTTGTAGGAAAACCCAAGGTACTGCATTGCATCGATGTCCTTGCTCTTATTTTTGTTGATTGCAAAATTGATAATGAATGGATCATTAGGGAAAGAAACTCAAAAATGGTAGCATATGTTTCTCTTGTAGCATTTTATGGGTATTATAAAATTCCTACTTCCCATGTAGATTTATCCAAAATAAAGGAGTGGACCTCCAAGCATGACCTGGACTCTATCCTAAGACCTTGGCTATACCAAGGACCCCATGTCTTTAGGGACTTCAAAGGCAAGATCCCTATTATCAAATTAAGGGAAGGTATGAGGGTTATAATTACCCTATTTAAATGAGCCTTTTGATCCCCATAAACCACCTATGTAAATAAAATTTGGGTTCCATTTATCTATTTTATGGTGGAACAAAATTTTACCCCTCCAATTGGAGATTTAATTAATGTCTTCCTCTTCAAGCAGTTCACTACCATAAAAAAGAATACCTCCAAGAAATTTTACATGATGTCATACCTACTGGACACCCTCCTCACCTCTATTAATTTATTATGAATTAGGAATTGATCTCCTAATAGAAAAACCACTATTTCACATCGTTACTCCAAATTGCATATTTTCAAATATAGGAACCATATGTAGTTCATTTGCGACTATGTTTATCTAGTCATATTTAAGGTCATCATAGGTGTTTATATGCCTAGGTTCCACCCCCTAACCAATAATTTATTGAATTGATAATATATAATGGTTCTACCCTAACTGCATAGTCATTAGGATTGAGGGCATCATATCTTATCCTTGTAGGTTGTTAGTATATGTTCCTAGCAAACTAGTTAAATGAGAAATTACTTACCAATTCCTAAATACCATTGATAACACTTTTAAATAAAATAATAAAGGTCTTATCCACCCCTTCCTCCTAATCATTTGGAATACCATACTACAAAACTGGAAACAAGTAGAGACTATGGCCAGACATATGAATTCATTCAATTTTCAACTTGATGAGCTTAAGATGTGGGATCCTAAAGGCATAGTGGTAAGCCACTTAAAGTATAATAAACTCCCAAAGCCCAAATATTTACACCAAATTAGTGTTCATGAAACCATGTACATCAAGACTAGGAATTATGAATATGTGTTGGCAAGATTTAGGGTCACAATATCAAGCTAGAGCATAGGTTAATTAGAGATGACAAGCCATATAGGGAAAGATGGTAAATACACACTTTTTAATATCATTTGTTGCCTGGTCCATTTGGGGTAACTCAAGGGCAATCCCAAGTAGAATATTCATATCCACAAGAGAAGCCTGAGCAAGGTCAAGGTGTGCAAGTCTAAGATGAACAAGGTAAAGGCAAGGAGAAAGTGGGAGAGGAAAAATTATAAGAGAAACCTGAGGAAGGACCTCCATATTCAACACTCCCATAAAGACCACCTTCTCCATTACAATATTTAGACATGATTTCCTTAGGAACATAAGAAATAATTGAGGGTGCCCTCAAGGATCTTGCAGAAGCCTATGACTCAGACAGGGAGGTGGAGCTCAAGGAAGATATAGGAAAAGAGCTTGTCCCTATAGCATCCATAGAGAAGAGAAAAGCAGAGTTAGCATTGGCTCTTATGGGACCAAGGAAAAGACCAAGGTTGACCATCCCTCACCCCACCAGTGAGGTAAATTTGTTTAGTGATGAATTCCCTATTCATGGACTAGTAATTATTGACTAGTTCATTTATTGGAAACTATAAAAGATTCCCTCTCTTTCTCATTCATGGTCTATGACAAGAGTTGCTGACATTGAGATTCAAGATGGCGAGGCCATGGATAAGGGTCATGATGAAAGAGTAAGAAGAGAGGATAATTATGTCCATTCAAAGGCCAAAAGGCATGAAAATGGATGCTCTAAGAACATTGAGCAGCTCATGTGTGGAGGTCTTAGAACCTCTCAAACTCAAAGAACCAGTTACTACCATCCATTTTAACCCTAAAAAGACTAGGTTAAAGAGAATAAAAACTAGGAAAACAATAGTTGGAATAGAGGAATTCACCTTTCAAAAGATGGAACCCTTTGTATTATTAACCCCAGTGGGTGGCCAATAGGTTAGTGAGGTGGTCATTCATGAGGAAGACATGAAAATATTAATTGAAGCCCCTTACACACAAGGCAAGGTTAGAGTTTGGGGTATGAAACAAATGGTCCTAAATTTAGAAATGGAGAAAGAGAATTTACAAATGTAAGATATTCTATCAGTGCCAGATGACATGATCAATATGTTTGATGAGTCATTTTATGACATGTTCAAAGAACTTAAGTCAGTGAAACTAAAACAAAGTGCATTAGAGGGGTAGTGTGCATTGGATAGGAGCCTGACCACCTAATGGAAAGCCTTAGAAGACAAAATTACTCAACTTATCAATTTTTAAGCAAAGAGATAGATCCAAATATTTAAGACCAATGGTTTGGGACACTTGAGCATAATTTTGGGAACTATGATTGAAAAAGTTTAAATTTTGAATGCTTGGCATAATAATGTTGAAAGACTCCTAGATGATGATAATGAACTAATTGCAAGGATTGAGAAGCTTCTTATAACTATGCTTACATATAATACATAACCCACTACCCTTGAAATTATAAGTGATGACTAATTTAAGCATAGGGCTACTTTGGTAACCCAAGAAATCAATGGAAAAAGCCAAGGCCAATCTAGGGCTAATAACAACAAAATCTTGGACAAGATATTCAATGCAAGGGAAAAGATAAATGAATCTAAGAGCATTAAAGAGGCCATGGATAAGAATGATAAGGAACTTGATGAATTGGTAGATCAAGAAGAGGAATGTATTATGAAGCCTATTGTGGATCTGGAACAAGTTGACAAGTAGCATGCTAAAGCAATGAGCATCCTCCAACAACGACACTCAAAGGCCCCACTAGCCTATTAAGAAATATTCTATTTTGTAAAATTTTGTAACATTTTTGAAATAAAATATTCCATTATAAAGGCATATTCTAGTTTATTAGCATATTTGCCTCTAGGTTAGTATGATTGTAAAAAGCACATGTATTTTAGAGCTTGTAAGGACATCTGTCCTTATCTTTGCACACCTATATTTTGTAACTAATTGATATACTACCTGATCTTTCTATAAATGCATGTATTACCATTTTTAGAAGAGATATTTTAGAGAAACTTTGTACACTTAAATAAATTAATAGAATCAAATAATTATGCAAGGGTTGTCTATATTTGATGTGTTAATTATTAATATAGCTTTTCTTTCAATTACTAGTAGATGTCTTAAATTTGAATGGAGTCTTTGAATTTTGAGTAGTATTTTTAATCATAGGGTTTCTAATTTATGATAATGATAGATTAGTTAAAATATCTTAGGTTTTGATTTATTTCATTTTTCTCTATATTCAGATGTGCAATTGTTATTTGGTTATAGTGGTAAATACTTAAAGTAGACCTAGTTCTTACTTGTGACTCTTTATTCTTTCCTTGAAGTTTGTCTGATATATAGTAGGATTTGAGTGTAGGATATGTTGTATTATATATTGGTTAAATGCATATTCAATTACAATTGATGCTTTATCATAATGTTTGAGACTTAAATTATAAATCACTCATTTCTTTTCTACTCTATCCTTCTCTTTACTCCTATTTTACACTAGGATCACTTTATTTTTAGCTTCATTATAAATATCCACTTAGATTAGTCTATAGCTTAAATATAGAGCATAATTCACTAATTATTAACATAGATGCATGAAGAATGAACCAAGGTGGCTCCCAACCAACAAGTTATATAAATATTATGGAATAGCTTATCTTGCTCTATTTTTATTTCAGCACAGGCAACTAGATTACTAAAACTTGCAACTCATGCTCTGAATTTTCTAATTTTTAAAATGAGAAGTTTTCTCTAAACACTCAGAGGAGTTGTGGTTCATTTATAAGTATCAATAGGATAATTCCAACTAGCACTAGAAGGAAGGCCTAAATTCTGCAAATCTTTGATGATCTTAGCCTGTTTTATCCAAAGATCAATATATCTTTGTGTTTTTGCATGAATTATTTGATTAAAAGTATAAAAATCATCAATATTTGCTATGTTCAATGTATCTTTGTGCTTCCTTTGAAGTTCTTTGGGCATTGATGCTTGTTTCCAGCAACTTTAGCTTTAACTTTGAAAATCCATAGAATCTAAGGTTAGGATGGCTCATTTTGATCAAATGTGGGAATATATTTCATAGATCTGATTTCCTTTAGGGTTACACTTGTAAATATAGACCATATTTATGTATTTGAATGTATCTTTGAGTTTATTCAATCAAAGATCAACATCCTTTGCAATTTTTCATACCACCTTTATAAAATAAGCTCAATGTGTAGGTCTAACTACTGTCCTTTATAATAATTAACTTGGCATATCATATTTTAGGCAAGATCTCTAAATTTCAAGCTAGAATTTCCAAGGATTAAAATAATATCACATTCATTAACTAGAGAGAATTTACTTGAGCTTGAGGTACACAAAAGATCTAGATGTGATAAAAGTAGATGCAGGAGATCTAAGTCTCTTCCAACTTCACCTTTTCAAGGTACCTATGCCTTCAACCTTCATCCAGGTATGGCATAGTTGGGGGATTTTTTAATTAATGTGTCAGGAGTGGTTCGTGATCTCCCAAAAAACCTCAAGAAATATCTACTTCCATTTAGTCTAACTAGAATAATAATTGTTGAAGAAAACTTAAAGTCTTTTAAAGCTACCTTAACGTTACTTAATGTTGTACATGAGGATGTAGAATGTAGGTTATTTCCTTTCAATTTCAAAGATGTAGCTTATGAGTGGTTTTAAAACTTCCTTGACAATTACATTAGAAGTTTGAATGATTTCAACAATGTGTTTATTGATCAATTTGGTAAGATTGTTAGTCCCTATATTATTTACCATCAAATCACCACCATTAGAAGGGATTCCAGTGAGCCTATCAGGTCATTCAATGCTAGATTTCAAAATATGTATAGCAAGACCATAGATCCATATGAGATTGATGATATTTTAGCTTTAGAGATATACAAAGATGCAGTAAATATTATGACCTCTGTATTCCTAAAGAGATCCATCCCAGTTATAGCTTCATTTGCTCAAGCCTACTTTGAATCAGTGACCATTAATGATCAAATGCAGCCCCAAGGGAAAATGGCTTATTCAATCCCAAATGTGAACCCACATATGCCTATGATGAACTTGTTCCCTAATAATAACCTAAATCTCCCAACCTTAAACTAACTTCCAAACATAAATTAATTACCCTTAAGTCATGCGACCCCTAATCAGAATATAGGATTCTTGAGTTATCTTATTAATGGATTTAATTGAAATGATCAATGAGATTTAGTACCAGTTGTAGGTATTAACAATATTTAGATACATAATTCTAAAACTCCTAAAAATGAGAATGAGTCTATCTTGACAATGGTTCAAAAATTAAGCACTAATTTCCTTCAATTGTAGAAACAAGTAAGCAATACTAGAGAACACTCTGATAGGAATTTATCATTTCAAATGTATAATAAGCCAAATAATAGATTTTAGAATGACATTTTCCATTATAACAAGGCTAACAAACCATCTTCTAGTAACAAGAATATGGACATTAATCTTACTGATATTGCATTACTTGATTATTGTAGGGTACATTGCATAGCCAAACATGGGGAAATTGATTATATAAAATTTTTCAAAGCCTTTGAGTATTTCCAAGAAGATTTGGATACATTTGAAGTGGTCCCTAACAAATAAAGTGGTGCAGGTTCCTCTGGATCTAATCCATCTGAGCAAGCCTTCATGGTGGACACCTTTGATTTCCACTTTCAAGAGGAAAATTAACTTGAGGAGATTCTTGAGGAGATCCAAGCCTTTCAATAGTTCTTGAAAAATACCTACCCCTTGAGGAACAAAGAATAGAGGCAATCTTTTACTACTTTAATGCCTTCAAATAATTTTAGAACTCTTCCTAACATCTCTTCAAACAACAATCTAGAGCCACCAAAAGGGAATACTTCAAAACCTAATGTTGAGATCCTTATTTCTTCTAGTAAAATTGGGTATAGCATAGTTGAGGACATGAAAATAAAGGTTAATATCACATTACATGAACTCACGTAGATTATAGAGAAAAGGGACCTCTTATTAGAATCCTTATCAAATAAGCACACCAACCTACCTAAGGATGATCATGCCAATATGATTATGCATAAATCTAAAGCTAAGTCCCCTCCTTTCTTTCTCACTATTAGGATGTTTGGTAAGAAATTTCATAATTGCTTATTAGATTCAAGAGCATCTACCAATATCATGCTTGTAGGTGTATGAAAACAACTTGGTTTAACACCTATAAATTCTAATAGGGTTATTGCCCAATTGGATAAATCTAGAGTCAAGGTTATAGGAGAATCATTAAATATTAATATATAACTAGCTTATGAGCCTAGGGTGTAGCAATTCATTGATATTCAAGGGGTTGAAATACATGATGTTTATGGAATATTATTGACTAGGGAATGTTCCAAGGCTTTGAATGCTTACATGTCCATTGACTGATCACATATGTGGCTACCCTAAAAGGGAGTTCCTAATCAAATCAAGGTTGAGAGAGAGCCAAGAATGAAACATATGATAACTAAGTACAATTTTGTAAATGAGAGGGTCAACATAATTGACTTAAACTTAGGGGTCTTCACTTTAGAGACCGATAAGGTATGTGATCCCAAGAATGCTCATGTTGTCCTTGGATTGTGTAAATTGCCTTTTGATGGTACTAAATATAGTGTTGGATCAGGGGTTGGTGTTGTCTTTACTAACCCTAATAATAAAAAGTATCATTCTTCCTATAATATCTAATTCCATTTCACTAATAATCTTTCTAAGTATGAAGCCCTTATATTATGTTTATAGTTTTCTATAAAGAACAAGGTCAAAGAACTACTAGTTTATGGGGATTCAGAACTAGTGGTCAATCAAGTAAGAATAAAATACCAATGTAAACTCTCATATTTGAAAAGATATAAGTTCAGATTTTGGGATATAATTGAATATTTGTATGCCTTTGGCATCATTTCTATCCCAAAGGAAGAAAACCAAGCTACTGATGAGTTAGAATCTACTATAGCCAACCTCATGCCTAACCAAGATTCTCCCAATTTCAGCATTGATTTGATCCTTTATCCTTTATTGCCTAACAATATTAACCATTTTTAAGTTTCCAATGATGAATAATAGATATTGGATTTAATTACCAATTTTGGGGCATTTTATTCTCACATTATTGATGAGGCTAATGAAAATACATCTAGGGAGGAAAAAAATGATGGCAAGGTCATTCAGTTGAATAAAAAAAAATCCCTAAAGGGAGGATTACTTTAGAAAGGATTTTTTATCAGTACAAACTTGTTGAGGATTATAAGGTTCCCAAGGTAATTGGTAAATATTATAATGTTATTTATCTTAGCTTACATGATCAACCCTAACTAGTAAATTTTAGGAAGGCCTGTACAAACATTGAGAACAAGAAAGTTAAGGAACTCCTTACTCAATATAGGGATGTTATAGCATGGTTCTATGATGACTTATATATCTTTGATTTAAGAGTCATCACATATACTATACCCCTTAAAGAGAACTACAATCCATTCAAGCAAAAACAAAGGCCTATAAACCCTATCTTAGAACTGATGATATTTAAAGAGATTAAGAGACTTCTAGATGCTAGGATAGTCTTCCTGATTAGACACTCTACTTGGGTGGCTAATTTAGTGCTAGTCAGGAAGAAGAATAGAATTATTAGACTTTGTATTGACTTTAAAAACCTAAACAAAGCATCAAAGAAGGAAAACTACACCCTTCTTTCACTAGACCAAGTAATTCAATTTGTTTCAGGTTCATCTATGATGTATTTTCTTGATGGCTTTTTAGGTTACAACCAAGTATTGGTTAATAGAGAGGATAGGATGAAGATAACTTTCACCACAAAGTGGGGTACATTTTCTTGAAAGAGGATGCCCTTTAGAATAATCAATGCATGAGCCACCTTCTAAAGAGATATGGGCCATGCCTTCCAAGGCCTGATAGGTAAATGCATCATTATATATATGGATGATCTAACATTTTTTTATAAAAATATGGAATATCACTTCATGCATTTATAAATTTTTTTTGAAATATGTAGAAGGTAGGGCATTTATTTGAACCCCAAGAAGAGTATCTTTTGTGTGACTAAAGGAAAATTACTAGGTCATGATATAACCAAGGATGGTATCTCTATAGATCTTGAGAGAGAGAGAGGAGGCCATATATAGAATAGAACCCCCATATAGTAAGAAAGTTCTAAATTTCTTTGGTAAGATAAATTTTGTAAGAAAGTTTATTTTTGGTTTTGCAAAAATTATTAAACCATTGAACGACATGTTGAAGAAGGATACCAAGGTCACATGGAATCTGTATTCCATAAAGGTATTCATTAATATCAAGGAGGATATTAGCTATTCTATAGTCCTGATAAGTCTTGACTTCTCAAGGGACTTCTACCTCTAATCCTTTGCATGTGACCACACTATGGCTACAGTGTTAACTCAAAAAATTAAAAGGTGTGACCACCCAATTGCTTTTATGATTACTAATTTTAATAATACTGAGTTAAATTTTTCATTGATTAATAAACAACATTATTTATTAGTTAAGGTAGTTAAGAAATTTAGGCATTATACCATTAAAAATAAGGTGCATGATATCTTATCTGACCCTATCACCAAAATTATGTTAAGTTAGAATGAACTTGGAGAGTGGAGAGGTAAGTGGATGTTAGTTTTGTAGGAATATGACTTGGAAATGAAAACAACAAAATTAGTAAGGTGCCAAGGTTTTATATATATGATTGTTAATACTAACCCTAGGCTAAGTATTATTCAAGTGGATCAATAAAAATTTCAATATAGTGAATGGTATGATTCAATCATACATTTACTAATTAATGGTACTTGTCCTACAAGCCTATTCAAGGGGCAAAAGAGGGTCTTAAAATTAAAGGAAGCCCACTACCTGATTAAGGATGGTGTCTTTTATATGAAAACTTTCAAAAGAATTTATTTGATATGTGTCTCATAAGAAGAAGCCACCCAAATCATGAGTGCCTTTCATGAAAATCTAAGTAGTGGACATCCATCTAGAAATACCACAACCCACAAAATTCTTAGAGATGTCTACTATTGGCCAAATATTTTTAAGGATGCTCATAAACATGTGAGGGAATGTCACTCATGTTAGATATTTAGAACCAAGGAGCCAAAAGAAATAATTCATTTAAAACCAATCATTATTTACAAACCCTTTTCTCAATGTGGGTTAGAATTTGTTGGGGTAATCAACCCCAACTCATAGGAAGGTTATATGTATGTCCTTACTACCATAGACTATTGTATAAGGTAGATTGAAGCTATAGCCACTAAATAATGTAAGACTAAAGAAGTGATAAAATTCTTGAAAGAAAACATCTTTTATTCATGTAAAATGTGAAATTATATAACTTTAGTATAGATAAGACACCAAATCCATAGGTCCTCCTGTTGGCTCTCACAACCCTTCTAGGCTACTTTTTTCATTGATTCCTAGTCATCCAGAGCTTTTTAGATTTAGCCCTTTTAGACCCAGGTAGAATTTTTAGGCCCAAATCCATCCCCATAGGTCTCATCCCCTTAGGATATTATCACTTGAATAGGATAAGAACACTGAAACCTAGGGTGTCATATTTTTGGTGTTATTGTCCAAGTTCACTTTTTCCTCCAATGATCAGATTCTTCTAGTTTCTTATCTTTTTCCCTATTAGCTTCATGTGAATTCATTTAACCCATGATCATTAGTTTCCCTATAAAATTCCTTCCAAATTCCATTTAGAAGGGTTAACACTCATTTACAAGAGAGATTCAAGAATACAAGCAAGTACCCTCGTGCACTCTTCTTGATTCTTTGCACACAACCTTCCAACATTGTTTCAAGCCTACTCAAGTCATTACACCAATACCTAACTAGCTGAAGCACATCTAATTTCACATTATAGTTGTATTTATTATACACAAATTACATCAATCACTTCAATAAGATAACTAAACTACTTTGATCCCTCTTTAGAGTATTGGTATGTAGGAAGCATGCCCACACATGGGGTGTGAAGTGTGTCTAGCATATCCTTTACACACTAACCCCCTCTCTCTCTTTTCAACGTTTGTATTCAATTTCAATCACAATGTGCTCCTAAGGGTTTTTAAGATTAAAATAGGCACACAATGATCTCTGTGAGGGCCTAAACACTAAAATTTTAGTGACAGGGTGAAACAGGCATTCCAAACAAAACCTAGAAAGCTTTTAATCTTAGGAAAATAACATCAAAATATGACTACAACACTAGATAGTAGGGTTTCCTATTTTTGGTTCTCCTATCCAATCAAGAAATGAATCCCATATACATGTTTTTGACTTTTTCTCAGTCTTGCTCCTCTAGTGTTAGACCTTGTCTTAGTCTAGAACAGCTAGAATAAGTTAAGTTCTAATCTCTCTCACTTCTTACTATATTTAGAAAAGGAAAAAATAGAACCTATTTACACAAATTAGTAGGTTAATTCTTGCATATTTATTTACTAATTTACATTTCTCAACCCCTTTATTTTTTAGGAATATAACTCCAATATTCAAAATTTAATAAAACATTTGGTGAACCCGACTTACTTTAAATTTTTGCACAAAAAACCTAGAAACTATAGGGATAAAATTTTTTTTGCCATAATTTCTTGATTTTTATTGAATTTAAAAATTGGAAATCTACCAACTAATTAAAAAAATATCACATATTTTGTTTAAACCCTAGTTTGTACATACTAGGTCCTTTTTGCATACAACCACTTTTCAAACACTAGGAAACATATATTTCTAATTTTAGAAATATTTTCTGATTTTTCATAAAAAATTTCAAGTAAAATTCTACCAATTTTCTCTACATTTTTCAAATTATTTCACTAATTTTGAAAAAAAAAATCATTCAAAACCCTAGTTACATCAAGTAAACTCTTATCTATTTTATAGTACTATTCACATCATTCTCTAAAATTTTAGTTGCATATCAAACTCAAAAATCAATTTCAACATTAACAATTCATAGTATTTTGCATAAGTATTTCTAAAAAAAAATAGTTGTATATACTAGCACCTCTTTGATTCTTATGGCATCACCTTACATATCTTGCTAAATTGCAAAAATGATGTTCTTTTATTTACAAACTTTTCTTACATTTCTTGCAAATAAAAAAGAAACCATAATGGGCCATATCATGTACATGAATGATTAAGTCTATCATATGTTAGTACAAAGCTTCATCCTCTACATTTCATGCTTAATTTTCATAATTAGATATGATATTACAAAATTTATTACTCAAATTACACAAGATTTCAATACTTCTTTTTCATACTCTTTATCTCTCATGATGAATAATGTCCAACTCTATTTTGATAAACAGGCTAGAAATATTATGTCACAAGTCAGAGCTCTTTATGAATTCATGCTTTTTATCCCTTGTTTTTTATTTATCACATGGACAAAATTTCAATTTTATCATGCTAAACACATTATCAATTTCATATCACATGTAAAAATTTCTTATACATTCATGCACAAATTCATGCTTTTTATCACTTGCTCTGTATATGTCATGTGGAAATTTTTTAGAAATGTCATGATTCAAGTCAAATTTTTCTATGCATTAATGCGCAATTCCATGCTCTTTATCCCTTGTTTTCTATCTATCATGTGGAATGTTATTTATAAACATATTGATATACATTGTTTCTACTTATATGTATCTGACTCTTTGACTAATTTTAAGTATCTCCCTATCAATACTAGACACATTCAAACACTAGTGGTTATATCTATCCCTCTTCTCTTCAAACTTGGTTCATCTATATTTTATCTCATACATACTACCAGCTTTATGCCTATAGTAGATTATGTGGTACATGTTATCACCCAAGTTTATAAAGATAGGTAGGTTTATTACACCCATGGTTATAGCTTTGTCACTTAGGTTAACACCCCTTCTAATTTAGTTTTAGCTCCTCCACCTATTTTAGTTCTTCCACCTATTTCAATTTCCACTCCAATTTTAGTATAGCTTCCACTTTTGATCCAACCATAGTTACATCCTCCATCACCAGTATAAAGGTTTAATACACCCCATAGTTTCAATATTCTAGATAGCTCCTCGCTATAGTTTTCACACCTAGAAAAATTATATTGCAGTCTCATACAACTACACAAAGAGAACCTATTCATAGAGCTTCTTCTCCTACTTTTAGATGGGTCCCTAAGAGCCATATAGTTTTATCCACTTCTTAGAGTCATATGGGGACCCCACATTCAGTTTCCACATCAAATATTTTAGAGTAGTTACAACGTACATAGATGTTAGCTGCACAATCTCAGACACTCCATCATGTCTCATAATCATGCATGATCCTATTATTTAATATAAGACACCATGATAGGGGGTCTCATCTGAGACTCATCAGTTAGTATCATTTATTTCTAGCATTGATTATACATAAACTCTCTTGCTTGATTAAAGAGAGTTAATACAAAGGGTTAACCACAGTTATGTCATCCATCACTAATACAAGGGTTAATACACCCCCATAGTTTCAAGATTTTAGACATCTTCTAGCTACAGTGTTCACACCTAGAACAATTATATTGCAATCTCATACAACTACATAAAGAACACCTATTCATAGAGCTTCTTCTCTTACTTTTATATGGGTCCCTAAGATCCCTATAGTTGTATCCACTTCTTAGAGTCATATGGGGACCCCACATTTAGTTTCAACTTCAAATATTTTAGAGTAGTTACAACGTACATAGATGTTAGCTACACAATCTCAGACACTCCATTGTGTCTCATGATCATGCATGATCCTATTATTTAATATAGGACACCATGACAGGGGGTCTCATCTAAGACTCATCAGTTAGTATCATGTATTTATAGCATTGATTGTACATAGTTCAAATATTTTCAAAAATACTAAAATAATATAAAACTTCAAAATACTAAAACATTTAAAAATTTGCAAAAACACCAAAAACATTTTTGATTATATGCATCATCCATGTTTACATTACTACTATCATGTTAGGTACATTTTTTGTTTTATGCTATTTTATGTCAATTTATCTATACTACCATACTTCACTTGATCTCTTTGAGTGTGCACAATGACATCTAGTTCTTTGATTGCTTCACTCTACCCATTGAGGGGGAATTTCTACTTCTAAATTTGAGACACACATTGATACACATACCCACTAGGGTCATATTCTACATGAATACACCATCCAAGTTATGTCATTCCTATACTACACACTCTGATTTATCATGTTGATGTACATTAATCTATAGATTACACAAATTACTACATCAACATTTCACTAGTACTTAACACTTGTGTATTTATTAGCATATACCTAGTCTTATAATACACATGTTTTGCATGCTTTCAAATTTTCTTTGATTATTTATATATGTTTGTATCTTCCAATTTTTACTTTTGCTTTCATTCCTTGCTTAGCATAGCTTGTGTAATTGTATTTCTAGTTCCTACTTGTCTTTTTTTGTGCCTTAGTAAATCTACCAATGTCCTTTGTTTGTACTCTTTCATGTGTTTGTGGCCCTTGTGCCAATTTTTCTTCTTCCATTTATATATTTATGTGATATTTGAACATTCCTTCCATGTTTGTATTCTAGTTTGAGTGACATCTGTCCATGTCCCTTGTTTGCATGGCCCCTTGGTTACCCTTGTATGCCTCTTGCTTCTTACTTCGTATGCTTATTTTCTTGTTTGATCCTCACTGTGTGTAATGCCATGATTCCAATCATGCATTTATCTTGCTTCTTGGATGCCATGATGGACATCATGCTCCATCCCTCCATGCTTACTAACAAACTAACAACTAATAAATAATATATAACATTACTAGTTTATTTCAGTATCATGTGCACACTTTCACATTATTATATCTATCTAGGCATACCCCTATTGATTTAACAATATATTAAATCAAACATTTTATATCTTGAAATATCATGTCAAATATTCAATGTTATATCTTGTATCTATATAGCTTAACACACTTGTAGGACTCTTTTCTTCTAAGGACAGTCATTACAGGTTCATCATTCCTACCCTCAGAATAGGGGGCATCATAGAAGGGTTTTTCATAGATATCAAACCTCCTAATAGTCAAAACAACAGCATTTAAAACACTCAGGACAAAATCTAGAGGTCAAACTGGTCAAACTAGAGCAGAAAAATAGTGATAGTTTTAGATCAGTAGTCAATTTTCACATCAAACAACAATGTTGGAAACGGAAAATAATGGTAAACATAGGGGTTTCTACATTTTGGTGCTCCTATCTAGGTAGAAAAATATTAAAGGTTTCCAAAAATAGGCAAAAATTTTAGTTTAGGGATAGTTTTTGCACTTCTATATCAATCAGATTTAATAGTTTTAGTATAGTTTCCTCGGATATAGTGGGTTATCATGCACAACATGATGGTTCTTTCTTTTAGTTTAGATTAGTTAGCTAGCATAACTTCAAGATCAAAATCCATGTTCTAGACATTAGTGATTAGGGGCAATGTGCATGGTACATTGATCTTCTTTTCTTTTTGAGTTCAGTTTATTCTAGGCATTCTTTGTAGTTATGTGCCTTACTCCATCTACAGGTGGTTGGCATCACATTTGAGTTAAACTTTCATACAAGTTTATATTTTTGAGTACCCAAGTTCTTAATTTGGCTTTCACATAAGCATTTTACATTAGTTTTAGAGAGGGTTTCATATAAGCCTAACCTCCATCCTTTGAAATGGCCAAGAGTGGCCTATTTTCTAGCACACAATTAGGCTATCCATGCCACATTATCAAATTTACAACACATCCATGGGCTCCATGATCCATCTCATGTGACATCTATTCTATACCAATATTAATTCATAGCTTCATTTCATGGGGCAATGATGGATTGAAAGGTCTAGCTAACCTTTTTATTATTGAGCCACCTACTCAGAGGGATTGAACACACAGTCTAGACATCGATTAGCACATGCATGATTTTTTAGCTTCACATAGTGATGATGGAGCCAAAATGCTAGCCTTTGCATTATTGAGCCATCTTTTTGGGGAATTGATACTCAACTCCATTCATGATATTACTCTTGATTCAACACATACTGAGCATCATATAGCACATTCCAACATCACAATGGGTTTTGTATTTTTTCAAGTACTCGATGAGGTGTATTCATTCCTTGATCGTCCTGTTACTTAGCTCTTGTAAATTCTTATTTTAGATATATCATGTCTATTAATAATTGATTTACTTTATTTTTTCATTGTAGAATCATAATTTATAGTGTGGTCTCTCTATGCACATCTAACATCACATAATTTCATGAGCTTCTCCCTTATAGGTAATTTCAAGTATGCTTCTTATTTTCGTTTATCCTAGTATTTCACTTTGTTGCATCACTAGAATAAAGGGGGGCAAAATGTAGTCATGTAAAATGTGTAATTATACAACTTCAGTATCACTAAGACACCTAATCCATAGGTCCTCTTATTGGCTCACACAACCCTTCTAGGCTACTTCTTTCACTAATTCCTAGTCATCCAAAGCTTTCTAAATTTATCCCTTTCAGACCTAGGTAGCCCTTTCAAGTCTAAATACATCGCCCCATGTCTCATCCACTTAGGATAATAGTGCCTAAATAAGATAGGAGCACTAGAACCTAGGTTGTCTTATTTTTGGTGTTATTGTCCATGTTAATTTTTGCCTCCAATAGTCAGATTCTTCTAGTTTCTTATCTTTTTCCTTATCATCCTCATGCAAATTCATTTAACCCATGATCACTAGTTTCCCTATAAAATGCCATTCAAATTACATTTAGAAGGGTTGGCACTCATTTACAAGAGAGACACAAGAATACAAGCAATTACCCTCAAGCACTCTTCCTAATTCTTTGCTCACAATGTTCCAACATTGTTTCAAGCCTACTCAAATCATTACACCAGTCCTTAGCCAGCTGAAGAATATCTCATTTCACATTATAGTTACATTGATCATACATAAATTGTACTAAGCACTTCAATAATATTACTACATTATCTTGATCCCTCTTTAAATTATTGGTATATAGGCATCATGCCCACACATGGGGTGTGAATTGCATCAAGCGTATCCTTTACACACTAACCCCTTCTCTATCTTTCCCAAGTTTTCATTCAATTTAAAATACAAGGAGCTATTAAGGGTTTTGAAGATTAAAATAGGCACACAACAAGCTTCATGAGGTCCCACACCCTAAAATTTTAGTGATAGTGTAACATAGGCATTCCAAATAGAACTCAAAAAAAATTCAGCCTCAAGACAATAGCAATGAAATAAGAATACAACACCAAAATAGGCCAATATCACTAGATAATAGGGTGTCTTATATTTGTTTCTCCTATCTAATCAAGAAATGAAGCCCATAGACCTATTTCTAACTTTTTCTTTGTCTTGCTCCTCTAGTATCAGACCTTGCTTCAGTCCAGATTAGCTAGAATAAGCTAAGTTCTAATCTCTCTTACTTCCTAATATATTTTAAAAACGAAAAAATACAACCTATTTACACAAATCAGTAGGTTAATTCTTGCATATTTATTTACTAATTTACATTGCTCATCCCCTTTATTATTTAGGAATATAACTCCAATATTTCAAAAATAATGAAACACACCTATACTAGGTTTAGAACTCTAGTATCTCTAGTGTGTGATAATGGGTCTACATTCATATCTATAGAGATGATTTAATGGGATTATGATAATAGGATCACTATCAAGTTTACATCCAACCATTATCCCCAAGGAAATGGAGTCTCTGAGTCAACAAATAAGAACCTAATGAAGGCAATCAAGAAGTCTGTTGTAGACAAATCCAAGACTTGGCATAAGCTCCTTAAATTTCTAATTTGGCTTAATAGGATAAGAATCAAGTAAGCCTTAAGAGCCTCACCATTTATATCAGTGTATGGACAAGAACTTATCTTCCCTATCACCCTCAAGTTACCCACATACTAATTTATGAAGGAATACATAGAAGAGAACCAAGAACTTGCCAATTCAAGATTCCTAAACATAATTCAAATGGAAGATGCAAGGGAGAAAGCCTGTTCTAGTTTTAGTAGGCATCAAACCATAGTCAAGACATGGTTTGATAAAATTTCCAAAATCAAGGTGTTGAAATAAGGAGACCTAGTTTTCCCTTAGGATAAAGAATTTGAGCCTAAGGGTAAACATAGTAAATTCACACCCTTGTGGACTAGCCCATACCAAATTTCAGAAACATTGGGGAATAATAACTTTAAGTTCAAATATCTACAAGGAGTAGAGTTTACATTTCCCATCAATGGGCAATACCTCAAGCACTACTTCTCTGTTACTCCTTTGAAGGTCTTGATAGAGTAAACTGTAAGATGATTATATTTAGAGTAGGTAGGTTGGCTAGTTTCCTTTCAATTCTTTCCTTCTTATCCCTTGTTTGTACATAAGCATGTGTATATTTATTTATTTTCCTTTGTTGTCTTTCTTTCTTGATTTTTTTTATGTGTTTCTTTCTTGTTACTTTGTTCTTTAATTCTAATAAGTCCTCTTGAACAATCCTAAACTCAAAGTTATGAATATTGCTTTAAAGTTTCCAAATTTTTGAAATATAGGGGTGGAACCCCACACAAAGGATGACCATGGTTATGGAATGTAAATAATAATGATATAACATGAATAAATTCGTAAAGACCAATAGAAAGGCTAATCATTACATAAGAACCTAACCATCATAACCTCAATTTGGTTTTAAGAAGACTTGCAATTGTAGGGCAAGAACTCAAATTATCATTATATAACCATACTAACACTTAATCAACATCCTTTCCTAGATTAAAGTTGTATCCACATGTGATTTTCCAAAAAATCAAACATTTGACCAAATCCCAAGACCTGGCTACCCTAGTTCTCAACCTTGTTGAAAGCATAAAAATCTAAGAAAATATATAAAAAATAAGGATATAATGTGAAATTAAAAGCTTTCAAGCATAGGTGATTTTGTTAATCTCCACTAGGGCTATGGACACTTAGATGGTAGTGGATCAAGGTGATGAGTGGATCCAAAGGCATATTTATCAGGTCTATAGATGCCTGGCTAGTAGCAGAGTAATGCCCAAGCTTTCTTTAAGCTAAAAACACGGTGCGTAATGAATACCCATACATGCTAAAAGTCAAGTATTAATGATTGAATAATTGAAAATTGAAAATTATTTCTTATATTCCATGGCAAATAGTAAGTGGAATCAAATCACACATAGTGTCGTTATGTCTTGGTATTTGACCTCAAGTCTACAAATGCAAGGTTTTTTTCAACCATAATCTAGTCTAGGTGAGGGTTTTGATAAAATGAAGTGAATAAGCTAATTATTAATCTAAATCAAAGTATCTAAGTTCTAACATATTACTATGTTCCCCAATGAGTTTCCATTTGTTGGGACCAACATACCCACCATTTTTAAAAATTGGGACCCTAGAGAAATTTTGGAGAAACCTTGAAGTTTGAATGTGAAATTTAACATGACAGGCTCATTTATAGAATTTGAAGATCTTTCATTCTATTAAAGGCAAGATTTCTTGGTTTTGTTTTATCTTTAATTTGGACTAACATCACTAATAAATATTTTTTTTATTTGTGTTGTAGATTCCATGGTGTTTGTCCTTGAGAGATTCATGTCCCTACAACTTGGGAAAACCCTTAGTTTAAATTTAAATTCAGCATGAATCAAATTGGTGGGAACCATTTTAATATCCATTTTGGACCTAAATATAAATCTCATGTTTTAATCTTAATCTTGTTTTTTTTAACATAGCTAAAACTTAACTTAAAATGCTTGGTCCCCTGTGTTATATTCCCCCTTTAAAGGTTACTTTGTATGTCTAACTAATGGTTCATCTTATAGGGTCCTTTTAATATCTCCTAATTTAGCGTAAGAATTTAAAACTAAAACCCCATAGTATTTATTAATACTAGTAGAACCTTAGTATTAATCCCTTAGCCTAATTTTGGTTCCATAAATCCCATTTATGTTAGGTTGGTCCCTCTCTTCCACCTTAGCCTAAGGTTTTAATCCTAAAGCCCAAATGTATTTATTAATATGAGCAAGAACTTAGTCTTAACACCTTAAGCCTAATTCTTTTATACATCTATAGACCTAGCTTAAACTTCCTTACATCTTGTAAGATCTAACAACCCATGCTTTATCATAACATTTGATCTAATGGAGCGAATAAAGCTCAAACTTTGGCTTAAACAACATACATCTTAGATGATCCAATGGTTTTTAGTTCATTGTGGCCTTTGACCAAATGGCATGAGGAAAACTAACAAAATCATACATATATTCCACCATACCAATCACATTCAAGCCCTCGAATTGTGATCAACACTTCTTGCTTGCTCCGGAAGACTCAATCAGATAGTGAAAAGCATAGTGGAAAGGTCAAAGGGATATGAAAGGCTTGATATATTTCCATGCATCACCTTTGCATTTGAAAATTAAAATCAAATGGGTCCTACTTGATAAAGTGACCAACCATACATAAGCTCTTGAATCATGATCGACAACTAATGTTTCATAATAGATTTTGATCCAATAGAGCGAATTAAGCCCATGATCCTAAGAGGTCCCATAGGCATGCCAAGTGGCATTCTCACACTAGGTCATAATAATTTGATGAGCTTAAAATTGATGTTCATGTGACCATCATTTAATTTTCATGAGGAAGTATTTGATGTCTTTGTAACCATCAACTTTAAGCCCATCAAATAAAAACTTCACTAGCTTAAAATTGATGTTTGCACGACCATGATTTGACATCTGTGAAGACATATTTGACATCCATGTGACAATAAAATTTAAGATAATTAAATATCATATTCAGGGTCAAAATGCACTCCAAAACCTTGATGGAAAACTCAAAAATAGATTTACAAACTAAGGGAAGTGCTAAAAAAAATTCCCAAACACTAGAAGTTTTCCAATTGCAAAATGCAAAAATGGTCTCGTAATCTAAATATGCAAAACAAACCTAGTCTAAGTTTATCCTTTAAGGTCCCCATGAAATTTTATTAAAATGTCATGAATCTTAAATTATAGATTTATACTAAATCCCATTTTAAAAAGAGAATCCTCATAGTGTAAAATTTAGACCAAATACATATAGCTAAAGGTTTTAATGTGTTTTATCAATACAATAAAATCTTATGTCTCATGGGGCCACTATGCCAGGTTGATCCTTTCGGGCATATTTTAAAACCTTGGCATAAATATTCTAGACCAATGCATATGTAGTGTTTATTAAACATGACATAAACATTGGCCTAAGAATATTTAGGCCATGGCCCCCTTGAATATAAATCTAAAAACATAGGCATAAATTCCTTATCCTAAGGTTTGTTTCATACCTAATGAGTGAAACAAACCTTAGCCTAAGGGACTTAAGCCTAAGTCATGATCTTAATAACATGCCAATTTAATATTCGAGCATCTTTGTAGATCAATGACATGTGATTTTTTACTATATTTTGATCCAATGGTGTGAAGGCACTTATGACATTCTAAAGTCCTACAAGCTCACCACGTGGCCAATGCTCATTTAGCAAAGGATTGATAAAAGACTTGGAGCATGAAAAAGGCATGTGAAGTGCCAAGTGTCATGACCATAGGGTTTGTAATAGAAATAATTAATCATGGCCAAGGGCTTAGATTATAAGCAATGGTTTGTTCTAATCTAATATTTTGATCCTATAGTATGAAATGAAGAAGATATTTTAAATAACTATGGATAGTTTTCAAATGGAATTTATGAAAAATGCCATGAAAGGTTTAGATTGATGCCACATAAACTCCACCCAAGCAGAAAAGAATAAAATACAAGATCTTGTGGGCTCAAAAACACAAAGGTATAAAGGCAAAGGTCCAAATCAAATCTAGGGCACATATAGGCCAAAGCCTACATATATTCTACCATTAAAGCTCCAAACCCTACAACCTACATAAAAGTGACTCAATTGTATTTATTTGGTCACCATTAAAAAAAGAGAGTTGAATTGTGTTTCTCAGCACAAGAGATATTTCACAAAGACCATTTACTACCAATATAAATAATTCATAGGAATAGAGACAATGGTAGCTCACAGGTAGATACTAAAGGAGGAGATTAAGCTATACTTATTAATAGATAATGAAGGCTAGGTCTTAAAAGATACTGAGTTAAATACTATAACCTTGAATTTTCCAAACATGAGGAACTAGTCTGAGCTCTTTTTCATGATCAAATAATTTAATCCAATCACAAAATAATAATAAAGTATTGATACATTAAGCTAGAGTTATTATGACTTATTTGTTATTAAGATGGTAGGCCTCCACCATATTATGACAAAACTTGAGGTACTGCATTACATCGATGTCCTTGCCCCTATTTTTTTTAATTGTATAATTGATAATAAATGGATAATTATGGAAGTAAACTCAAAAAGGGAAGCATATTTTTCTCCTATAGCATTTGATGGGTATTATAAACTTCCCACTACCTATGTATATTTAACCAAAATAAAGGATTGGACCTCTAAGCATGACCTAGATTATGTCCTAAGACCTTGGTTATAGCAAGGACCCCATGTCTTTAGGGACTTAGAAGGCAAGATCCCTATCATACAATTCAAGTAAGGCATTAAGGTTATAATTACCTTGTTAAAATTATCCTTTATAGGCCCCTCAACCACTTATGTAAATAAAATATGGGTTTTCTTCATCCATTTTATGGTGGAATAAAAGATTACCCTTCCAATTGGAGATTTAATCAGTGTCTTCCTCTCCAAGAAGTTCATTACCATAAAAAGGAATACCTCCAATAAATTTTACATGATGCCATACCTACTATATGCCCTCTTCACCTCTATTACTTTCCCAGGAATCAGTAATTGGTCCCCTAATAGCAAAACCATTATTTCTCATCATTACTCCAAATTACATATTTTAAAATATATGAACCACAAGTAGTTCATTTGTGACTACATTTATCCATCCATATTTGATGTCATCACATGTATTTATATGCCTAGGATCCACCCCTAACCAAGAAGTATGTTGAACTGATAGGATATTTATGGTTCTACCTTGACTGCATAGTCATTAGGATTGAGGGCATCATGTCCCAACCTTGCAAGTTCCAAGTATATGTTCCTAGAAAACTAGCTGAACAATAAATTACTTACCAATTCCTAACTAGCATTGATAAAACTTGTAAAGAAAAGAATAAAGGTCTTATCCACCTCTTCCCCCTGATCATTGGGAAGACCATACTACAAGACTTGAAATAAGTAGAGACTATGGCTACACATAGGGATTAATTTATTTTTTAACTTGATGAGCTTAAGATGTGGGATCCTAAAGGTATAGTGTCCATCCACTTAAAAGATAATAAAATCCTAAAGCCTAAACATGTTCATAAACTAGGTGTTCATGACACCATGTACATCAAGGCTAGGAATTATGAAGAGGTGTTGACTAGGATTTAGGGTCACAATATTAATATAGAACATAGGTTAATCAGAGATGACAAGCCATCTAGGGAAAGATGGAAAATGTGCCCTTTGTAATATCATATATTTCCTACTCCATCTAGGATAGATAAGGGTAACCTCAAGTAGAATAGCCATAGCCACAGGAGTAGCCTAAGTAAGGTCAAGGTGTGCAAGAAAAAGATGAACAAGGTAAGGGCAAGGAGAAAGTGGAAGAACCAAAATTAGAGGAGAGGCTTGGGCAAGGACCTCCATATTTAAAACTCCTATAAAGACCACCTTTTATAGTACAATATTTAGACATGATTGCCGTAGGACCAGAAGAGACACTTGAGGGTGCCCTCAACGAGATTGAAGAGGCCTCTGACTTAGATATGGAGGTGGAGCCTGAGGAAGATAAAGAAAAAGAGATTGTCCTTGTAGCATCCATAGAGAAGAGAAAATTAGAGTTAGCATTGGTTCATATGGGACCAAGGAAAATACCAAGATTGACCATCCCTTAGCCTAGTAGTGAGGTAATTTTTTTTAGTGATAGATTTCATATTCATGGACCAATCATTCCTAAATAGTTCATCTATGGGAAACTATAAAATATTCCCTCTCTTTCCCATTCATGGGCTATGATAAGAGTTGCTGACAATGAGATTCAAGATGACATAAAGCCATGGATAAGGGCCATGATGAAAGAGTAGGAAGAGAGGATAATTATTTCCATTCAAGGGGTAAAAGGAAGAAGATGGATACTCTAAGAACATCTAGCATCTCATGTGTGGAGGTCCTAGAACCTCCCAAATTCAAAGAACCATTTACTGTTATCCATTTCAACCCTAAAAGAGTTGGGTTAGATATAATAACAACTAGGATATCAATGGTTAGAATAGAGGAATTCACCTTTCAAAAGGTGGAACCCTTTGTAGGATTAAGCTCAATGGGTGGCTAATAGCTTGGTGAGGTATCCATTCATGAGGAGGACATAAAAATCTTGATTGAAGCCCATTATGCACAAGCCAAGGATGGAGTATGTGGTATGAAACAAAGGATCCTAAATTTGGAAAGGGAAAATGAGAACTTATAAATGCAAGAAATTCTATCAGTGTTAGATGCCATGATCAAGATTATTGATAAGTCATTTTATGACATGTTTGAAACACTTAAGTCAATGAAACTAAGGAAAAGTACATTAGAGGCGTAATGTGCATTGGCTAGGGGCCTAGTCACCCAATGGAAAGCCTCAAAAGATAAAATTTCCCAACTTATTAATATTCAAGCAAAGTGATAGATCCTAGGCTTCAACACCATCAGTTTGGGACACTTGAGCATAATTTTGGAAATTATGATTGAAAAAGTTCAAAGTTTGAGTTCTTGGCATAATAATGTGGAAAGACTCCTAGACGATGATAAGGAGCTAATTTCAAGGATTGAGTAGCTTCTTAGAACTGTGCTTATAGATCCTACAAAGCCCACTACCCTTAAAATTATAAGTGATGAATAATTTAATCATAGGGATACTTTGGTTACCCAAGAAATCAAAGGAAAAAAGCTAAGGCCAATCTAGGGTTGATAACAACAAAATCTTGGACATGATATTCAATGCAAGGGAAAGGATAAATAAATCTAAGAGCATTAAAGAGGTCATGGATAGGAATGATAGGGAACTTTATGACTTGGTTTATCAATAATAGGAATGTATTATGAAGCATGCTATGGATTTGGAACTAGTTGACAAGTAACATGCTAAAGTAGTGAGCATCCTCCAATAATGACAATCAGAGACCCCACCAACCAATTAAGTAATATTCTATTTTGTAAAATTTTGTAACATTTTTGAAATAGAATATTCTATTGTAAAGGCATATGCTAGTTTGTTAGAATATTTGCCTCTAGATCAGTATGCTTGTAAAAAGCACATGTATTTTAGAGCTTGTAAAGACATTTGTCTTTATCTTTATACACCTATATTTTGTAACTGATTGGTATACTACTTGATCTTTCTATAAAGGCATGTATTACCATTTGTAGAAGAGAGATATTTTAGATCAACTTTGTACACTTGAATTAATTAATAGAATCAAGGAATTATACAAGGATTATCCATATTTGATGTGTTAATTGCTAATATAGCTTTTCTCACAATTGCTAGTAGATGTCTTGAATTTGAATGGTGTCTTTGAATTTTGAGTAGTATTTTTAATCACAAGGTTTCTAATTTGTGCTTTATGCTAGATTAGTTGAAATATCTTAGGTTCTGCTTTATTTCATTTTACTTTATATTCAGATGTGTAATTATTATTTGGTTATAGTGGTAAATCCTTAAAGTAGACTTGGTTCTTACTTGTGACTCTTTACGCTTTCCTTGAAGTTTGCCTGATATATAGTGGGATTTGAGCCTAGGCTATGTTGTATTATATATTGGTTAAATGCATATTTAGTTGCAATTGATGCTTTATCATAATGTTTGAGACTAAAATTGGCAATCATTCATTTCTTTTCTACTCTACCCTTCTCTTTACTCCTTTTTTACACTAAGATCACTTTAGTTTTAGATTTATTATAAATATACACTTAGATTAGTTTATAGCTTAAACCTAGAGAATAATTAACTAAGTATTAACATAGATTCATGAATAATGGACCAAGGTGGCTCACAACCACCAAGTTATATAGATATTGTGGAAAAACTTAGCTTGCTCTGTTTCTATTTCACCATAGGGAAATAGATTACCAAAACCTAAAACTCATGCTCTAAATTTTCTAAATTCTAAAATGAGAAGTGTTATTTAAACAATAAAAGAACATATGGTTCATTTAGAAGTATCAATAGTATGATAGTTTATTTCATGGTCATTGTTATTCATGAAATATGTATGGTTATAAAGTGAAGAACTATAGAATGAAGTCAGTCAAGTATGAACATTCATGGAGCTATGATATAAGGAGTTTTTGGCCAAAGATTTATCACAATTCAAATCTATCAAAAGGTACATATGTTATTTATTTTATTTTTCATAAGAGTGGGCATATTGTTAGATTCTATCCAAATAGTGTTAATAGGTCTTCAAGGTATGCCAAAGGATATAGAGCTCCTAGAAGGTTTGTGAAAGGACAAACTCATATATGAGAACAAAAGGTAATCATTTCCAATTATTCTAGTCATAAGGTTGATAAGAAAGTTTCTCTATAAGGTTATGTTGAAAATTAGGATAAGCTCAAGGATCAAGTAGGTCAGATGGTTGCAGAAGACAAGAAGAGTCAAACTTTGGTATGAAGACCTAAGGCAGTAAAGACTAAGAAGACTAACTCTATTGAGTCCAAGAGTCTTGATGGATTATTTGATAAGGTGAAAAAATAATTAGAGATGAAGGAGATTCAAGAGTTTCTATTGACAACATTTATTTACAAATATGAAGAAAAGAATGAAGTGAAGGATTTAGTTAAAAT